>CP106734.1:169832178-170339777 GCA_025506655.1 Gossypium rotundifolium | reverse complement strand
TTTGAGCCTCATAGAGCATATATCCTTTTCATGCTCACTTTATTGATTATGAGTGTGTCAACTTTGATCATTATTCTAGAACTTGCCTCGTTTATACATGTCGAGACCACACTTTTGATTTGATATACCGAGATGATAAAGGCACCTAATTTTTAACCCATTTACTCCATAAAAGCCTACCTTCACAAATTAACCCTGTGTGAACCCTGTTGAATCCTAACAACCTTTTATTGACTCACCCACTAATATTAACCCAAAATCCCTTTGTATTTGTTATCACCATTCTTTTGACTACCCTTTGTAACACCCCAAACCCGCCCATTCACTATGACCGAATTTGAAATGCCATCATGGAAAACGTTTGAAACAAATTTGAACTTAAGGATAAAACACGAAAATTTTGTTAAGTTTAGAAAAAAAGTGTTCATTAAAATTCTTAAGTAAGGTGTGGTGTTTATAAAATATCCGGATTAAAACTTTAGTATATATAGATTTAAATAAAAATCGTTTGCAAATAATTCCTCAATTGTCAATCCATAATAAAACACAATAATAAACCTAATGAGAAACACTTAAATGCACTTTAAATACTTTTAGGGCCTTATTACAATAATTGAATAATCAAAGCATCAAGATATAAATGCTTAATTAATTAAAATATCTTTCGCATGAAAATCGCTTCTCGCATGGCCACCTTTGTATCCACTCCAACCCGGTCCAAGCTTTACGCATCACCGAAAGGTTTAAAATATTAGGTGAGTCAAACCGACTCAAAGGTATAGTCATTTCACATATCTCCACATATGGGCTTGGCCCATATCCACACAAATCCATACACATAAATAAGCAATTATGAAGCCCATCCCAACCTAGGGTCCATCCATTACACCTACCTTGGCGCACTGCCAAGGCCGTGGCTAATCCACCACCGATCACATAATGATCCACATATCTTACCTTGGCGACTTGTGCTCAAGGCCGTCGTTGAGCCACCGATCCTATAGGATCCCACATATCAATCATCCACGGTGATGCACACAGCTATCAACCGCCGAGATGGGTACTTAGCCAACACCTCTCTTGATGAAGCACATAGCTAACATCAAGCGCTAATGTAGCACGAGGCTAGCATTAGACCACGTACATAATGATGTATACCCTTTCCTTCAATTTTCACATCCCAAGTCCCATGCATATATGTGTATCATGTCAAATTAACAATCAGAGTAAATATTTATCACATGCTCACCACAAATATCACACATATATCATAGGCAAAATAGAGCACTGACCTGATTAATCGATTACCCACTACGGGTATCCACCATCTTAGCCATTATTTTCATTAACATACACATCATAATCAAACATACTTAACAACATACAATAACATGAGAATAGTGCGATAACTACGCACTTGATTAGCACAATTGACTAAACCCAAACCCACGCCTAACGATTTGCACCTTTGCGATTGTAGAACTCCTTCCTACACCACTTAAGTCGAATCACTAACATTATATACCAAAATGGCCTATGGCCTAAAATCACTCTCGCCTTACCTTACGGATCTAAATCTCGAAATCGCTCCTTGTAGTCGACAACTACTAGATCCCGAAGAAAACCTTCCAAATTTTGGCCATGGAATTTTAAAGGAGTTAGATTCCTATATTTCGACTAAAGAGAGATTGAAAATCAAATAATAGTTGATCTTACCTTTTGGATGAAATCGGCAACACCCTTCCGTCACAACAAAGATTGACTTTGATGTAATTTTGGCTTTTGATGATATGAAGAATTTGCTAGGTTGGATTGTGTTTTGGTTTTGAATAAAGAGAGGAGGATAGGGAATTGCCAGACAAAAGAAAAGAGAAGAGAAGAGAAGAGAACCCTAAGAATTTCAAAGAGAGAAAGAGAAGGAAGAAAATTAATGAGTAACTCTCTCTTTCCTTTTATAGACAAAATTATCATCTAAGGAATCCTTACTTGGCCACCACTCTTCTATTTGATAGCTTTATCCTTTAATTATCATAAAATAAAAGAGTTTAATCCAACCTTTATCTCATGGAATGATGATAAATAAATCCTTATTTATCTCTTTAAAATACTTAAGATAAATTATCATTTATCCCTATTTAGCCAATTTTAAAGAGAATAAAACTCCCTTTTAAGAGCCTTGTTGCCGTCCACCTCGTGCTTCGGAAGCAAAATAAAACTTCTTTTATTTGTTTCCCATGGGACTCGAACTCAGGCCCAACACCCTTGCATGTGGCGCTATTTTTAGAGGCCCTAAGTGGCATCTTCAGGCCACTTTTTCAAGCCTGTTTGTGTGTCAAATTTCACATACTTTTTCTCTTAAGGCCACCTTGCCTTAATTTCCCTTTAACTTAAAATTTCAAAATTTCCAATGCATCCCCTTTAATCCTAAAGTTTTAAAACCTTTAAAACATCACCAACCACACTTAAAGCCTATTAACACTTGAGTTATGCTCCAAACGCACAACCCCTAATCTAGGATGTTACACCTTTAATCGAGATTTAATTTGATTAAGTTACCAATTATATTAGTTCAATAGTTACATTTATTATTTATGATATAATATTTTAGGAGTTTGTTCTTACAAAAAAAAATTCAAAGTACATTCAAAGTATTAGTGTAGTCATTATTAAAAAGAGCTTATATGTTTAAATTCCAATTGTCAAAGAAAAGATCGTATTAGAAGTATCATCAGTAATAGTATTATTAGTTTTCAAGTGATGTAATTACTTATATTAGTTCATTTTTCTAGCTAGGAAATTTCTCAGGTCAATCTCGATTTTAACCCTTCTAATTCAGCCTTTATCCACACCCTTAATCTTAGCCCCATTACAACCTTGATAAAGACCTTTTGATCTGTGTATCATCTCATATACAGTGGTGAGATTTGATTTTCAGGCAAGCCTATGGGATTAACTTTTCAGGTTTGACTTATGAGTGCTTATTATTGAACCTTAAACACTTTGAGTGATTTGAGTGAACCTTCAGTGAGGACGTCAATCCTTGTCGGTTTTGAATTAAAGGTAATTATTCAGATAAGGGGAGACACATATGTTTCCGTACTACAAAGGTATGACTTATCGTGATTGAATCTTTAGGACTCTTTGAGTTGAATTATCCATGTATAAATTATCTATGAATTATGATGAGACATTGTCGATAAGAATTATGAATTATGGAAAGTTCATTTTAATTGTAAGTTGAGAATTTTGCTTGAGGACAAGCAAAAGCTTAAGTGTGGGGGTATTTGATAAACCGTAAAAGTAACATATTTTAACCCCATATTTAGTATGCTTTTGGATGATTTATCCCTATTTATGTAAAAAAGTGCTTTTAATCCTTTCTTTTCATGTCTTATACTCAGGAAAGCACCTAAGGATAAAAAGAACGAAACGGGCTTAAACGGGCCAATTTGGGGAAAGAGGAAATCGACACTACGGACTTCAAGCCACACATTACTGCGTGCTCGTCAAATTACTTCACATGACCATGCCACGATTTACATGGTCGTGCCCCAATCAATGTAATCGAGACACGACTGAAGACGATTTACATGGCGTGTGCCATGGGGCGTTCTACCATGGAATGAGCAATTTCACTCGGATTTCGATGCTTGAAGCCAAAGAAACATACTCCTAAGTCTACTTAAACACCTTAATAGTAATCCTACTTAAAGGAGGTGCTTAGGAGCCAAGTAAAGCATCTAAGGAGCCTATATAAACAACCCAAGAAAGTCGTTCTAAAGGAGGAAGTTTTAGGCAGAGTTTTCTGCCAGAGCTTTTATTCAGGGAATTACTCGAAGATAGCCAGTTGATCCATCTCAAGAAGCCGAAGTTCTACTCAAGACGAAGGATCTCCTCTTCAGTTCCTTTAGGAGGTTTTAGGGATTTCTTATGTTTTGTTTTATCTTTTCTCTTGAGATGTTTTCTTATTTTGTTATGAACTAAACCCTTCAGATACTTGAAGGGGATGAAACCTATGATGGATTTTGTTATTTGATTTCTAAATTATATGATAAGTACTTAGTTTGTTCTTAATTATGTTGCTTAATTTAATCTGATGTGTTTAGGTGGAGGAAGAATAGACCCTGCCTAAGAGTAGATCTAGCATAATTAAGCGGAGTTGATCGCACGCCTAGAGATAGGGTGACGAGATTTTGCCGGATTAGGGTGAAACCTAATATGGGAGTCCATTGATCGATTTACTGCTTATTTAGGGGATTATTATAGGAGAATGAGAGCTCCACTAATTAACCTAAGGTTAGACGTTATTCGCTCGAGAGAGGGTTTAATATAGGTTAGAGTCTCACGGATCAAGCTAAGTAAAGAAGTCATATGAATTAAAAGTTAGATAACAAGAGAAGTCATAGGTGGATTCTTCTTGAGGTATCGCCTAAAATCAACTCGAGTTTTTTTCCACGCCTTTTCCCAAAGTTTCATTCTTTTGTCTTTGCATCTAGTTTAGTTTTTCATTAGTTTTTAGAATAATAAATCACTCCATATTTTAGGCTCAATAATAGAAAGAAAGTGAGTAGTAGTACTTTTAGGTTCCTTTGGGTTCGATAAAATAATCTTGCCTAAACTATATTATTGTTCGATAGGTGCACTTGCCTCAATCATTGTCATAGTTAATCTATAGGTTCGATCATTCTTTATAAATATTAAAACTCGACTGTTTGACACGATCAACTATAAATTCTGAAATTGTTACGGATAAGGATATCTAAATCTAGTTTCAAAAACATCAAGCGGATCTTAATTTGGAGTTCTGTAGCTCAAGATAAAAATAATTTAGTGACTATGACACGGGTGGATAGCTTTGAATATACATATAAGTAAATAGTAAAATTATGGATAATGTTACTTATAAGCGTGATATATATATTAAGGATGTGGAATGGAGAGGGTGAGGAGGAAAATATATGAATGACTTATGTATAATTTATCACATGCCCTATTATAATCGATAAACGTTGAATTAGAAATGATATAATATTTTATTTCAAATATTTATTATGAAATTAATATTATCGTTATGGTATAAAAATCGAATTGTAAGTTTGTGTAACTTGAATTGTATTCTTAAATGTTTGAAATGTATGTTTATGTGATGAAAATGTGATTTGAATGCTCAATGTATGATTATTGATGAAATGTTGATAATATTCAATAAAAAGGAAAATAAATCCCGATTGAATAGAATGGAATTCGATGGATCACTGAAAAGGATTTTACGGTAATAAGGATCTAATCCGGACGGGTGATCCTGATATAAGCCCTCCCAAAGAATACGTGTGAAATGAATTTAGCCCGGACAGGTAATACAAAGTAAATGTGAGTCTGGATTTAGCCTGGACTGGTAATCCAGACAAAGCTCTATAGAGTATTTGTCACTGCAGGGGATTTAGCCTGGATTGGTAATCCCGACAATACTTTTGAGCATATGTTACAAGGGATTTAGCCTGGACTGGTAATCCCGCTGAGGTTCAGGGAGTGTGCTCTCTTACAGGGGATTTAGCCTGGACGGTAATCTTGCTGTAAGAAATGAGGTTCGTAAGAGTGCGCTCTCTGAAAAGGACTTATATATATATGTGTACAATTAACGGATTATGAGATTGTACACTATGAGTGTACTATAGGAAATCTATCGAAATTTCGATGAATTCAACGAGATAAATATGGAAAACAGTAAATACATGGAATTATAAAATTGGTGAGCGTATTCACAAGAATTTGTCATTTGAAATTGTGATTGACAGGAAGAAATAGCGAATTGCATACTTATGTATGGTTACAAGTATTTATCTGAAATACAAGAAAATGATGGTTATTGATATATGGAGACATGAAACTATGATATATGAACATGGAATGTAACAGTCCGACTTTGGGCCTAGTCGGAATAGTGATTTTGGGACCACAAATCCAATGAGGAAAAATTTAATATTCTTATATTTTTATGATCTAAAATTTTATGGAATGATTTCGTGAAAATTTCGTTCGAAAATTTTGATGTTTGAGCACTCAATTTAGTCAAAAGGACTAAATTGTAAAAAGTGCAAAACTTGAGTTCTAGAAGTGGAGGTGTCTAATTGCTATGAAATTTTAAATTGGAGGTCCTTAAAAGGTAACTAGACCATTGGTTAACTTGTTGGACAAAAATGGACATCAAATAGGTGAAATAGAATATTTTTAAGTTAAGGGCATTTTAGGTATTTGGTGATTAAAATGAATTAAAAGCAAAATTAAAAGTCAACTTTTACTCATCTTTAACCCTTGGCCAAAATTCACATGAGGAAGACATAGCTAGAGTTTTTCAAGCTTCCAAGCTCAATTGTAAGCCCGTTCTAGCCCCGTTTTTAATGATTTTTACGTTTTTGAAATCCTTGTAACAAGATTTCCCTATTTCTACCATTATTTTGAGCTAGGGTTTGTGTTTAAAAATTAAACCATGGGTGAAATTCATGTATTTTGATGTTTTATGGTAGAATATGAAGCTTGAAATTATGTTAAAGAACTTTTGCTAAGCGATTTTAAGTGAAAACTAGTAAAACGACATAATCGGTAAAAATACCTAATGTTCATAAGTGTATGTTATAGTAAGAATTTGATGTTTCCATAGAAGAGAAAAATGATCAGCATGTTATAAAACATAAGAATAAGGGCTAAAATTAAATTTTCGAGTATTGGGGCAAAATGTAAATATGTAAAACTTTAGGGGCAAAAATGTAATTTTTTCATAGTGTGATTTTTGGACTAAATTGAATAATGTGAGTATTAAATGAGTTAAATGTGTTATTATAGATCAAGAAAGACGAGAAATTGACCTTGGGCAGGGAAAAGAAAAGGTTGTGGACTAAATTGCAAATTCGTCATATTTTGCACCGAGGTAAGTTTGTATGTAAATAATGCATTGTTTTTACTTAAATTTTCATATTGTGATAAATGGTATGAATTGTGGCTGAATATTTGATGTAATTGACTAAATATCGACAAGTAAGAAATTTCCCGATTGAACCTTAGGAATAAAAATGGATACGAGTGACATGTTCACTAGAAACCTATGTGAAATCTAAGTGAAATAAGTGATTCGGTTTGGTCCGACGTTCTATCGGTATGAGTTATCCGACATGTGTTACGGATACTCGACTGACTTGTGTGAGCAAAGACCGAGTAGTTATGTATTGATCGACGACCAAAGTGAAGCGGATTCGAGATTATGATTACGTGAAACGGGTGATGGTCTTATAAGTTCTACCAATGGTCGGGTAATCCGCATGTGTTGCGGATACCGACGTACTTGTGTGAGCAAAGACCGAGTAGTTACGTATGACCGATGACTTGTGTTAGCGGCATCATGAATGTGAATAGCTCGAGAACGAGCCTATGTGTGATAAGTGATGTGAAGTAGCTTTGGCTACAAGTGTGGCACTATGTGCAATATTTCGATATGTTCAACGGGAAATAACTAAGTGTAAATGACTGTGATTATGTGATGAATAAATGTAGGTATGTAAATGACTGTGATTATGTGATGAATAAATGTAGGTATATGTGCGTAAACTTATGAGCAATATGCTCGATATGTGATAGAACTTTGGTAAGATTGATACGAGATAAGTGTTACAATGAAAGCTACTATATAGAAAACATGAAAGAGTGAAATTTAGAAATAAAACAGCTTTGGACAGCAGAAGTTATATGTCTTTGAAAATCACCAAAATGGTGGAAATTGAATTAGAATTTGAATAAGATATGAAATTAAAGCTTATTGAGTCTATTTTCGCATAAAAGAAACGGTGTAAGCAAACTAATTTTATATTCTGAGATATTTGAATTTTGGTGAGATAGAGTCAAAATGATTTCGGAATCCCCAGTTCTGAATTTAGAAATTCATTAAAAATGGAAAAAATAATAATGGGATAAAATTTATATCCTTGAATTTCTTAATGAGTCTATTTTCAATAGAAATAAATGGTAACATCATTTGAATTCTGTACAATGAGATAATTTATTTTTAGTGAAGAAAGGTTGAAACTATCAAACAATAGAACAGGGGATACTTTAAAGAATAAACTGTACTTGTTGGCTAAACCAAAATTCTGAAAATTTTATGGTAAGAAGATATTTGAGTCTAGTTTTAGGGAAAATTAACGGATCTTAATTTGGAGTTCTGTAGCTCAAGATATAAATAATTTAGTAATTGTGACTCAAGTAGACAGCTTAAGATGAACATGAGTAAATGGTGAAACTATGTGTAATTATGATTGCATTATCTTGAGAACATATTATGAGGATTGTTAAAGTCACGTTAATAAATTTTTTTATTATTTACATACTTACTTACTAAGCTATATGCTTACTCCTTTCTCTTTTCCCTTGTTTTATAGTATCACCAAGCTAGCTCGGGATTCAGAGATTTGTCGGAGATCCATCCACACTATCAACACTCTTTTCTTATTTTGAAATTAATATTTTGAATTATGGCATGTATAGAGGACTTGGTTGTTTTGTTATGTGTCATAATTGATTTGGCCTAAAATGATGGCCTATGTTATTTGATAGCTCATTTTGTATAAGGCCATTGATGTTAGCTATTACTAATCAAGTTATATGTGTTTATGATAATAAAATTTATGAGATGCATGACTAGGTTGAATGAGTGTGTGATGAAAATTAGAAATTTTTAAATTTGGATGTAAATTTTATGTCTCGGTTTAGTACGACTGTATGTGTTTTGTTTCGGTAATGCCTCGTACCCTGTTCAGACGTCGAACACGGGTAAGGGGTGTTATATGGAATATGTTTGATAAATCTGTTCATTCATAATTATGGAATTATATACCTCATGTTACTATTTGCATAAAGATGATATTTCAAATACTTTGATTAGTAAAGCTCAAATATAAAATAGTATGAAATCAAGACAAGTTGTTATGAAAAATTGAAAATGTATTTAAAATACATTTGTTATATGATTACATAATGTGAAATTGTCTATATATATGAGATATTTAATGTTGAGCCCATACATGTTTCTTGTTATTTATATGAAGTGTACGGCTAACAAGGGTGATGAGGTTATGTGTTAGGGCTCGTGATCAAGATGATTGAATATACCTTGTATGTTTATATTAAATTTAAATGAGTGAGTTTTCGGAAGCTCGTTGGTTAGGAAGCTCGACAGAGATCACTCACACTATCCATCGGCCTATTTTGGTATGTATGGTAAATGAACTATGGTTATAATGGCATGTATAAGTTAATTAGTTAATGTTGACTTATAAATGATCTAATTGTAACTAGCCATTGGTATGGCTTGTATTTAGTAAGTTTTGAGTTACATATAATTATGATTTTATCATGTTTGATATGGGTTTAAAATGAACAAATGATGAGATGGTATAAGTATAGGGATTAAGATGATGGTTAAGAATGCTATAGAAATTTATGAATATGTCTATACATATATATATATGAATAGTTGATTGATAAATTTATATATTTAACCATATAAATTGAATCTTGAACATATTTAAATGTTGGTATAAGTAAAAGACCAATTGGGTGAGAAATGAGGCTTGGATATAGCCTTGTTTTTTTCTACACGGGTAGAACACGGGCGTGTGTCTAGGCCGTGTGTGGCACACGATCTAGTACATATGCATGTGTCAAGGCCGTCTGTCCCCTGTATCCCAAAATTGCAAAACAGAATACGCAGAATCTAGCACACGAGCTCCCACACGGGCGTGTACCTTGCCCGTGTAAGGTACACGGCCTGAACCACACGGGCGTGTCCCTATAGCACATGCGCGTGTGACCCCTGTAATAGAGACATATTATCCTGTGATGGATGCAATCATGTTTAGATACCTTATGGTCTGACAGTATGTGAAAAACTTGACATGCGTCTAATGGATGTTGTTACAGTCTACTTGTATGGTACACTTGATAGTGAAATTTATATGAAAATCCCAGAAGAATTTAAAATCCCTGAAGGATATAGAGTTTTCCGGGAAAATTGCTCAATCAGATTAAAGAAAGAATTATATGGATTAAAACAATCTGGATGTATGTGGTAAAATTGTCTTAGTGAATATTTGTTAAAAGAAGGTTATAAAAACGATCCAACTTGCCCATGTGTTTTTATAAAAAGGACTGAATCAAAATTTGTGATAATTGCTATTTATGTTGATGATCTAAATATTATTGAAACTCCTGAAGAGCTTCAAAATGCAGTAAATTATTTAAAGAAAGAATTTGAGATTAAAGATATTGAAAAAATAAGGTTTTGTCTTGGCCTGCAGATCGAGCATTTAAAAGATGGAATTTATGTCCATCAGTAAACTTATACGAAAAAGATCTTAAATAAATTTTATATGGATAAAGCACATCCATTGAGTACCCCGATGGTTGTACGATCATTAGATGTGAATAAAGATCAATTTTGTCCTTGTGAGAATGATAAAGAGTTTCTTGGTCTTGAAGTACCATATCTAAGTGCCATAGGAGCATTGATGTATCTTGCAAACAGCACAAGACCTGATATAGCTTTTGCTGTAAACTTGTTAGCAAGATTTAGTTCTTCTCCAACACGTAGACAGTGGAATGGAATTAAACATGTATTTAGATATCTTAGAGGGACCATTGATATGGGGTTATTTTATTCAAATGATTCAAAATCCCTATTAGTTGGTTATGCCGATGCTGGATATTTATCGGATCCACATAAAGGTCGACCTCAAACGGGATATTTATTTACATATGGAGGTGTTGTCATATCATGGCGTTCGACAAAGCAAACATTAGCTGCTGCCTCTTCAAATCATGCTGAAATAATTGCAATGCATAAGGCAAGCCGAGAGTATGTTTGGCTAAGGTTATTAACCCAACATATCCAAAAGATATGTAATTTGCCTTTACAGGAAAATATGCCAACTATCTTATATGAAGATAATGCAGGATATAGAGTTCAATTAAAGGGTGGTTATATCAAATGTGATAGAACGAAACATATTTCACTAAAATTATTCTTCACTCATGATCTTGAGAAGAAAGGTAACATAGAAGTTCAACAAATTCGTTCTAGTGATAATTTAGCAGATCTTTTTACCAAGGCATTACCAACTTCAACACTTGAAAGACTACGAAACAAGATTGGAATGCGTTGACTCAAATATATAATGTGATGTCGCCATTAGGGGGAGTCAAAAACACGTTGTACTCTTTTCGTTTAACCAAGGTTTTTCCCACTGGTTTTCCTAATAACGGTTTTTAACAACGCAACTTGTAATAGGAGATTGTGTATTCTTTTTCCTTCATTAGGTTTTTATCCGATAGGATTTTTGCTAATAAAGGTTTTTAATGAGGCACAATTTTCTCTAATGGACATCCAAGGGGTGTTATAAATATTACTTTATTATGGATGTCCATAACTTTCAAAGTTGTAACCTCCATTGTAGCAACCCACAATGGCATTATGAGGGTTTTATATAGTAATTAAACCTATATTTATTCTTTGTAACTTAAGGGATTGTATTATGTTAGAAGGCTTATAAATAGAGGCATGTACAAGGCTTGTAGAGATGCACATTAAATGAAAAAAAAAGTTCTCTTATTTATCTTCTATTCTATTACTTATTTGTATTGATATTTTCTTTAGTTTGCTCTTTCCTTTCATTATTTCATAACAATTATTAATTATTGGTTTGTTTTGGTTTGAAAAATCCAACCAAAATAATTAAAATTAAAGTAAAATTAGAAAAGAACAACATCGAGGGAATTTAAAATTAAGTGATATTAAAATAAAGACATATTTTAAAGTCTTAGCACTATACAAAAGTAAAGTTAAGTATACAAGATAATATCTGAAATGCAAATACAAAAACCATATACTAAATTCACACATTACCCTCGAAAATGCAATATTCATTAAACCAAAATCACTTTATTTTAATGTGTTTACTATAAAAAAGTTTGTCGATTGGTACGGTTTTGTCTGCTTATATAGCACCCCAATTTTGATCTAGGTTTGTTTTAGTTTCGTCTTCAGTTTTTTGGGGTTGACAATTGGGATTTTACATTTCTTATTTTTCTTTTGGAGTTGTTTGACATGTTGATTATCCCTAATTTAGGGTTTTCATTTTTTGTTTTTCAAATTTTAGTCACATGAAGTAAAACATTGATCTAAGGTTTGGGTTATCGATTGCACCAATCTTTATAATCCACAAAGAATTGATGCCTAAAAACTCATCATGGAAGAGGAATTAGCAGGTCTCTAGATCACGGATGGGGAAGAAAAGGCATGGTAGCTATACAGGGACTCTGCCTTGCAACAACCGGACCATGATCTATGTCTGGTCAGGTGTTTTCTTACGGCTAGTATGGTTCACTTCCCAGCATTGCAAAATACGTTGGCGAATCCATGGCACCCTCTAAAGGGTGTTCAATTTTCAAACCTGTGAAAAAAAATTCTTGTTCAAATTTTGATGGTAGCCGTCATCGCTCAACAAAAAGAAACTCTTTTTGCCGGAGGTAAGAATACTTTATGAAACCAAATGACAACGACAAGACGAAGGCTTAGTTTGGATGGGAATGTGTTTACCTCCGGTGAGATTAAAAACAATGGTATGTGAGATTAGTTATTAGGCGGTGAGATTGGACATCGTAGCGTTGAGATTAGAAACAGCGGTGGAGTATGTGTTTGGATTCCAACGCAGCTGTAGCGGTGAGGTGAGAATATAAAATGACTATTAAGGACATCAGATTAGAATTGATATATATTAAAAGTTTTTTAAATTATTTTACTTTTATAAAATTATTAAAATATGTGAATTTATAATTCATTTAATAAAATATTAAAATATATTTTTAATATTTTATTTATTATCCTATAAATAATTATATTTGTATTTGTTTAAATGATAATTATAATATTAAAATACCTCAATTGTTATTCACTTATTATCTTATAAATAAAAAACCTAACAAATAAATGAATTTACATCAACAACCCCATAAAAATCAAAAGAAAATGAAAGGACGTAACAAATAAATTAACCTAATCCTATAACCCATCTTCTTTATTTCTTTCTTTTATCGACTTTTGACTCTTCTTCAACCCATCTTCTTTATTTCTTTCTTTTCATCGACTTTTTACTCTTCTTCCATTTTCAAATTTCTCTTTACTTCAAAGGACGTTTTGTTTTTCTTCTTCACTAGCATTTCAAATCGCTCCAGACTTTCTTCTTCCTTCTCAGTCTAAAAATCTCCTGCTTAACTGCTCCATCTGTCGCCGAATGGAATCTGCAATCTCTCCCTCCAGGTAAAACTCCTCTATTTTATAAAGCATTTCTCTTCTATTAAATCAAGACAAGTATTTTCTTTCCTTGGATAAACCAAATCGATTTCTTGAGACATTAAAAGGGAAAGAAAAAAAAGGGCCATGGGTAAAATTAGAAAAAGGGTTGTGTTGAGTGCATCAAGCAAAAACCATCGGTGAGCAAATCAAGGTGCAAAGACGGTGGGAATCAATCCATTGAGTAACCGGAGGTATTATCCAAACACCCCATCGTGAGATTGAATTAAAAAGTGGTTTAAACGACCGAAATGGAGCTAACGGTCATCCAAAGGAAGTCAAGTTTGTTGGGTCATGCCTATATTGTTATGCCAAAGATCAATCTACAAAAAAACTTTTTTTACCTGGCCACGTTCTTTATGAAAAGGTTAAAAGTAACCAAACAAGAGAGATCTGATAGTGCGGCAAAGGAAAGACTTGATACCACTGGTAAAAAAAAAAGAAAAAAGGGTCGATCAATAGAGATAGTGAATATGAAATCATGATGCCACAAGAAAAGAAGAAGAAAGAAAGTAGGGGTTGAGCAGCAGAAATAATAAAAAGGAGGCTAGTCGAATTAGGAAATGCTTAATCGAAAAAGAATCTTTTAAGAAGGGCCCATTCAACCTCTCAAAAAAGGGAAAAGTAGTCTTAAAAATGAAAATGTATTAAAACACTATGAGGAGTTAAAGAAGGCCACATACCAAATTGAGATACCAATAGTGAAGGAGATTAGGTTTAGTTTAGGTTTTCGTTTTCCATTTTATTTTTAAACTATTTCGCGGATTGTTGGGTCTTAAGCCCAAAACTATGCATAATTTTTTTTTTTTTTTGGTTTTGACCCCTTAATAAAACCCATCTGCTTTCCATAAAAAAATAAGTTGATACTACAATATCCAAATTTAATATCTACGGAACCAATCGCGCCCCCACATCCTCAAAACGGCGCGCTTCGATTCGAGGCCCTTCCAAAAAGGTGCAAAATGTGATCAGTAAAGTGATCCTCAGTTCCTCCATCACACTTCACTCACGCGTATGGCTGCTCCTCTGCTTCTTAAAGGCATCCCGCTCCTCCGGCTTCGTCTGCAACGGTACAACTGTCTCTCCGCCAGAATCATTTCTTCTCCGTGCCGTCCTTGGTGCGCCGCCACAGAGCCGACTGGGCACCAGGACGAGGTATCCTCTTCGGAGAAGAGTAGTGTGGTGCTGACCGTGAAGGATCCACCGAAGTACCATAGGTGGGATGATCCTGATTACAGGAAATGGAAGGATAAGGAGGAAGAGATGCTTCGAGACATCGAACCTATCATTTCGCTAGTTAAAGAGATTCTTCACTCTAGTAGGTCAGTCTCTTAGGTCTTAGCCCTATTGCTTTTAATCGCTACTTTTGGACTCCATCTGCGTAATTTTTTAATAATAGGATTATGCATTCGACTATTCACTAATATGATTTCATTTCTGCATGGAATAATTACGTTTGAGTTAGTTTTGCCTTCTGGTTCAGAAAGGAAAATGTAATTAAAGTAACTTGAATTTCTGAAGTCCTAAAGTGCAGTTTATATGAATCATTTTTATATACCGCTGACGATGGTATACGTTTAAATTAGATTATGCTTCCTGCTCCTGGTCATATTTAAGAGTTGTTTTAATAGAAGCCTTGCGCTACTGGTGTCAACAAAAGAGCTCTCTGATGTTACCTTATCAGTTGTCATATTGTATATCCCTTCCAAGCCCCGCTACTCCCATCAATAACCCACGTTATCCTCTATAGTCGAGGACAGAAAAGACAAAAACTGAATTGGACATGGTATTGGTTGGATATGCAAGCATCATATCCAATTTTATATTTATGAATTTCCATAATTGTTAGATGGCCATGTATTTATTAAAGAAAAAAAAAATTGATGGGGTGCATGGAGTTCCTCTATTTACCCATGTTTTAATAGAGGCAAAGAATAATAGAATTCTCTCGTTGGTTTTCTTGTCAATTTGCTAGAAGTGGTTAGACTGGAAGCAACAATTGAACTCTCTAAATGTACTTGTGTTGCTAAAAGACACGAATATGTTGTAATCTATGCTAACCATCTTCTGAGGTTCTTATGGAAAAAAATTCTCTAGAATTGTGATCAACTATTTCTTTTTTCTAAATTACTAATGAAATTATGTGTTACCTTAGAACCTATGATTTACACCACTGGTAGAAAGAAAGCTAACTGATGATTTTGAGATACTTTTTGGAAGTAGCAGCTAATAAGTCGAGTAAATCAGTTTGTGCAATGCTACACTATTAAATTTAAGTCAGCTTAGTCATTATGATTCTTCTATTTATTTCCTAATGTTAGGTATATGGATGGGGAACGCTTAACTGTTTCAGACGAGGAAACTGTGGTAGAGAAGCTTCTTCGTCATCATCCACATTCTGAAGATAAAATTGGATGTGGATTTGATTGTATTATGGTGAGTTTCTGACTGCATCGTCTTTTGCGGGGTCTTTCAGTGTTTTGGTCGTGTTGCTAAATAATCAAACATGTGTTCTGGGTAAATTTCACAGTATTTCCATAGTAAGGCTTCTTTGTAGGCTAATATGGAGCCTGCATAGTGAATATCTACTTTAAACTTAAAAGAATGAAGTTGATTATTTTGTATGTCCTATTGTCAAAAATATTTCTTAACACTATATTAGTTAGCCTGATTCTTTATCTAAAGTTTTGGAATTTGCTCATCCAAACTTTTATTTTTCTAATGAAATGCTCATCTAAACCTTTTTAATCTGCCTGCTAATGTGGCTTTTCTTACCGATGAAAGTGAATACCGTTTTATTGTTCAGTAGCTAGTGGTTGGATGAAAATAACCTGGCAGTGCTGCCTTTCATGTGTAGATATATTCTATGATTGTCTAGCTTAAATTGATGTTGGCTTTCTAGAACAAACTAATAATGTGCTTAATCTCCTTTGAAGGTTGATCGACATCCTCAATTTAGACACTCAAGATGTCTCTTTGTTGTTAGAACTGATGGTGGATGGATAGATTTCTCATACCAAAAGTGTCTCCGAGCGTACATTCGAGATAAATACCCATCTCATGCAGAAAGATTTATTAGAGAACATTTTAAGCGTGGTAGTGGCTAAAATGTGAAAACATAATGTTAATAGTGGTGTGTGAGTACGGTTTTGGTGTCACTGGAGATATTTTAAGATTTCATTTGAGTAGAGACATTGTGAATTTGTATTAGCGACTTATATAAGCCTTGAATTATAGTTGTCAATGTAGTAGATGATCCTTGACTAACGCCTCATGTTCGTTGTAAATGAGGACAAAGAAAATGATTATTTTGTAAGAAGCATTTCTTGAGATCCTCAGGTATTGGCTGTTATATAACGTTGCTAGGATTTTCGAAGTGCTTTATTGTACGTTTGGAATTTGTCTCAAGAGCTTGTTAGACGGTTTAATCCCTTTCCAAGAACTATGCGGTATCTTGATTATTGATATTAAAGACCTAGACGTAGAGTACATGTTAGAAGAAAATTGCTTCAACGTTCCTGCTAGTTTTTCTTACACTGATGTGAAATAAATCCCATCTTTGGTGGTTGATGAAAGTGATGAATTTGTTTTCATCTTCACTATATGATCTAGTGGTTCTTTTTTTCTGATGGATTGCATCAAATGGTAACAAGGGTCTTTTACTATCGCTGCTCAGTATGTTTGGCATAATAGAAGAGAGTTAAAACAACCTTGAATCACCTCACTGGTGGTAGTGATAAATGACCGACTCTAGATGGGGCCTTAAGCTTTATGGCAATGGAGGTCACTGCTTGCAACAAGAACGTTTCCACCTCCTAGGATTTGGATTTGAAGTTGGGATTTAGACAACTAGTTACCATCAACAACTAAAAGCAGGTGCAAGCTATGGTTTGAATCGTGATTAAGGGATCAAAGTGATGATTAGATTCAGACAGGCTACCCTAAGGCCGCTGGATGGAGAAAATCCACATGGGTTCTTGCTTACCCATTATAGTGTTTTCATGATACATATGGGAGCACAATCATATGTGCTAACACTCGAGTCAAGGAAAAGAGATGATGGAACATCTTCTTTCTATTAAAAGCCCCTGAATATTTTTGTGATCCAATTAGCTGGCTTGCGCTTACACGGAAGGTTTGGTGGTGGCCTTAAAGGCTGCAAGCTATTGGGTTTCATGAGTCCCAATAAAGGGAAGTCTTTGCTTTCTGTGGTGTATGATTTGAGTGAGATGGCAGAACAACTCAAGCCATACTTTCTGATTCCCAAGTTGGTGCGGCCGTGTCCGACTTTGACCAGGCTTCCCTACTTACTTTAACCCTCTGTTTTTGTTTTTAGGATTTTTCAGAGGAAATTAATACTATATGTAAAAAAGAAAATAAATATCAAAACTCCACGGAATTATGAAGCTTGATTTCTAACATTTGGGTATGTGAATTTTAGATTTGATTCAATACTCATAAATTATCAATGTAACACATATCTTATTCATAGATAATTATATCTATTTAATATAATAAATGGATGCTATTATTATTTGAAATGTTGAATCAATATTTTATATATATATAATTAAACTAAAATAAAAAAGTTTATGTATCACATTGAGTCTTTTTATACTTTCCAAAGAAAAATCAAATAACTTGTAGATATGTTTTATTAGCTTACACATTGACCGATATTACAACTTATTATTTCATTTCACACTTTTATGTTTGAATCTTGTTTATATAAATAGAGTATTCCTTTTAGATTTTATATTCATCCAAGTCAACATATACTCTTAATTTTTACAGGTTTCTTCTTGACCTTTTATTCAGTTTAAGTTCTACTCTCTAAATTTAATTTGATTTACGTTCAAATATATTCTAGTTTTTGATGAGCTTTCTTCAATTCTTTTTTTTTTTTAATCTCACATGTGTGGCCATGTTATGTTCTAATTTATTCTAACACTCACTCTATTTGTATGTTGTAATAACTTAATTCTGATTATAATTATTTAAATATATATTATTTGTGATTATAATTACCACTGTAATATTTTAAAAATAAAAATACAATCCATTGTGCTTTTAATTTTTAAGTTATCTTATCATTTTTATGAAAATTTCATGGTTAATTTATAAATTTTAAAATTTTAATATATTATTTTTGGTATTTGAGTTTGGTTTCGATGTTTAATTTGATATCCAAACTAAATAGTAATATATGACTAAATGCTCTGATAAAAAATATTTATACTTAATTGAGACGAAAAAACTTAAACATTCAAGTAAAACTCATTTGAACTTTATGTACCAAATTAAATATTAAAGCTACTTAAAGTATGTTAAGATAGAAATAAAATTTATTGAATTTTAGTATTCGATGTAACTAAGTCTGATTTGTGAAGAAGCATAATATCGACTCACATATTTAAACAAATTAAACCAATAATAGCATTTAGTTATGAACATATATATTATTTTGATGTTAAATCATGGCATTGCCTCTGTATGATGGTTTGAGCATTATAGGTATTATCAATTTATGGGGTGGAGACCAAAGACACCCACCACTGCTATCAACCATTTCCGTTCACATCCTCCATTGATTTTCGTAGAATGGTATAAGACTTTACCAAAAAATTACATATAAAAAAGATAGACCAATTATCATAACCTCTCTCTCTCTCCTGCTTGCACTAAACACACACCGATCTTTCTTTTTTGCTTGCTGTCCTCTCAATAGCTTCATTTATAGGGGATCGAGCCCGTAAAGAAGGAAAGTGAGGGTGTAGTAGTAGGAGTAAAAGCGAAGCAAAGAAAGCAACGCATCAAGCCCCAAAATCGTACAGGCGCCCTCACCTATACCCCCACAGTGCGATACATTTTTTGCGATTAGCCATTTTCGTTTCTTTTACCGCACCTTCCATTTTGCATGGCTGAAAGGCAATAAGTTTTCTTTAAAAAAAGAATCTTGAAGTTGAAGACAAAAACAAAACGCAAACAGGGTCTCTTCATTATTCTAGAATTAACCCACTGTTGGTACCCCCAAAACAAAAAACAAAAAAGGTAAAAAGGAATTGAGTTGTCGTGCTGGAGAGCAGTAAATTGCATGGGGAACTGTTCTGTGCTTTTAATTTCAAACTTTAATTTTTTGTGGATTTTCTCCAACCATGGATGTATGTATGTATATATACTCTGCATAGTAACTTTCACTTTACAATGGAGGCCTCATTTATCAGCCCAAAAGGAACACCCTACTTGGAGATGTATTAATTGGGTATAAAACAGGGTACAAAATAAAAGCTCTTACACCCCCTACTCAGAACTTGTAGTAATGTGTAAAACAGCTAGAACCTACTTTAGAGATACCCCAATTTATTCAAGAATAAAACTGTGCTGCATGGTTAATGATAAGACAATGATTTATTTATATATTTATTTTCATGTTTGGAATTAGAAAACAACCCTTCATTCAACCTGCAAATAGGGGACTTAAATTTTTTATTCTTGAAGGAACTTTTAATCCTCCAATTGTTGATTTTTTTTTTAAAAAAATAAAATAAAATAAATTTTGTTCTACTGAACAAAACAGTATGACAGTGCAAGCATAAATGATATTCCTCCATACATCTTTTCCAGAACCAGAGAAGTCAAGGAAGAAGATTAAGTAGTAAAAGATTTTTTGATTAATATCGATGTTCTAAAGTTGTATCTTGTATCCAGGTCCAACCACTGAGAGTTCCAAAACACATCCAGCTCATCATCGTGCATGCATCAAGATTTTACTTGCAGTATTTTATTAATATATTCTCAAGGAACCAATGACTGCATTTAATTTATGAATCAGTAGAGATGAAAAAGATTGAATAAAATAGTGACGCCACGTCATTTATATCACTTTTTAATAGATTTATCCACATCAATATTTTTATCTAAATTTCAGTATTTTTATCCCGAAAAAATCAAATCTAAATTAAAATTTGAAATTTAAGATAAAATATTAAAATTTAAAATAAAATATTAATATAATATAAATCTATTAAAAAAATATAAATAACGTAACGTCACTATTTCATTTAATTATTTCTCCAATAATAATTTTTAATTTTAGCAAATCATGTTATGAATACATGACAGGCTTGTGGGTTCAAAAAATATTCGGTGCTATTATTATAGATATTAGATATTAGAGCTTCCCAGCCCCAAACCTCACACCAGTTGTTTTGCTTTTGTGTCTTTGGGTTTGGGGCACTGCAATCACAGGTTACTTTCATGTATTGGGTTTTGTGTACAAAATGCCAATTCCATCCTTCACCCTTTTTTCTTTCTCCCCAAACATAAATGCCAAAAAGGCAAATTTCAAATATAAATCCCTTGGTAATGAAAAAAGAAAAATTGTAAGGTCCAAATTGGCATCGGAAGGAGAAGGGATCGGTTGGATTGGGGTCCAGAGATACAAGTTACGGAATGTCACGTGTCGAGTAAATGTAATGCATGGCCCATGCCATGATTCAGGTCTGGCTCCGATAGGCTTGCAATAATTAAATACACAAAAACAAATCCATATAAGAAAATTTCAACTACTTCCTGCGTTCTAAGTACTAACCCTTTGTTTGCTGCAGCTGAGCTGAGCAAACCCACAAAACACGTCCTTTTGCTTACGCTGCTCACTTCCCTCCCAATCCTCTAGTATTTCAGATAGAGATTAGAGAGAGATGCCTCAAGCTCTGTCTTTTGGCCTCTCGTTCTTCATCTTCTTATCTGTTCTATAATGAACCCAACATAAACATTTTTAGGAAAGGGAAAAAAAAAAAGAGGAAAAAAGCTATTCTTTGGTAGTGAGCAATGGCTTTGAACTCTTCTTTTGTTTTTGATGCACTTTATTGTTTAGAAGAGAATTGGGAGGAAGAACCCAGAGAAGGCTACTTTGTGGAAGTAGATGAAGAAGGAAGTTGTTACAATCATGGGATTAATAAGTCGAACTCTTTTCCCACTTTGTTAGACCAAGACTTATCCTGGGAAGGCGATGAACTTTCCTCTTTACTTTCAAAAGAAGAGCAGAATCTACTGTATGATAGCCTTCAAAGCAATGGGAATCTAGCTGGGGCTCGCCGTGAAGCTGTGGAATGGATGTTAAAAGTCATTGCTCACTATTCCTTCTCTGCTCTCACCGCTGTTCTTGCCGTCAACTATCTTGATAGATTCTTGCTTACCTTTCCGTTCCAAAGTGAGAAGCCATGGATGTCTCAACTAGCTGCTGTAGCTTGTCTTTCTCTTGCTGCCAAAGTGGAGGAAACCCAAGTGCCTCTCTTGCTGGACTTGCAAGTATTTATCCATGTTACTTTGTTAGCTGAGTTTTCTTTACTTTTTCTAATTTATTGGTCATTTGATTCGGCCTATTAATCTTGTTTTGTTGTCGATCTGTTTAGGTTGAGGAGAGCAGGTATGTCTTTGAGCCGAAAACCATCCAAAGAATGGAGATTTTGGTACTCTCCACCCTTCAATGGAAGATGAACCCTGTTACCCCCTTTCATTTCTTGATTACATTGCAAGGAGGCTTGGATTAAAGGACCATCTTTGTTGGGAATTCCTTAGGAGATGTGACCGCACTTTAATCTCTGTTATTTCAGGTTAGCACCAAAACATGAACCATTCTCCTTTATCTATCAGATACTATTGATAAGAATTGAATTGAATGCCTTTTGTGTAGAAGAATAAATAAGATGAATCCCATTGTTGTATATCTGTTTTCTGCGATTCTCATATTTCATTTAATTCATCGGCAGACTCTAGGTTTATGTGCTACCTTCCTTCTGTAATGGCCACTGCTACAATGCTGCACGTTGTGGATTGCGTAGAACCTAATCTTAGAGTTGAATACGAAAACCAGCTATTAGGCATCCTGGGAATTGATAAGGTATTGTTTATATTCTCTTTCATCACTAATTCTAATTCTCTAGCTTTTGCTAAGTGTTAGTCTTAAATCTCCATTCTTCCTTTGGAACAGGAGAAGGTAGATGAATGCTGTAAGCTGATAACAGATCTGGTAACAACATTAGTTCAAGGGAACCTATCAAAGAAACGTAGGTTTAGTAGCTCCATTCCACGCAGCCCGAATGGCGTAATGGATGTGTGGTTTAGTTCCGACAGCTCCAACGATTCGTGGGCGGTGGCATCATCCGTGTCCTCTTCACCCGAGCCTCAATCCAAGAAGAGCAGAACTCAACAACAACAGCTTCTGGAAAAGCTAAGCCATGGTCCTTTAGATTTTCTCAGCATTCCTCGCTAAATTTCCATCTTCAATTTCCTTAGACCATAAACAGTCTTTTGGAATAATAACATTGCTCTTCTTTTTGTATTATGTTGCAAGTTAAATTGCTTACCATCTCTGCATTTTCCTATACCAATTGAGGCTCATCTTCAGATTCTGATGCTTAAAACCATCTGGTTAGTCTGAATGTTTTTGAAATTTGGAAGCAGAGATGGTTTGCATTTTATCCGGAAGAAATTTCTTTTGTTTTTTTCTTTTAGGAAAAAAAATGAACATAGCAATGCAGAGTCCTTAGCATTAATGCTTTAGGCCTTTTTGTTGTTTTATCTTTTATAAGGAATAATGTTGAAATTTTCTTCTAAAAAAAATGGGACATTTATAATATACTACGTCCACATGGTCTTACACATGATTGAAATATATAGGGAATTGTGTATTTATATATATCACAATACATGCAGAATAATATACTTTTGTACGTATGTATTGAAATACAATAGCGAAATCAAATATGGGGTGGAGTGGGGGATCAAAAAACCAAAAGAGCGGGAGGTTGAAAGTGTACACATAACTTGAGTTTTTGTTTGCATGTGAAGGGAGGAACATGTTGTCGGCCACCCACAAATTTTGGGTTATATTTTTTTTGTGACCATAATTTTGGGGTTTGACCTCGTTGGAAGAGCTCATCTTCGTTTGAATTTTGCCCCCTGCTTTGCTGAGTGAGTGGTGTTCAACTGAGTGAGCCAACAGCGATTTCAAACCATGAATTTTTTAATTACTCTTTCTTTTCTTGCCTTGATTTATCATCTAAACCCTAAACCATCCCATTTAAAAAATGCTTCTCCTTGTTTACCATGGAGCACAGTAGCGTTGTAGATGGAAACTGGTTTAAGTCATTGCAAATACAATGAGAGCTACCCTTTGACAAGGCAATGCATATATATATATATGATATAGTCCCTTAAAGTTAAGTTGGTCTCTAATTTGAGTGCTATAAAGGAAGGAAAAACAGTAGAAGAGTTTTAATTCGTTTACATATTTGATCCAGTTCGATTTGATGTTCGAAAACTTGGAAAAAGAAACGAGTAAACAAGAAGGGCATTTGATTAGAAAATACCATATAATTTAAGAAATTTCCCTCACTACCTGTCAAAGTTAAAATCCCATAGGGCTAAATGGATCATAATACAAAGTTGTTGACGATTTCAGAAAAAAAAAGACGGTGCAAGAAGGTTGGCATGTGCTTTCCTTCCCACCACCTTTTTTTTTTTTTTACTAAAGGGGAATCATGACTCATGGCTTGGCTTTATTCACAACTTATTATATTACAATATTTACTTGTCTCTAGATTTATTTATTTTACTAAATTGCTTCATCTGGTAATTAAATGGACATTAATTTTATTATAAATTATTATTATATCTGTTTTTTAATATAATATATAGAATTACCAATAGTTTATTTTCAACTTTTATATAAGAGGATAATACGTTTCAACGCACTCAAACTCATATCCTCTTACACTAATAATAGTCCCGATACTAATTGAATTAAGACTCGATCGACAGCTCTAATAATTATTTTATAAGCTGTTAAGGGGCTTAATATATAATGTAGAGTTGCTTCATTTCCGCCCATATTGACTGTATCATTAATTCTTACTCCTAATAGTAACGGCGTGTTTTAATCTAAAATAAATCAGACTTATGGATCACTGTATTCCTTATCCTTTTTCTTTTATTAAAAAGAATCATAACAAAATGGTGAAAACTAAACTAACTGAAATGAATATTTTGAGAATCTCCACATTTATGGATTATCAGTAAGTGTCTAGTTATGAAATAATTTACTTAATGAAATTTGGATGGCCTAATCATTTTAGGTGTATTAATATCGACCCAAAAAAGAAGAAAAGGGGTTAAAGGGAAAGAAGAAGAAGAAGAAATAAATCAAAAGGTATTGTTTGGTTGTCATGAAAAAGAGGGAGAAAATTGGTGGTGCCATCTTCTCTTCTTTTATGGACATTGTGATTTGCTCGTATCATTTTAAACTCCCCAAAGTTCAATCTCATCCTTTTGACCCATTGAGCATGAATGAGTTAATTTTTTTTAAAACCTTATAACAGGGGAAGCAGCTTCATTCCCATGGTTACGTAAATTGATCATCTCCTTTCTTCGAAGCCATTGACATTGACTCATCACACATACCCCCTGCCATTTGCCTGCCTAAAAGATTATGTTTCTTTTCCAGGCCATTGCATATTTGTGATAGTGGGGCTAACTCTGCACACTACAGGCATTCATTTATTCTACTTTCCCTTGCCAATAAATAAATGAAGATCAAAGCCTGGAAATTTAATAGGAAAATGGAACTGTACTAAAGGAAAAGTTTAAAAAGTATTAGTGAGCAAAGCAGTGGAGAATCAAAATTGTCAAAGT
The DNA here is from genome assembly GCA_025506655.1 of Gossypium rotundifolium. NCBI lineage: Eukaryota > Viridiplantae > Streptophyta > Magnoliopsida > Malvales > Malvaceae > Gossypium > Gossypium rotundifolium. Next base: position 170,314,690 of record CP106734.1, on the reverse strand, counting down.
AATTTTTTCAAGTCTGCCAACTTCAAAAAAAAAAAAAAGGAACAAATTGTGGTTAGACATTGTTAATTCCGATAATTTTTATTGGCCCTGTGATTTGGTTCTGAGAAAAACAGAGGCATCCACCCCTTCAAATAATAAAACAAAAGGACTTTCTTCATAAGGCTTAGAAAAATTGGATTCTGACATGGACGGCCTTTAGAACACTGGAGGAAACTGCAAATCTGCAAGCACATGCAAGCAACATCTACTGCTGTTTTCAGTCCAGTAAAAGGGCCTTTGTCAATTGTAGGTTTGGCCCTCTGTTTGTTGCAATTAATATTTGCCACTGTTTCATTGTTGAGTCAATAATTGACTATATAGGTCGATTATATTATAGAACAGAACACACTGTTAAAGTGAACGGCTCATTCATTATTTCGTTATTTTGCATAAATTATTGTAAAACAAAGTTGATTCAAACCAGCTAGCATTAGTGTGTCGAAACAGGTAAGGTTGAAGTGGGGAGACCTCGAAACTTTAGCCAAAAAAATTATACAATGAAGTAATGTGGCAAAAATGACTGATATAACACCCATTAAGCCTCACCATATAGACAGAGAGGGACCCTTGATTGGCGAATATCGATGGAGGAGGCCCGTACTGGGGATATAAGATTGTACATTAATTTCAGCTTGATTGGGAAGAGGATTGGGGGATTGGAACCCTCTCGGCCTCAGGGGATACACATTCCATGCGTGACTCGTATTATAATTTTGATTCTGTAGGTCGAAAATGGTGAAATAAAGTTGGTAAATAGCGTGGGGTAGCAGAGAAGAGCAGAACAGAACAGAAGAGTAAAGATGGGCCGGGCCTTTTTCTCGGAGTCACCAGGTAATGCCAAAATTATGATTCATCAATCACTGAGCAGTCCATTTAAGTCTTTTTGTATGTTAGGTAGATGCATGGTGGAGAGTAGACGGCGACGAATATATGGTTAGAATTTATTGTCTATATTATTATAACCAAGATTTCTGGGTAAATTATTAATAAATGTCCTTTTTTTTAAATTACGAAAATAAATTTATTTTTTAATTATTTATCGGAATCGATCATTTTCTCTAAAAGTACGTGCACGTCAGCGCGATATCAAGGGATGCAACAGTAAAACGCGTTCCTGGGGAGCGTTTTTGCCACATCAGTAAAAAACACTTCCTTGAAGGCACGTTTTGCTGATGTGGCAAAAACGCTCCCCTAATGACGCGTTTTAGCCCATGTTTTTTTTTTAAAAACTATTCTCGAATTAAATTTTTAAAAAATATTATTTTTTAGATATTATAAAAATAGACCAAATTTTTTAAAAATTTACGAGAATAAACTTTTATAAATGCTCAAAGTGACAACACTATTTTTTTTAAAGTGTCATCAATTAATATGGAAATATACTTACAAAGCAAATCTTTATATAGACCCAAAGTATCATTTTCCTTGTTTTCTGCAATATGTGATATGTGTATATATAGACTCATGAATAGGTTTGTAGCTTGTTCCTAAATAATATGTGATTCCTTCCTCTTTTAACTAACAACATGAGATTAAAGGCTACACTATATTTGATTTTTTTACAAAATAATTTATTTTTAATATATTTTGTTAATATTTTCTTATATTATAAAATTATGTTTTGAGATATTTAATCTTGTTGCATTTTAGAATTGTTAACATATACAAAAGAACTATTAAAAAAAAGAGAACAAATTGCACATATGAAACTTGTACATGCAATAATCTTCTAATCAATTTTAAATGTTTGAAGTTAATATCAATGCAATTCTAATTTTAAAATAATTTTTCATTATTTAAATTTAGAAGTTATACTTTTAATTTTTTATTTTATATTATAAATATTTGATTAATAAATAAATGATGAGTATTTGATACTCAAATAGTATTTTTTGTATTTTTAAAAATTGATATATCTTTTAGATATTTATTTGTTTTAATGTTTTACTATACTAATTAATTTTTAATTCTAATTTTAATTTAATATTCACCACCTAATGAATGCCGATAAATTTATTTCAGATATATTTTGACTAGATAGATAATCTATTTAAACATAGTATATAATTATGTTAAATAAGTTTTTTATAGAAATATATAATATAAATAAAATATAATAATTATTTTTCATATTTTATATTTAGATTAAATTACATTAGTAGTCACTTAACTATATTTTTAGCTATCAATTATAAAACTTACAAAATGATCTTAGATATTAGTAATTTTTAATATTTTACCATACCCATTTTATATTTTTATATATATTTTTTTTACTTATGGAGTTTAAAAGTTTTATTTATAATGTAACAAATGTTAACTTTTGTAAAAAAATTAAACTCTAAGTTAAAAAATCAAATATAGTGTAGCCTTTAATCTCATGTTGTTAGTTAAAAGAGGAAGTAATCCCACATTGTTTAGGAACGAGCTGCAAAACTGTTCATGAGTCTATAGATACACATATCTCATATCCCACATTACTTAAGAAAATAAGGGAAATGAGACTTTGGGTCTATATAATAATTTTTCTTTGTAAGTTAAATTTCCATATTAATTGATGACACCTTAAAAAAAATTGTGTTGTCACTTTGAGCTTTTATAAAGGTTTATTCTCGTAAATTTTTAAAAAATTGGTCTATTTTTATAATATCTAAAAATGACATTTTTTAAAAATTTAATTCGAGAATAATTTTTTTTTGAAAAAAAAACACGGGCTAAAACGCGTCCCTAGGGGAGCGTTTTTGCCACATCAGCAAAGCGCGCCCTCAAGGAAGCGTTTTTTTGTTGATGTGGCAAAAAGGCTCCCCCAGGGACGCGTTTTTTGCTGATGTGGCAAAAACGCTCCCTTAGGGACCATTTTATCTCAGATCCCCGACATCGCTACCGATGTGGACGTGCTTTTGGGAAAAATGACCCATTCCGATAAATAATTAAAAAATATGTCATATTCCATAAATTTTGAAAAAAAAAGTATTTTTTAATAATTTACCCAAAGTTTTATTTATATCGATATAAAATTAATATGATTTAATATATTTTATAATTTTATTATAATTAATATTTTAATAATTAAATTTATCAATATAAATAAATTTATTATGTATGTAAAATTTCAAATCGATCGATATTTTTACTATCGATTTAAAATATTATCTATATTAATATATTTTTAATAATTAAATTATTTTATAGAATTTTTCTATACTCAAAACTTGACATGCATAAATCCAACATTAAATATGAAAGTTGAATTATTAAAATATTAATGATAAAAGTTACAAAAGAGTAATAAATTATATTTTACAATAGGTATAAGTGTACTCTTCTCTTTTATTATTACTAAATTTATTGAATATTATTAGTGAAAAATATTTAACAATTACATTTATTGTCAATATTTGTTCCCTCGCCGATCCATTTAGATCAGGCCCGTACACTTAGTGGTCCATTGTGGACATGTTTTCCGTCTGTCATGCTCCGAGATTCATGGACCTTTTCTTTTAAGGTTATTATTATACTTTATTTTAGTATTTCAATAAAAAATATTCTCTTTTAATTAGCATTAATTTAGTTAGCACATCCCTATTCCAACAACTTGGAGGTCATTAATTCAAGCTTACTTAAGCATGTGATATTCTGAAATTTAAAAATATTGAGATATTTTATAGTTTTTTTCTTTTTCAATTGAGCTATTATTTAATTAATTTATATGACCTTTATGTATCAGGACCACAATAATTAAAGAGACATTTGGATGATTTGAAGTTCATATAGTGATTACTGGTTAGTTTATTATTAACAATTTTATAAAGATTTGCTGCTCTATTTTTAATTTGTTTAATAATATTTGTGTTTGATATATATATATATATATATTAAAAATTATCTTGATTTTAATCTTTTATATAATATTTTTTCTATTCACATCCTTAATCATAAAAAAATATTTTAAAATTTTTTTATTGAGTTTTAGTTTAATTGATATCGGTATTGTTGTCAATATAAGAGGACGTGAGTTCGAGTGTGTTAAAGCGTGTTATCCTCTTCCTTAAAGATTGGAGAGAGGGCAATGGATAGTTTTAAGTATTGTATCAGAAAACAAAGATTAAAAATCGTGATGCTATACGATAGATAAAATATATATATTTTAAAAAATTAAATCATGCATGTTGATAATTGGGCCTGGCCGAACCCTTTGTTTTTTTTAGATATTATCCTTAGCCAAGCCCAAACCTTGAAAGGGTGGGGGTGTAACTTCTCCATTGGTAAAAGAGGGTATGTTCAGTGCATGTATTATTAAATTGAGTTTGTATGTACATTAATCAGTTTTGAATATTTTCCAGAAACAGTGAAGGTCTGATTTCTTTAATAAACAATGAACCCTTTTTATTTAAATTCTGAATTCCCCTCCTGCAGATCTTGAATAATTTAAAACTAGTTTATTGATGTTAAGGAAAAAAGACAACGTATCAAACACTTAGGCTAAAAAAACCAGAAGGCTAAAAAAACACTTTAGAAAAAGAATAAATCCTATTTCTACCATATTCCTCAATAAACGTAAAATGGTTTTAATGACATGTGAAAAATAGAATAAAATTAAAGTTTTACAGGTATAGATGAAAATCTTCCTATCACAAGTAATGGTGAGATCAATAAGCAGATGTAGCACAAATGTTAGCTCCCTTTTGTTGGGATGATCCCTTGCAAACCAATCCTCATCATCAAATGCCAACCGGAGGAGCTCTCTTCACACGCCTTACAGATTATAAAGCATTCCGAAACAACACTTTCACTCACCAACTTTCCTCCATATGAAATTAAAAGAAAAAATAATTTCGGAACCAATTTCCTCTTTTAAGATGCTATACTGCTTACTTTCCCCCTGATTGAAACAAAATGGTGGCGGGCTTAACTTTTTAGCCAAAACCATTTTGATCCACCAATTTAACATCCACATGGGGTCGTCTGCAGAATACACTGGCCAGCTCAGCCAAGAGATGGGACATGTTTACATTTGATTGCCATTAGTATAATTGATAAGAAGGGTTGATATCAGTTGTCTAAGACTTGGTTTTGGTCTTCAAATTTTGGTGATTGTGTGGCAGCTTGTTAAAGGTTGGAAGACCACATCGTGCAATGTGACTAATGAAATGATTAGTACAAGGGGAAGAAAGTAGAGCTTGCTATTGACTGAAGTGTGAAAATTGAGAGATGAATGAAGTGTTGAAACGAAATTAGTAGAAAGAGAAGAGTCATGGCAGATGGGATGGAGCCATCCCAAAGTTTAAATGTACCCAAGCGAGAGATGTGGAGATCCCGAGTGAAAAGCCACCCGTGACGCGAATCTATTGGAGCGCACAACCTTCTGTCCTTTCTTACTTTCTATTGTGGGCTATGTATTATGGGGTGAAAAAAGCGGCCACGGAAACAAAGTATCTTCAAGATTCCGTGAATTGTGGTGAAGTGTTGGATACCCATCAAATTCTCAAAATTCATCTTTTTGACCGCTTTACTCTCCTTTGTCTGCGAGTTGTTTAATCAGTCCTTACGATTAATGATTGAATACAATTTTTATTAATTGAAGTTTTAAAATTATTAATTGCTAACTAAATTGTATTTCGTTAGGACAGTTTGAAAGGTCTCATTTGCGATTAAATTTTCACATGCAAATATTTTAAAGATGTCACTTATTCATGGTCACACTACACCATGATTTAGGTTATTCTATAGTGTCACCCTATCTAAAATCTTTGACATCAAACTACTTGATTACTTATTATCCATTCACTAATAGTGACCTCACACGTGGCATCTCGACATAGAGATGGCATATAAATAAAGATCCAAGGCCCAAGGATGAAGACAAGCAACTTACATCTCCTCTTCTACTATCTCACTTTTAGCTCCACCTTCTTCTTCTTATATTATGATTGTCTTACTAGATTGCTCTATGTCTTAACCTAAACAAGAGGTGAACCATCCATCTCCGTTACTTATCATTCTTTATATCAAGATATCGAGATAATTTTAATAACCAAAATAGCAATCAAATATTAAATTTCAATTAACCCAACGAAATAAATTAACGAGTAATATTTTTTTTTAAAAATTGTTCTCACTAATCAAACTAATTTTTTTATGATTAACCAATTAATTAAACTTATCAGCTAATTCAATTAAAACCAAATCCCATCATATTGGAGGTTCCGTGGAAGGAAGGGCAACTCTATCTTTCTGAAATTCATGAACATCTCTTTGATAAGAGGAATTAGCTCCTGACAGAAAATGAAAAAAAGAAAAATCTCACGTCTAAGATTAAGCCACCCGAATCTTATTTATGGTAAAGGAAATTTTTATTGAGTACGGAGAGGTAAATATTAGGACTTAACTCAAACGACTGTACATGAAATTTTAAGTACAAATCACTATCAAACTTTAACACTTATGTTGGCCAGCAGTCAACCACTACGTTTGTCTGTTAGTTTTTCTTTTCCATTTGAATTCATTTAATTCGTTAAATATGCATCTTCCTCCCCACAATAGCCATTGTTTGATGCCTCTGCGTCGCCTCATCACACAATATATAAAATGACCTTTTGCATTTACCCAAACACCATGTCTTTTACGCATCTACACAAATCACACAGGGCCTCTTACTGTTAGAAAAAAGCAATTTAATTTAGGAATGTTTTTAATTGATGAACAAAGTTTGTTTACAAAATTTATCAATTGGATTATAGGTCAATTAGTATCAATTTTAGGTTTAATCTGGTACAATCTTGACCTATTCTCTTTATTAAAAACAAAAGAATGGTTTAAAATTTAGACAATTATATAAATATATTTATAAAACACAATTATATTGTTGATCCTTAATGAAGTTAAAATTTTACATATGAGATTAGGGCATTCTCATGTCGTTGTACTATATTTATATATACATGACATCTTGTAACCATCTTTAAAAAATTATAAATATATATTGTGAAATTTAAATGTTAAAATATATATAATAAAAGTAATATGGGGTTAGAGATGTAAAATTATTTCATTTAAAAGCTAAAAGTAACCTTTTAAATAATTCATTTATCATCATCTGTGTAGCTTAATGTGCTTAATTGTATATAATTTGGAGGGAGAGGGACCTACTCTACAAGATTCAGAATTGAAAGGATAAAATGAGCAACTGAATAGAGACAATTAAGAATGTTATTATTAGTCGATAGAATTTTAGTAGAGACTATAAGTAATTTTAAGTATTGTGCCTGATCAGAATCTATAATGAGATTCACCAAGAAATGAAATTTTATTAATCTAACAATAATTTTTCTATAAAAACAACTTTTATTTTCAAGAGCTTTACCAACAAATGGAAATTTAAATATTAATAGATTTATAGACTATGGAAGAAAATCTTTATCATTTATTTTCAAATGATAATTAAATAATCTATTTATCTAATTTAATAAATAAAAATGTGGTGATGGTGATTTTATAGTTTCAAAAATAAAATAGACTATCATCTAACGCAATCCATATTGAGAGTCCATGTGTACTGCCATAATGACACCTGCCCAGAGAGGGAATTTGGTGAACTGGATAATGGGTTCATTTTAGATTCGATACCTAACAATTTTTTGATTATGCAAACAGGTCTCTATTTGAAGCATTTAGCATGTTCAATAATTAGGTCCATATCTTTAATTAAATAATTAAATCTTTTACTCAATTTAGACCAAAATAAGTTATATTTTCTCATAATAATAAAATATTATGTTTGAATAAAATTTATTAATCATTTATAATGTTAATCATTTAAATACGATTTATTAATTTAATAATTTAAAACTATATTTACAAATTTAAAAGATAATAACTTGAATTTTTAATTATAATTACATATTTATATATTAATGTTATATCTTTTCAATTATTCTCTCATTACCTATTTCTAAGTGAAATTATACTTTTGATTATGTTTTTATGATATAATCAAAATTTTTTGGAACAATCTCATTATAAGTTCTAATTGTATCTGTTCTTTTTGATATAATGCTTAGAACTATCATAGCCTCTCTTCAACCCATAAGTAAGAGGATAATGCGTTTCAGTGTACTCGAACCCACGTCCTCATTCATTGACAATAATACACATGCAAAATGAGTTAAGACTCAATCGGCTTATGATATAATCAAGTTGTGTACGGAGAAAATTATCAAATTTAATTGATATATTCCAATAACTCTCAATTTAAAGCTAAATATTATACAATGATTGGAGTTATAATATAGCAATAATATTATCTTTACCTTTTTAGAATTTTATAATTCTTGAAATCAAACGCCACCTTAAATTTCTTTTTTCAAATTTAACTTGTGAAGCACTCATTCTAATAACATGAATCAATTTAACATTAAATTGCTAGAAGTAGGTTTAATTTCAAGAGCTATACCAATAAACTGAAGTTTAAAATTTAATAATGATGATCTCAAACAATGAGAGCCTAATTTGAATTGGCTAAAGTCATGGCTTAATGAAACCAAGCTTAAGAATAATTGGACATTTGAAATCCGTATGCAGCAAAACGCAGGTATCTCCTAGTAAATTACAGCGGTCCTCTCGGAATAGGTGCAGAGGTAGAACAATTTTATTTATAGAGAAAATCAGTAAAGAAAGGAAGGGGCAGTATTGAGGAGTGAATGGAGCACGTGAACTACAAACATCCAGCAAACTTTGAGTGTGCTTTGAGTACCCAACAGCTTTTACTGCAAAATGCAGGTGAGTGGCAGTGCCACCAGGCCAGGCCAGGGTTCTCCAATTTTACGCCGTAGCTTCGATGGGCATTCTAATTTTAAAACCAAAGCCTCAATTTCAATACCAGTAACCATTTACGTACAATCTATTAATATACTCCATGCAACCTTAACTCCATTACTAGATTATGATGAAGATTTTCTATGTATTTTCGTAAAAATATAAAATATAAAATATAAAATATTAATTTGATGAAATTACATAAATCTTTTGGTGCGGAACTAAGTTATCAATATTTTCGTATTATAAATCTTTTAACAGCGTTTAATCTTAATCAACGTAGTAACCAACTAATAACAACTCAACGGGGAAAATAACAAAACAAAATCAAATTTAATTATAATAAACTTGTAAAATAGGGATAAAATTTAAAAATCATAGAAAAATCAACTATTAAGGTTTTTAAATCTATAGTAATTAATATTTATTATTAAAAAACGAAGTTATTTAATTTTTAATTTTAAAATAATGATATTTGTAGTAAATAATACTATAGTGAGGCATAAGAGGCAAGTACGTAATGTCGCCCAAGTGGTGGACCGTAAATATTCCTTCAATTCTTTTCAAAAAAATATTTAAGGAAGAAAGCGCGAGTCACCCCGATGTGATTTTAATTTTACCGTGTAATAGGAAATGACAATGGTGTCCTCAGAGGAAGTGGGAGAGTGCAACAGAAATGGAGATTTGACGAAGTCTATAAAAGCAGCCCAAAGGATCGAGTATTTTGTTCACGTAACAACTTCAACTAACGAAGAGGGCTTAAAGCGAGGCGCTAGGCGAGAGCGAAAGTGAGAGGCGGAAAAGGGAGGAATGGGAGCCTGGGCTATCGCTGTTCATGGTGGCGCTGGTGTCGACCCTAATCTCCCTACGGAAAGACAAGACGAGGCTAAGAGACTCCTCACTCGTTGCCTTGATATTGGCATCTCTGCTCTCCGCTCTAATGTCCCCGCCATTGACGTCGTTGAACTTGTTGTATGTTCATTTTGCTTTCTTCCTTCCTTTCCTTTCCTTCCCTTCCCATTAACCAAATGCCAATGTCGTCAGAAACAACAATTTTAATCTTGTTTTCCTATTCATTATATAGAAACTAATAAGTAAAGATAACATCTTTTAATAATGAATATGCAGACATCATTGAAAACGCTCTGGAAACTTGATTCGTATCGTTGATTGTTCTTAATCTAGATCATTCGAATTTTAACTATTTTGGATACAATGGGGAGTTTTTATTTGGTTTTTCATTTTTTAATAAAAATTTGAAAATTGATTTGATAGGTCAGAGAACTGGAAACAGACCCGCTGTTCAACTCCGGGCGTGGGTCTGCTCTTACGGAGAAAGGAACAGTAGAAATGGAAGCCAGCATTATGGACGGGCCTAAAAGGAGATGCGGTGCCGTTTCTGGCTTAACCACGGTTAAGAACCCAATCTCCCTCGCCCGTCTCGTCATGGAGAAATCACCGCATTCTTATTTGACCACGCGGGGAGCCGAAGAGTTTGCCAAGAAACAGGTTTGTTCTTTTACCTGTTTAAAGTTAAAACCTTCATTGTCTTGGATCTTTGATTCTGCTTTCATGAACCTACACGTGATGTGAGAGATTATAATCTTCAGTTACGTAAGGCTCTTTGTTTCCTTTTTTTTTTTAAAAAAAAATTGAATTTAATGTAACGGCTTGTACTTTTGTTCAGGGCGTGGAGATGGTGGACAATGATTACTTCATCACAGAAGATAACGTGGGGATGCTTAAGTTGGCTAAAGAAGCAAACTCAATCCTGGTACGTTCGATTTTGATCTACTTTTACCTGAAACGACATTGATTAATTTGATTGATGCAGCCGCGCGCTAATCACCTGGTGGGGGATTATCCATGCCTAACCTTTTTCTAGTTTTGAAATTTAAGCAGTTCGATTACCGTATCCCGACAGTTGGCACCTGCGGTGCAGTTGTGGACAGCCATTTGCAGATGAACGGGCTCCCGATCAGCGTCTACGCACCGGAGACAGTTGGGTGTGTGGTGGTTGACAAGGAGGGTCGGTGCGCTGCAGGCACTTCAACTGGTGGGCTCATGAACAAGATGTCAGGAAGGATCGGTGACTCGCCCATTATAGGTGCAGGGACCTACGCATGTGAGTTGTGCGGGGTGTCGTGCACAGGGGAAGGAGAAGCAATCATCCGAAGCACCCTGGCAAGGGATGTAGCGGCGGTTATGGAGTACAAAGGGTTGAATCTTCATGAGGCAGTGGGTTATGTGATAAAGAACAGGTTGGACGAAGGGAAAGCAGGCCTAATTGCTGTGTCGAAGAACGGTGAGGTGGCTTGTGGGTTTAACACCACTGGGATGTTTAGGGGCTGCGCCACCGAGGGTGGGTTTATGGAGGTTGGTGTCTGGTAAAATAAAATGTTATTATTAGGATTGCATTACAATTTTTTCTTGTGGTGTTCCCCCAAGAGGGTTTGCTTTTTTCGTGATTTCAGTCATGTGCTTCATGCACCTGTTTGTTTTTTTTTTTTTGGTTTCATCCGTGTAATTGAGATGTCAAATAAATATTTAGTATCTTCAAATCTTTGATTTTGTAATTTTCCAATAACCATCGATCCTATAACTTCTGTTTTAGACTAAAAGTTTCAAATATTGGGAAATGGAATTTAAACTTATGTGATATCGCAGATACTAAAATTTATAGTCTCGTAAGTGAAATCTGCAAGACTACAAATAATGTGTATACCAACAGCAATCATAGTGTGGCCCCTAACAAAACCCCAGTTCGATATATTGGAACACCGTAGTCACTGATACTACATCGGATGCAGCACAGCGGCTAAAAATACCATCTTTGCTATCATGGAAGCAGCAGGGGTTATCCTCTAAAACTAAAAAAGACCAGTTGTGTGACACAATTTCGCACCCTGAGGAAACTTTGAGCTTGAGAAGGAGCATTTCCCATGGACTAACTATTTTATTATTATTATTATTATTATTATTATTATTATTATTATTACTTTTTTAACATGCAATGCTTACCAGGAAAAAGGAAAATATAATTCCACCAGCATCAACTTCCCTTTATTTAAGTGGATTTATTGACCTTTTCATCAAGAGGTTAGACGAAACCTAACTTGGTAGATAAGTCAAGTGGTTTTGAGTAATGTTGGCAACGTTTCAACCAAAAATTGAACTGGATTTGACTTGTTATAATTATTCACATCGTAATACCACTGTTAGTATTGAAGTTAATTAGAATCATTTTAATCATCAAAATCTTTCAATTTTGTTTTATATAAAAAAAAATTAAACTCTTATACCTATGAGAAACACTCCAACATTTAAAACCCTCTCTCTACATAAACCTATGGGAAAGTGAGAATGATCCGGAGAAATTGAGCAGTTATTATAAAGAAAGGAACAAAATTAGAACAAGGGGTTGGGACATTGTTACTTTGCAAGGACCTGGGCTTGAACCGAAGGTATGCATCAGCCAACATCTCCCCGAGTCTCACTTGGGCTTGAGTGGTAAGATGTAGGTCATCTGGTTCCAATGGTAGTCCCTTGGCGTCCACGCATTTCACATTTGGCAGGCCTATATTTAACTGGGCTTCTCTCACTTCCTCAATATAAGGTCCCTCTCCTGATGCTAGAATCACCTACCAATTAAATTTACCATTATTTAGGGCTCTTGAAAAAGAAAATTTCTATGAACAAAATTTTTGTTTGATTTGCTAAAATGATGATTTCAATGACAAAACCCAAAATGTTTTACACATTTAACATTTTAAACTGTTTTTACTTTCAAAAGTTTGGGCAAATAGTAATGATAAATAAATTAACATGTGCCTCCCAACTAGACCGTACAGTTGTAAACTTTTGAAGCATTTGAATAATGGGTTTCTCTCCAGTTATCTAATGTGTCCATCTTTGTCAGCAAAGCTTAGTTCTTTAAACCTTAAATCTGAAATACTTGTTCTAGGACAAAGGACAACCCATGATTCAATAGTAAGGTCCAGTTAAGTCAATTCGATTCCACCAAATTTGTGTAGATATTTAAAAGTCGTTTATATATATTCAGATGATTATGATCTGTTCATGGTTTTAAAATAAAAACATATGAAGAATAAAAATCAATCAAACAAATGGTACGTACCTGGAATATTGGGAGCAAAGGTGCGTGCAGATCAGAACGTAAATCGTCGAAAAATGTCTTCAATCTACCTTTATACAATTCAACATCTCCTTCATTGACTGTATCGGCCTCGCCTTGATACCAAAGCATTGCTCTATAAACTCCTCCGCTCTGCTGCGCCATCTCAGCTCTCTTCAGCAACTGCTCATAAAGAAACTCCCCTTTCTGCCATTGGCTTATAGTAGTCCCTCCAACCGCACAAGGCACCAACCCCACCACCCCAAAGTTGGGGTCCTTGGTCAGCACAGCATTGGCAAAAGACATCCCAGGTCCAACCCCATCTGTCTTCCTGGCGTCAATGTCAGCATGGATTGGCTCACGGGCTTTAACCCACGCCAGGTCCGCACTCAGCCGGAAGATGGAAGGGTTAGGTTGGCACTGTGGAGGAACAACACCGTCCCATGTCCCAATGCCGGTCGATGTTTCGTTGGCTACACCTCCACGACCGGCCATGTTGCTTTGTCCGGCCAGGATAATTATGTTCAATTTATGTTTAAGTAGATTTTGACATTCGATTGGTAAGGCGTGAGCCAGAAGAGCCAAGGCAATGAAGGAAAGCATCAGAGTGAGAGAGAGAGTTTGCGGCGTAGTGTGGCAAAAAGGGAGGTTGATCTTTCCGTCTCTCAATCTATTTATGACTGAGGAAGCATAACCATGTTCAAAGCAAAGATAATGGTTGGTTGCTTGGTTTAGGGTTTTCCTCTTGGTTTTCTTGTCTTTTATTCCAATGTTCCATGTTTGTCAACTGTATCATTCATATGGGATTTGCATTTTCTTACAAGTCTTGGATGTAAGTATGTTATTTTCATGATTTAAATATCTATGCTAATGATGTTTCACCAGTTACAAACACTAATTTATGTATGTCTTATTATACTAGAATGAGAATCACATGCTTGATTTTATATTTAATATTTTCTTTTTAGGGATGACAGTCTACCAATAGCTATTTATACTTTCTATAGAAGAGAGGTTGAAATGACACCATCAAATTGTTTTGAAAATGTTGACCATAGGAGCACTATGGGGCCATGCTACTCATCACTTTTCCATTTCCTTTTTAATTTCCAAATTGCTGCCATAATTTATCTTTTATCCTAAAATGTTGGCATGGTTTTTGGGTTCATCCACTTCAATTCAATTTAATTTGATTTTTTTTTTTTGGAATCAAAGTCAATAATTATTATATTTTACTCGCACTACACCAAAACAGACTTTTAGCGGCGTTTTTAGTGGCGTTTTAATGAAAAACGCCGCAAACATTATACATTAGCGGCGTTTGGAAGAAAATGCCGCAAAAAGTTGAGCAATAGCGGCGTTTATTTCAAAAACGCCGCTAAAAATGAGAAATAGCGGCGTTTTTGTTCCAAACGCCGCTAAAGATCTGAGCATTAGCGGCGCTTTAAAAAACTCGCTAAAGACCTGAGCATTAGCGGCGCTTTTAAAAAAACGCCGCTAAAGACTGAGCATTAGCGGCACTTTTTAAAACGTCGCTAAAGACTAAATTAGCGGCGCTTTTAGAAAACGCCGCTAAAGACAGAGGCGCTTTTTCAAAACGCTAAAGACTGAGCATTAGCGGCACTTATTCAAAAACGCCGCTAAAGACCTGAGCATTAGCGGCGCTTTTAAAAAAACGCCGCTAAAGACCTGAGCATTAGCGGCGCTTCTAGAAAAACGCCGCTAAAGACCTAAGCTTTAGCGGAGCTTTTTCAAAAACGCCGCTAAAGACCTGAGAATTAGCGGCGTTTTTGAAAAAGTGCCGCTAAAAGTTTTTCATATTTTTTTCTTATTCTTGCTTTGAATTATATTTTATTTTGATACATTCACTTATATGGGTTTAGTGTTTTAAAGTTTGTTGTTTAGGTTTATTGTATGGTGTTTAATATCTTAGTGTTTACCGGTATTAAGATTTAAGCGTTAGTGGTTAGGGGTTAATGTTTAGGGTTAAGGGTTTAGGGAGAAAATAGTTAATGGGTTAGGGTTTTGGGTTTTGGGTTTATGGTTTGTGGGTTTAGGGTTAGGAGTTTAGGAGAAATGGTTAATGTGTTAGGTTTCTGAGTTTAGGGTTTAGGATTTAGGGTTAGTTATGGCTTGGGTTTATGGGTTTATGGGTTTGTGGGTGTATGGTTTAAGGTTCACAGGTTTAGTGTATATCGAATGAAGATAGAATATCAAATTTCATTTAATCATTAAGAAATTATAAAAATATATGCTATAAATTAAATCTGATTGTGCATCTCTTTATCCCTAAACCCTAAATTATAAATCCTACACGATCTAAACCCTAAACTCTAAATATCATATTTAAATTCTAAACCCTAAATCATAACTCTAAATACTCGACCATAAACTCCTAAACTGCAAACAGTAAACCATTAACCAATTAAATTTTGGCATATTATTAAACCCTAAAAAGTCCAAACCTTGATACTTTATTTGATCATAGGGATCGATATATATATTGATGTGTATTCATGTAAATATTAATGTAAAATCTTATGTTTATAATAATTAGTGGAAGCACTTACTATTGATTAAAAAGTTTATTAAAATTTAGAAATTATAATAAATCATAAAATTTAGTTTTCTTGATATAAATAAATTATAATAAATCAAAATTATAAAAATAATTACCTAACTATTCTCTATTTTAATTTAGGAATAACAATAAATTTATTTTTATTTTGATTTTGATTTTAATTTTAATTTTAATTCAAAACCTGATCGAAATTTAATTGAAGTTAATCTTTATTCTTAAAAACACAAAAATTTAAAAACATAAAAAATTTTGAAAAATATATATATTTGAATGTTTAATTTCTATAAAAATATATACAAAACTAAAAAATATTTATAAGTAAATAAATGTCTACTTTTCAATTTTTAAAATGAAATTTATTTATTAAAGAATAAATCTAATGAATTAAAAGAATACTAACAAGTTACCCATTAGTGGCGTTTTTTTATAAAAACACCGGTAATATACGAAAATAACAGAACGACGTCATTTTCGCTGAAAGTTTAGTGGCGTTTTAGTCAAAACGCCGCAAAAGTTGTGTTTTACCGGCGTTTTAGCCCGAAAACGCCACTAATATATCAAGAGTTTCCAAAACGGCGCCGATTTGGTATATTTTATTAGTGGCGTTTGTTATAAAAACGCCGCAAATTGGGGACAAACGACAGCGTTTTTGTATTTTATTTTGTGGCATTTATTTAAAAACGCCGCAATAGGGATTTAATTTTTCATAAACGGCGTCGTTCTTTTTACAGCCAAATTAAGGAAGCAAAAACCTTAATTCATTTCGACAGTTCCCCATTTTTTCTAACTTCCGAAAGCCCTAATTTGTTCATCCCCTTTACAATTCCCCTCCAAATCCCTAATTGCTTGTTCGATTCTGGTGCAATTTCTTCCCCAATTTGATTACCTCGACAAGCTTTCTTTTATTTCAAGATTGGACCGAGAACAACCCAGCTTTTGTTTCTTTGAATTTGTGCCCTTGGGTTGTTCTTTGCTCTTGGTAATTCTCATTGATTGTAGTGTGTGATTAATTTTGTTCTTTATTTTTTTCATTGTTAGGACTCGGTAGACGCCAAGATTCGATTGCTTTGGATAACGTTACGCCACAAAGAAGATTGAGGTGAGTTTTGTCTCTGTGTTAACGAATGATTTGATTGAGGCGGGTTCAGGAATTTTCTCGAATCGGGTTTTTACTAATCGGATTGAGTTCGGGTTCTGATTACTTTTAAGAAAATGCAATCGTTTTAGGCTTTTTGAAGTTCAAGAACAAAGCTGGGTGTTTTTCTTTTTCTGGGTTCAGATCGTCGTTTATTGTCGTTCGAGCTTTCGGGTTTTTTGGGATATAATTACCATAGAAAATAGATATCTAGAGTCAATCCAAATAAATTACCATAAGGAATCTTAAAATGTTATTACTCGATTTTGAATGCAATAGCAGCTTTTGTTGTTTCAGTGTGTCATTTTTATAGTATGTTAACATGCTAAAATATCTACCTATTGTTATTAAGCTCCGAAATAGGAGATTACAAATTTGTAAATTATACTTTAGAAAGTAAATCCTAATCTCAGTTCCAATGCTAGGATAATCCTCCTTCATTTACTCTTCTATAGTAAAATGTGCCGAATGAGATCTTGGACGCACATGAACTGTAGTTGTAACAAGTTAGAACACAAATAATAAACAATTTGTATCAAGTTGTAGTTAGTGAGCTTTGTTATAGAGTCTTGATTTTTCTATATTCTAACACATATGTCTTCAGATATAAGATACATAGATGTGATCTTCCTAGTATATGAAAATAACTGACAGTCCCCCTTGAAGTGGGCAATAGATATAGTTAATGAGAATGGAGCAAAAAGCAATATATGTCATTGCAAGCATGAAAAGGAACTGTATTTGATACTGTGAATGGGTTTTTTTATGTCCCCTTATCTTATTTGATACTGTGTATTTGATATTGTTCTAGAATCAAAATTGAATAGAAGAGCTGCCATATCTTATTATGTATCATACGTCTAGGTAAATCAAATACTATTAATTGTGAATGAATATGAAACATATTGTAGTGTGTGTACCATATGAAATTAAAAGAATAAAAAAAGTAATTTGATTGTTTTTGAAATATTAATAGCTAAATTTAGCTAAATAATAATTATAAAGGCCCAATTAACAAAAATTGTAAACAGTAAGGGATTAATTTAGTTTTAAATATGCAGCCTGGTCCAAGTAATTTTCCGAACTATGAGTTGTTTTCTTTCTTATGAAGAATGCAATATATTTGCCTTTTTTGATCTTACAATGATAGTTTTCTTGCAATGTTTTATATTCGAATCGTATTACTGGTTTATTTTTCTAAAAATCCAGATTACTCATCTTTTGCTTTGGTATTGTTAATTGTGTAGAAAACGAAGGCTTCTTTTTTGAGGACGTCGGCCATTCATATCAACCCAAGGTATCTCTCTACAATCTCATGGTTTTGTTTGGAATAACAATCTTTCTGCTTCCTCTCCATTTGCTATATCTAGGAGACAATAATAAGTAGTATTTAACTGCATCAAGTTATAGGAGACCTACATGGACTAATAAAAAAAACTGACCTCATTGTCCAACCTTTTCCTCTCAAGCTTTATGTCACTAAGCTTAAGCTGAAGTTTTTGTAGCTCCTTAATAATGTTGCTAATTTGGGAATCACATTCCTTACATTTTAAACTAATTGAGTCTAACTCAGATTGCAATTGGTCATGGTTTTTATTTAGAGTATCAACTTACACCAGAGAGCATTAAAAAAAATATTTTTATAACATAGAAATAAACAAGATAGGAATCTGCAAGTACCTTGGCCAGTTGTTCTTCTACTTCCAAATTAAGATTGTAAATCTGTGTTCTCAAGGAAGCCAATTGGCTCTCTAAAGATGATTGTTCTTGTTTAATTGCTTCTCGTTCCATAACAAGCATCTCTATTTCATTTTCATGCTCCTAAAACATGCAACAGCAAGTCCAAGAAATGAATGAGCCAAAATATAGGAACTTTTATTCCAACATTTTCTCATAAAATATTAGATGAAATCCCATAATATAAAACGACAATTTAACACAAATGACTTCCAATTTTTAGCTAAATCTGTAAGTATAATCTAAACATCAAATTTCAAGTTCGCATAACAGATCCACAAATGAAATAAACAAAACTTGAATAATCTGAAAAACGAGAAACGAACCTTTTAAATTTCAAGTTAGAATTATCTAATGTAAGCAATTAATCTCTCACATATCAAATTTCTATTAAAGATTGAGACGGTAATCATGATTTTATATTATTCTTTTCCGATTTAATCTCCATTTCATTAGAGATATTTCTTCCTAACTAAAATATAACTATTTTGCTAGATGTTCGATGTGGAATGATTTTAGTTTTTGTATTTCATTTTTATTTGTTATAATTTGGTCCTATCCAACATAGATAGTTATCTATCAATATTAAACCCCAAACCCCAAACCCCAAACCCCAAACCCCAAACCCTAAACCCCAAACCCCAAACCAAACCCCAAACCCCAAAAGAATACTAAACTTACCTAATTTTAAGATCAAATTTCATAACTTACATTATTTACCGATCAAATTTCACAACTTACATAATTTTAAGTTAAGATCAAACTTCATAACATACATAATACTTGTATAGATAAAAAAAAAAGATTCAAAGTATATAGGCTAGAAACCTGACGGGTTGCCTTATATATCACTGTTAGATATAATGGATCCTCCCTAGGTGTAACAATGCCACGTATGATGGATCTTAAAGAATACATAACTTACCTAATTTTAAGATCAAATTTCATAACTTACATAAGTTTACGATTAAATTTCATAACTTACATAATTTTCCCTTAAGATCAAACTTCATAACTTACATAATACTTGTATATATAAAAAAAAAAAGATTCAAAGTATAAAGGCTAGAAACCTGACGGGTTGCCTTATATCTCACAGTCAGATATAATGGATCCTCCCTAGGTGTAACAATGCCACGTATGATGAATCTAAACGAAATACCAAATTAAATATAAAAATAATATAGCATTTATTAAATACATAATTAGCTAATAACATTTATTAACAATGCCCTAAACCCTAAACCTAAAACCCTAAAACTCTAAAACCTTAAACCCTAAACCCTAAACCCTAAACCTTAAAACCTTAAAAACCTAAACCCTAAACCTTAAAACCCTAAACCCTAAACCCTAAACCACTAAACCCTTAAACACTAAAGAACCCCAACCCCAACCCATAACCCATAAACCCTAAACCTTAAACCTTAAACCTAAATTAAACCCTTAAGATCAAATCTTAAACACCCAATAACTTAACCCTTAATTTTAAGTTATTATCAAACTTCATTACTTATATAATACTTGTATAGATAAAAGAAAAGATTCAAAGTATATAGGTTGGAAACACGATGGTTTGCCTTATATCTCACTGTTAGATATAATGGATCCTCCCTAGGTGTAACAATGCCACGTATGATGGATCTTAAAGAATACATAACTTACCTAATTTTAAGATCAAATTTCATAACTTACATAAGTTTACAATTATATTTCATAACTTACATAATACTTGTATAGAAAAATAAGATTCAAAGTATATAATTTGAAACTTGACGGGTTGCCTTATATCTCATCATTAGATATAATGGATCCTCCTAGGTGTAACAATGCGCGTATGATGGATCTTAAAGAATACATAACTTACTTAATTTTAAGATCAAATTTCATAGCATTATTTACATAAATTATTAATTAACAATTTAGCCGTATAATTTATTGTCAACTTTAGACTTCAACAACTACGAAATGGATAGGAGTTGGATGAAATTGTCAAGGGTAAGCAACGGCTATCGAAATGGAGTAGAAACTTTTCTGAATTTCGCATTTCAAAATGCAAGCCAAGAGAATATGATTCTTTGCCCGTGTAAGAAGTGTTGCAATATTAACTGGCATTATCGTGAAGTGGTCTACGAACATCTAGTTGTTGATGGCTTTGTCCGGGGGTACAAAATATGGTTTTTTCATGGAGAGTGTACATCTAGTGGAGCATCTTCATCGATGAATCTGAGGTATCCTCATAGTGCTTTCAATTAAGATGTTAGTGACGATAACATGGAAAATATGTTACGGGATGCTTTTAATATTCGCAGTGATGGTTTCGGGTCATTTCCACTTGACTTGGGTGCAACCGATGATCATAATTTTGGTAGAAATACTTTCACCAAAGTAGAAAGAAGTGTACCGGATGAACAGCCAAATGAAGAAGCGGCGAGGTTCTACACGTTACTTGGTGAAATGAATGAAGAACTGTATGAGGGATCAAAATTTTCCAAACTGTCATTCTATATTCGTCTTTTCACTTGAAATGTTTGGGGTGGACCGAAACTCGTTGACAATGCTGTTAGAGTTTCTGCAAGAAATGTTCCCGTTTGCAAAAATCCCTCAATCTTCCAAAGACATGAAGAAATTGATAAAGGATTTGGGCCTTGGATACAACAAAATTCACAGTTGCCCAAATGACTGCATGTTGTATTGGGGCGACCGCATAAACCAACAGTGCTGTCATGTATGCGGCCAATCCCGTTGGATTAATAGAAATACAGAGGACGATAACGAGGATGAACACGATACACAGTCAAAGAAGTAGCCAGTTAAGATTTTGCGGTATTTTTCGCTAATACCGAGGCTTCAACGGCTTTTCATGTCGTCGAAGATAGCCGAATCAATGACGTGGCACCGTGATGGACAAACCGATGATGGGTTGTTAAGGCATCCTGCAGATTCTTTAGCTTGGAAATGTTTTGACTCCAAATTTCCAAGCTTTGCAAGCGATCCTCGGAGTGTGAGGCTTGGGCTAGCATCCGATGGATTTAACCCTTACAAACTCATGAGCACAACATACAGTACTTGGCCTGTGGTGCTTGTTCCCTACAATTTGCCTCCATGGGTTTGCATGAAACAATCTTCTTTTATCTTGTCTATGATTATACCTGGAGAGAAAGGGCTGGGGAATGATATTGACGTCTATTTGCAGCCACTTGTTGACGAGTTAAAACAACTATGGGCTGGTGTTCAGACATACGATGCAATGAGAAAAGAGAACTTTAATTTACGTGCGGCATTAATGTGGACTATTAACGACTTTCCGCTTATGCTAATTTATCTGGTTGGAGTACCAAGGGACGTTATGCTTGTCCGTGTTGTGCTGTGCAGACATGTTCGCAATGGTTATATAATGGGAAGAAGTTTTCTTACATGGGGCATCGTCGGTGGTTACCGAAAAATCATACATTTAGATTTTAGAGTGCTCAGTTTGATGGTACTGAAGAGTTCAGACCAGCTCCTTCGCAGACCGATGGATCCGAAATATTGTTAATGTTGAAAGATATGAATTTCATTTATAGGAAGATGAATCAACCGGCAAACCCGCATAGAAATAGAAGATCTAGGGATGAATCTGATGATGAATCTGATGAAGAGGATGATCCTAATGAGGTGGACTTGTGGAAAAAAAGAAGTATTTTTTTCGAGTTGCCTTATTGGGAGCATCAGATTTTACGCCATAATCTTGATGTCATGCACATAGAGAAAAATGTCTGCGAGAACATCATTGGGACTATTTTGAATGTCGATGGAAAATCGAAAGATAATCTTCAGAGTTGACTTGATTTAGTCCACATGGGAATTGACGTGAGCTTCATCCCCGAACACTTCCGAATATGAAACATCGGTTGCCGCCGCTATTTTTCAATGTCAAAGACGGAGAAAGAAGTGTTCTGTACGGTGTTGAAGGATATAAAGGTCCCGGATGCGTATGCATCAAATATATCGCGATGTGTGAGTCTTAAGGATCGAAGATTATATGGCTTAAAATCGCATGACTATCACATATTGATGCAAGACTTACTGCCAATTGCTATGCGGTGTTGTATGTCGAAAAAGGTGACGGCTCTCGTAATTGAACTGTCAAATATAATGAAAGTCATTTGTGGTAAAGTTTTGAATGTTCAAGAACTTGAGAGACTACAAGATCGAGCCGCATTGACTTTATGCAACTGGAGAAGATATTCCGCCTTCCTTCTTCACTATTATGGTGCACTTGTTAATTCATCTCCGTGTGAAGCACTTCTTGGTGGACCCATTTTCAATCGATGGATGTATCCCATTGAAAGGTCTTACTTTATTTGCAAAATATTCCTTCATTCATTTCAATGCCTTTAGTTGCAACTTTTGATAATGTTGTATATCGTGTTTAGGTTCCTTTCCAAATTGAAGTCATCGCCGCAATAAGCGTTATCCGGAAGGATCAATTGCGAGGGCTACTTGGCGGAGGAATGTATGACTTTCTGCTCGAGGTATTTGGAAGATGTTGAAACAAGAATGAATGACCAAGTAGAAATGTTGGGCTCACAGATCATAATTTGGTGAAACTTATTTATTTCAAAGTTTTTGAGAACCGATCGACAAAGTCGAAATTATAGAATTAGACGATAGATCGTGGGTCCAAGCACATCGACACGTTCTTTTTCATCACGATTCAATGGAACCATTTGAATACGTTCTACAATTTGATAAATACTCATCAATTATGATTTGTTTGTCTTCTAACAAAGTAAAACCTTTTTACCGTAGTGAGTACAAACAAATATTGAGAGCTCATTCACGATCTCAAGATTAAATCGACGAGAAATTAATAAGTTGTTCGCAGAATCATTCCATGAATGGTTAAGCCAAATGGTATGCAATTTAAATTTTCATTGACAAGTAATAATATTTTCTCATAACATTCATAATTACTCGATTTACTTTCGACTCAATAGGTTTGGAGTCGAAATGAAGTAAATGATGACGTTAAATGGCTTTCACAAGGTCCAAACAGAATAGTTAAAAGATATAGTGGCTTCCTCATCAACGGATACAGATTTCATACAAGGTATCGCGAGAGATTGAGGAGAACCCAAAATTGCGAAATTGTTGTTAATTCTTCGATTACAAGTTATGCTAGTGCTAGGGACAGTAATCCGGTCGAGGGGAATTTGGAATATTACGGACTTATTACTAACATCATTGAGTTGGATTATTACGGCAAATACAAAGTTATCTTATTTCGAGGTTATTGGGCTGATGTGAATACGGCTCGCGGAATTAAAAACGATCAATATGACTTTACAATGGTGAATTTCTCTCGATTAATTCACACCAGAGAACAACTGATGGACGAGCCGTATGTGTTCTCTTCTCAAGTTAAACAAGTTTTTTACTCGGAAGATCCAATTGATGAGGGTTGGTACGTTGTACTTCGAAACACCCCTAGAGACTTCTTCGACATTGGCAGTGGAAGTAGAGATGACATAGTCGAAAGATCAGAAACATTGCCTTTTCCAGAACAAAACTTAAATGAAAATATCCCTAGTACTAGTCAACAATTTCAATGGGTTCGTCAAGATGTGGACGAAGATATTTACGAAATATGATTTAGTAACATTTTACGATTTATTTTTTATTTGTAATATTATAATTTTAATGTTGGGCATGTTATATAATTTAACTATTTTAAATGTCCTATTATTGTTGTTATTTGTTACTAAAATTTTGAACTATTTTATGTGTATTGCAGGAAAAATGCCTAGAAGACGATTACGAGATTTAAATATTGTTCGCGATACTCCAAATCCAGAAGAAGCTAATAGTAGTGAACAGCAAACAGTTGTTGGATCTTCTACTCTGCCGGACATAGATGACGAGCCTGGAGAATTTGAAAGTAATGTTAAGTTTATTTTACATGCATGTTGAATTTTATTATTGATTCATTTTTCAATTTTAATATAATAACATATCATTTTTCAGCTGAAGGTGGTGGGACGCGCAGAGGTCGGGACGTACATTACTTAAAGATTTATACGACTTAGAGCCTACCGATCGTGTTAAAGTAAGGAGAAACAATCATGGCCAGCCTGTTGGATCTTAAGCTCGACTGTTAGGAGGCTATTTGGGCATTTTAGCACGAAATGCCAATATGTTGCCCATTAACTATGAATCATGGCATCACATGCCTGATGCCAACAAAAATCAGGCTCTCGAAAATATTAAGGTTACAAAACGTGAATGTAATTTATAATACTTTAATTTAATTTTCATTTATATTAACTTTTTATACTTTTTTTCTTCAGGGTAGATTTAATTTAGAGGTCTCTGATAACTATGTTAAGAAGACATTGGGTAAAAAATGGAGAGACAATAAAAGCACGCTAAAAAAATAATATTTTAAGAAAGACATAAGCCTCGACGAAAAATTAAGAAATGTTCCACTGGGAATGTTGAGGTACCAATGGGAAGATCAAGTTAGATTTTGGAATTCAAAAAAAGGAGAGGTATTACGTACTTCTAAAATCGTATAAATTATTTGGTTTATAGTATTTACTATATATATAATTCAAATTGCATTATGTAGGACCGTGAGCGAGTTGGAATAAGCAGTAGACAGAAACAGAAATTCACACACACGGCAGGTTCTAGAAGTTTTGCTTGTGTAGCTGAGGCCGAGGTATTATAATTTATTAATTCTGTCAAATATTAATTACTTTATACTATTAAATTATATTTTTTCTGCTAAAATATAGGAAACTTCGACTGGTCAAAAAGTTGGACGCGTTCAGCTTTTTTGACATTACGCATAGAAAGAAGGATGGATCTCCGATGACATCCAAAAGTGCGTAAATTTTGGTATATTTACTTAATAAAATTTTATTTTTTATAAATATTTCTAATGTTTAATTATAATAGTTTAATTCATCGTTTATAGTTTTAAATTTATAATGTTAAATTATGTTGCATTCTTTCTTATTTATATATTTCGTTTCTAACTCTTTCATTGATTTATTAGGATAAACTAAAGGAGAAGAAGGCGGAGTATGAAGTGGCTACTTGATCGATAGTTCGTTAATCTTGAGGAGATTGATAATGTAATTATTACAGATGTTTTGGGTCCCGAAAGGTACGATCGCTTGATCGATAGTTCTGTTAATCTTTAGTATATTTTAATAGAATTATCACCGATGTTTTTGGTCTTGAAAGGTATGGTAAGGTTCGATTTAAAGGATCCGTGTTACCTCGACCCAATATTTTGGATCCGCCCCAAAGAGTACATGCCTTCCGGGGTCAATCTCGTCTTTGAAGTTCGAGGCTACAAAACCAGATAGCTCAGATGCAAGAGAGCACGGTTGAGCAGAGGCAAGAAATTGTCGATGTTTAAAGAAAATATGAAGAACTCCAAGAATGACTTAGAGCGGATGAAGAAGCAATGAAGGAGGAGACAAAGAAGAAGAGAGAGAGAGGCAAGCGCAATGCGAGAGAGGCAGAGGCAAGATCGATGCTAGCAGAGAGAAGTAAGAAAGTACCAAGAGCTCCAAAGACCAACTTCAAAGATATGATGCAGATGTTCAATGATGCAGTAAACCGCCATCTTAGACATTTAGTTTCTAGTTGTAAGAAGTTTTGACATTATTACATTTAACATTATTGTTACAATATTTTCAGTTATCATTCATTTAATTTATTAAATTTCAAGTATCATTTAGAATTAATGTATTTGGTGTGATTTTTATGCTAAATTTCTTTGTTTTGGGTTGGAATTATATCGTTATTGGTTGGTTTTAGTGCGGGAGGGTATAATATTGAAAAATTACACTTGAAAATACAAATTAGCGGCGTTTGTACAAATAAATGCAAGACTTTTTGTTTATAAAAGTGCCGCTAAAGGTCATGGCTTTTAGCGGCGTTTTTAGAAAAGCCGCTAAAAACCATGACCTTTCGACATTTTCTTGTGACCTTTAGCGGGGAAAGCGCCGCTAAAAACCATGACCTTTAGCGACGTTTTTGAAAAAGCCACGACCTTTAATGGTTTTTTGAAAAGCGCTAAAGGCCATGACTTTTAGCGGCGTTTTTGGGAAAAGCGCCGCTAAAGGCCATGACTTTTAGCGGCGTTTGAAAAAAAGAACCGCTAAAGGTCATGTTCTTTAGCTACGCTTTTCACAAACGTCGCTAAAAGTCATGGTCTTTAGCGGCGTTTTTTTCTCATAAACGCCGCAAAAATTTTTGGCGGTTGTATTGGCGGCGTTTTTTGTAGTGCTTAGAAAAGCGCCGCAAACACTTTTAGTGGCGCTTATAAACGCCGCTAAAAACAAAAAAAGGCCTCTAAAAGTCTGTTTTGCTGTAGTGTCGTGATTAATTTTTTTCTTATATATAGTTATAAAAGAGAATCAAGTAATCTCACGATAAAACAGTGATGCATTGGCAGCAGGTATTTGTATCTTTTCACTTAAAGAAGAAGAAGATATCATAGATTAACCAAAGAGCATGTGAATTTGTGGAAACTTTATTCAACAATGGCCGGTTGTGAAGAAGTCAGTGCTTTAAATCGTATAAAGAGTAAACAATATACCCGCAGTTGAGTTGCATAGGGGCCGGGGTAGGGAACATTAACGCCTTGTACGCTCATCAGGGAAACGGGAAAAAGAAGTGGGGAAATGAGCTTTTCCTTTAATAGGCTCGCCTCCAACTATCTTCAGTGTCATGAAAAATTATACAAAATTGAAAGCTGAAGCATTGATTTCTAGATCAGTTGGCTGTGTATATAATTCCTCACCGTAGCAGCTTGTACATGAAAAGTCATCCTAAAGCATCTTGATACATAGGCTTCAATCATAATATGGTAACATAGAACACTATAGTAGCTTGTACAGATTGTAAATGACAAAGAATTTACCTTCCTTTGAGAATAATACTAATGCTGTTATAGCAATTTTAACTCCTAAATGATGCTTATACAAGTATCTTTTGCAACAAAATCTGAATGTTGATTCAATGGTTATAGTATCACGATCAAGAGGACTAACTAGGAAGGATTCTTTTTTCTTTTTCTCAATTTGGGTTTTACAAGTAAAATGGTGAATCTACTTTAAATCATGGAAAAAAAGAATATTAAGGTATTATTTCTTATTTAAATATTAAAGAAAATCATCCTCACTGACAAAATAATATGCATTTAGTTGTATTCCACTTATCGAGTGTTGTTTAAGTGAATAATTAACAGAATGAGTGGAGACAAATAACAAATTATATGTGGAAAAAGAGTAAAAAGTAAAGTAGAAAACCTAGGTTAGATTTCGTAATGGTGCCCCATATCACGAAAAACACAGTAGATATTGTGGAAAAAGAAGGCCAATTGTTTTAATGCAAAATCTAAAAAAGATGTACTAAATTTAAAAATGATACAAACACATTAGTTTTGTTATGGTACTCGCTATCGATCGGGTCTTGACTCGCATTTCAAGTGGTTCGTATTTTGAGTTCGCACTTTTTTTTAGGATCATAAGGTGTGCAAACAAATGTGTGTTCGTACTATTATGTAGGCGAACCCACATCTAGAAAACATGTGCTAACCTTATAGTAAAGTACGTATTGGCATGCATGAGAACTTACTTACGATGTCACGTCTATGAATAGTAATTATATCAGATAAATACACAACTTAAGCCTTTTGAAAAGTACACACACTTTGGAATACTTAACAAGTTTCATGGTGTATATTTGTACATTTTCAACGATATTTTTCAAAGAAAGTTGAATGGGCTAAGATATTTCTAGACTTTTATAAGATAAATTAAGGCTGCCTTTGGTTCAGCAGTTATTGCTAGTGAGGTGCAGCTGCTGCTACCAATCTCACTGCACTGCTATTTGGTTCAACATGAAAGTCCAGTGAGAATGCATTTCAACCACACTAGAAGGCTGAAAATTGGCTGGAGATTTCAGATCCAATGAAAAAAAAGCAACCCTAGTCAACATGGTTTTTTACAATTTTAACCTTTTATCTAATATATGTTTGTATTGCTGATTTTTTTAATAGTAATTATATATATTACCATTAGAAAATTAATATTAATGAATTAAAATAAACATTTTAATAAACATATTTTATTAAATGAATTTATAAACTTACCTATTTTTAATAATTTCGTAAAAGTAAAATAATTTTAAAAAAATTCTATTATATATCATTTCTAATTTAATGTCCTTAATTATTAGTCATTTTATATTTTCACCTCACCGCTACAATTGCATTTGAATCCAAACACACACTCCACCATTATTTCTAATCTCACCGCTAAAGTAACTAATCTCACTACCACCGCTATTTTAACCTCACCGGAGGTAAACACATCGCCTATCCAAACTAAGCCTAAGTTGGAAGCTTTTAAGCTCGTGACTCCATTTATTCATTCATACTTAAATTTGTACAAGTATTTTTTTATGGAAAAAGTAAAAGGTTTTAACTTAGTAAAAGAGATGAAAATAAGGAGAGTAAAAATTATTGGTTTAAAAATCTTTTTTCTCGAGGATTGATTCTGTACTAAATTTATGTAATGAATGTATTTTTAAAAAATTATGTAAAAAATAAATAAATCTTTATTTGAAATAGAAAGGAGTATTTTTTTTGGTAGAACCAATGAGAGTCAAGTGCTTCACCTATTCACTCAGCATAGCACATAGCATAACATGAAGTAGCTCACTTGTATTAAGGAAGATCCTTCAACCAGCCAAGGTGATTGGGAGGTGTAGAGTTGACACCTATCACTACCCTTAAAAAGTATAATAGCTTTTATAGCTTTGCTACTAAGGAATATTAAAATGTTTGAAATATGAACACTTTTTCTTACCTAGCTTTCCAAGGCCATTTTAAGGTATTCTCCAAGTACACTTGACCCACACTTGACCCACTTATAGTTCACCACCATGTTATTTATTCCACTACACCGAAATAGACTTTTAGCGGTGTTTTTAGTGGCGTTTTAAATAAAAGCCGCGTAAAAATTACACAATAGCAGCGTTTTAAGGAAAACGCCGCAAAAAAATAAGCAATAGCGGCGTTTATTTGCAAAACACCGCTAAAAATGATAAATAGCGGCGTTTTTTATTCAAACGCCATTATAAATCAGACCTTTAGCGTCGTTTTTACAAAAGCGTCGCTAAAGGTTTGAGCATTAGCGGTGCTTTTGTAAAAACACCGCTAAAGCTCTGAGCATTAGCGGCGCTTTTGTAAAAATACCGCTAAAGGTCTGATTTATAGAGACGTTTGAGGAAAAACGCCGCTAAAGGTCTAAACATTAGCGGCGCTTTTGTAAAAACAACGCTAAAGGTCTGATTTATAGCAGATTAAATCACGAACGTAGACATGAGTTCTAGAGGACATGGTCGTAATGTGCGTGGCAGTGGTAGAGGTTGAATGACCTTGTCGGAACTCGTTAGGTCTGGTCGAGGGTCCGAGAATGAAATGCCACCACCACCATTCTTGGTATGGAATATCGAGGATCGACGGGGATGATGCGATATCCTGAGCGATCTTCGCGAGTTTTGGAAAGGGTGGCTAGAGCGGTGGAGGCATGGGAGCTCGAAAGTGCATACTGGCGACTCGAGCTAATGGGTGAGTTTTTCGTGGTATATCTGGTGTGGCGCCCAATACGGCTGAGTATTGGTTGGAGGCGATGGAGTGAATTATGGATGATTTGGACCTAACTACCGAGGAGAAACTAAAAGAGGTAGTGTCGCTACTCCGTGATGAGTCATACCAATGGTGGCTCACGGTTCGGGATGGTGCTGCCGCAGATGATCTTACTTGGGAGTACTTTAAGGCGTATCAGAAGAAGTATATTGGGACCGGCTATGTTGATCTTGCAGAGGAAGGCGTTTCGAGGTGGTTCAGAAAATAAATTAAATAGCGAGTATGAGGCAGAATTCTTAAGATTGAGCCGATACGCTCAAGGTATAGTGGCTACGGAGCATGAACGATGTGTCTGGTTTGAGGACGGACTAAGGGATGACCTGAGATTGTTGATTGCCCCACAGCAGGAACAGGGGTTTGCTGTGTTGGTAGAGAAGGCAAAGGTTGCCGAAGGAATAAGGGTGGATCCTCAGAAGATTGAGGCAGTATTGGATTGGAAACCACCCAAGTCTGTGGCTGAGGTTCGTAGTTTCTTGGGGTTAGCAGGCTATTACAGGAGATTTGTCGAAGGGTTCTCGTCGATAGCAGCACCTTTGACGAAGTTGTTGAGAAAGGAGGTACCATTCGTATGGGCGGATAAGCAGCAGGAGAGTTTTGAGAAGCTTAAGAAGGTATTGACAGAGGCTCCGGTTTTGATTCAGCCTGAAGTAGGGAAGGACTATGTGGTATATTGTGATGCTTCCCATACAAGATTGGGATATGTTCTTATGCAAGATGGGAAAGTGGTCGCTAATGCGTCTCGACAATTGAGGCCACACAAGGTTAACTATCCGACGCATGATCTGGAGTTGGCAGCGGTTGTATTTGCTCTTAAAGTGTGGAGGCACTACTTGTATGGAGAAAGGTCAGTGATCTACACGGATCACAAGAACCTGAGGTATTTGCTGACTCAGAAGGAGCTGAATTTGAGATAGCGAAGGTGGGTGGAGTTGTTGAAAGATTACGATTGCTCAATAGAGTATCACTCGGGCAAGGCGAATGTGGTGGCAGATGCCCTAAGTCAGAAAGTAGTGTCGGAGTTAAGGGCGATGTTTGCACATTTGAGCCTCTATGATGATGGAAGCTTGTTAGCGGAATTACAAGTGAAGCCGACGTGGCTAGGTCAGGTTAAGGAGAAACAATTGTTAGATGGTGAACTAAGTGCTAAGCTACTACAAGTACAAAGTGGGGAATTGGAAAATTTTGGTGTAAACAGCGACGGAGTGTTGTGTTTTTGAGGCAAGGTCTGTATGCTGAAGGATGAGGAGTTAAGGCAAAGAATTCTTCAAGAATCGCATAGTAGCCCTTATGCTATGCATTCTGGAGGAAGTAAGTTGTACAAGGATTTACGGGAACAGTTTTGGTGGCCTGGTCTTAAGCGAGAAGTTACAGAGTTTGTAGGGAAGTGCTTAACGTGTCAGCAAGTCAAAGCTGAACACCAAGTACCGTCAGTGTTGCTTCAGCCGATAAAGATTCCGCAATGGAAGTGGGAGAGAATTACCATGGACTTCGTTAGTGGACTTCCCCTTACGCCTACTAAGAAGGACTCGGTATGGGTGATAGTAGATCGGTTGACGAAGTCTGCACATTTCATACAGGACGAGTTGACTATTCGTTGTAGAAATTGGCAAAGTTATATGTAGTAGAAATCGTGAGGCTGCACAGAGTGCCGATGTCGATTATCTCAGATAGGGATCCAAGGTTTATGTTTCGATTCTGGAAGGCACTACATCAAGCTTTGGGCACCAAGTTGGACTTCAGTACGGCATTCCATCTGCAGTCGGACGGCCAATCTGAACGGGTAATCCAAGTGCTAGAGGATATGTTAAGAGGTTGTGTGATAGACTTCAGAGAGAGTTGGGAAGAGTTCTTGCCTTTAGCGGAATTTGCGTACAATAATAGCTATCAGGCAAGTATTCAGATGGCATCATACGAAGCGTGGACGGAAGTGTCGCACTCTTACATATTGGACGAAATTGGGAGAACGTCAGATTTTGGGTTCAAAAATTGTGGCAGAATCGGAGGAAAAGGTTAGGGTAATTCAGACACGGTTGAAGGAGGCAGCTGATCGGCAAAAGTCATACGCAGATCTTAAGCGGAAGGAGATTGAGTTTGCTGTGGGAGATTATGTGTTTCTCAAAGTTTCGCCGTGGAAGAAGGTAATGAGATTTGGTCGTAAGGGAAAGTTAAGTCCTAGGTTTATAGGACCTTATCGGATTCTAAAACGGGTGGGTCCAGTAGCATATCAGTTAGAATTGCCTACGGAGTTGAAGCAGATGTAGGATGTGTTCCACGTTTCGATGTTACGTCGTTACCGATCAGATCCATCCCATGTGATATCGGTTGAGGAGGTGGAGCTGAGATCAGATCTGTCCTATGAGGAAGAACCGATTCAGATTCTGGAACGGGATGTGAAGGTGCTTCGGAGGAAATCGATCTCTCTAGTCAAAGTGTTATGGCGTAACCATGGATCGGAGGAAGCTTCGTGGGAGCCAGAGGAAACAATGTGACAGCAACACCCTCACTTATTTTAGCCAGGTAATTTCGAGGTCGAAATTATTTTAAGGGGGTAGAACTGTAATATCCGGATTTAGGGTTATGCATTTTCGCTTAAATGAATGTGATTGCATGCTTGAGTGTGGTTTGCATGTGTTTTTGGGGCTTCAAGAACCTTAATGTGGGTAGGAGCCTTAGAAGTTATTGGATTTTAAGTCTAAAAAGGGGAACTAATGGAGCTAGGCCTTAAGAAGTTTATTGTATGGTTTAGAACACAAAGAACCTAGTTGGTAAAGTGGCAAAGAGGCACCACTTAGGGCCTTGTAAGGTGACGCCACAGGGGTGAGAAGGGCCTAGGTTCGAGCGAGAAGGGAAGCATTTTGGAGTTTTATTTTGCAGCAAGAAGAGCAGGTGTTGGATTTAAGACAAGGACACTTCAAAGATGAAGTGTAGATTGAGTTAAAGGCTTAAGAATTCGGCTAAGTTAGAGTGAAAAGGGGGATTGGGGTGAGAGAAGAAGAGTTGGCCGAAACACCAACTCTGAGTGTGTGCCTGTGTATAGCCGAATTTTGGAAGGGAGTTATCATCTTTTTTCATTTGTTTTTTTTTTCCACTTTCTCATCTTTTCTCTCAAGCCAAAATTCCTTTTTCTTTTCTTGCTCTTCTAGCCGAAATTCCCTAGCCCTCTTCTCCTCTCCAATACTCTCCTGAAAGCCGAATTCTTCTTACTCATATCCCTCATCCATAACCGAATCTACAAGGAAGGTTTCTATTTCCTGAAGGTGCACCATAAGCCGCATACTCCTTAATAATAGGGTGAGTTTTGGGATTTCATTCTATGCGAATTCCCTTTTAATTTCTTTTCTTTCTTTCTTCATTAAGATCTAACCCGAAACACTTGCTTAAGGTCTGTCGATTTTCCCTCTTTGCCTCTAGTAGCCGAATCTTCTGGTAAGTGAACTTCCTATTTCCCTTCTCTCATTGACTGTTTTGTATAGTGCCAAAATAAAGAACTCTAATCCTCTATGGTTCTTTGGCCAAAACCATGAAGGTGATTTCGAGATCCTCCAGTAGTCGACGGTTTAAGGTGATCTTTTCGGGATTTAAGATCCAAGGTAAGCAAGGCTTACCATTCAGCCAAGGGCCACTTTTACTTGTTCAAAGGCCATGCCGATTCTAACTATGGTGTTTTAGGAAGTCTTCGACAGATCTTCGGGATTTGGTTAACAATCTTAGTAAGTATTCTAGTGTTTCAGATCTGTTCTTTATTCGTTCAAAAGCCGAAAAACTAACCGTTGAGTGTACTAGTGCCTAGCCGATTGCAAGGGGGGATCATCACAAAGTTTCGGGATTTGGTTGGTAACCAAATCGGCAGCAAGGTAAGGGTTTTGGTCTCACTAACCCTTCGAGATTTGACTGTTTAGCCGAATGGCTTTTTGCTAATATGCCTAGTGTTGGCCGAATGTAGGAAAGAGGGGTCTAGTGCATTAGATCGGGATTTTCGAGATTTCGATTAGACCTACAGTAATCAGGTGTGTAACCCTACACTAACTCCCAATAGTTTAATAATAATTATGCTAAACATGTGATAGTGATGTGACATATAAACATGGCTAAGGGTACCATTTAATGGTACAGTAAATTCAGGTATGTTACCCCTTTTTACCCCTGTAAACAATGTTTAATAGCATTGATGTGAAAATATGAGGAATCCTAATATGATTTTAGGGTAAGGTAAATGGCATGAAAAATAAGCATGTTTTGTATGTTGCATGGGCATATGGGTGATTATGTGAAAGGGGAAGTGATCTGGTGGTTTCTACCATAATATCTGGTGACTTTGTCACATTATCTGGTGACTTTGTCACATAACATAAATCTGGTGACTCTATCACATTATCTGGTGGCTATGCCACAAATTATAAGGGCGATGTGCAGTTGACTGCAGCGACTGCCTTCGACGGTGTGTAGCTGATGGAGGGTCGATTTAGTAATCCCCAGGTGTGATCGGTAGGTACGGGTGATGTGTAGAGGTTGGATCTAGGTGGTTTGGGCTGCATCATGGTTCATCGATATTTTATGTGATATATTATGCCTTGTATGTTTTGGGAGTCTGTGATGGATTACATATTGAGTCTGTTGACTCACCCTTCGTGGGCTAACTTTTTGCAGATGGCACTCAGTACATGGATCGGGTCAGCAAGAACTTAGGGGTGGCCATGCACAGCTAAAGTTTTCTTCAGTTTTCTTATTAAGTGATTTTGGTTTAATTTGGGATATATTTTGATGTAATAAGGCCATTACTACTTAACTGTTTTATTCTCTGTGCGTTTTTTTTTATTTTTCTGATATGATACGAACAACACTAATTGTTTTGAAAATCAAACAACAACGTTTTTTTTTGGTTAACAATAATGTTAAACTCTAAAATTCGGTATTTCTTAAACTTGTAACTTTTAAAATATGAACTTATTAATTTAGTACAAATTAAGCTACAACTAAATTTTAAACTCGAGATCAACCCAAATCCATTTTCTTCGAAATCATCAAGATTTTCAAAAATGTCATACGAGACTTAACTACGTTTTACTCAAGGAGTATGCCAGATCCGGTCAGGGTTTGTGGGCCGGGTTTGGGGTGTTTCAGCGGCGCTTTTGAAAAAACGCCGCTAAGAATTTTTCATATTTTTTCCTTATTCTTACTTTGAATTAAATTTTATTTTGATAAATTCACTTATAAGCAATGAGAAAGTTTCATTTTAGTTACTTAATTATGAAAAGTTACAAATTGCTAACTAAACAATTTAGAAATTTTCATTTAAGTTACAAATTAAGCTATTAAAATTGATTTAGGGTTTATTATTTAGTATGTTAATTTCATGGTTTAAGGTTTGTTATTTTGGTGTATGGGTTTAGTGTTTTAAATTTGTTGTTTGGGTTTGTTGTATAGTGTTTAATATCTTAGTGTTTATCGGTATTAAGGTGTAAGTGTTAGTGGTCAGGGGTTAATGTTTAGGGTTAGGGGTTTAAGGGAAAATGGTTAATGGGTTAGGGCTTTAAGTTTAGGGTTTATGGTTTATAGTTTTAGGATTAATTTATTTTAGGGCTTTAGGGGTTTAATATTTAGAATGTTAATTTTATGGTTTAAAGTTTATTATTTGGGGTTTATTGTTTAAGGTTTAAGATCTTAGTGTTTAACGATATTGAGGGTAATTTAAGTGGTAGTGGTTAGGGGTTAATTAAGGTTTAGGTTAAGGGTTCATTGGTTTAAGGGTTAAGGTTCAGTGCTTGTGGGTTAGGGTTAGGGGTTATGGTTTAGGGTTTAGAGTTTAAGGTTTAAGGTATAGGTCACATTAAGGTTTAGTGTTTAGCGTTTAGGGTTTAGGGTTTAGGATATATGACCTAAAATCTAAAAACCAAAATCCCTCAAATCAGTTTCCCCAAATTCAAACCCTCAAAATCAATAGAATCCTATAACCCCAAAATCAACTTGGGGTTAAGTGTTAGAGATCTTAAGGTTTGAAGTTTGGAGTTGGGGTTATGTACTGCGGTTTGGGGTTAAATTTTTAAATTTATATATTAAATAATTTATTTTTATATAAAAATTATCATTATAGTTTTTTAAACCTTTTTTATTTCATATTTTGAAATTTTCTGTTTTTATTTTCTTACATTAAATTTTTATATAAACATTATGTCATGTATCTTATTCTTTTAAATATTACTCAAAGTTTCAAAAATTATTTATTTGAAATTGCTATGAATTATGCAATAATTAAATATAATTGTAATAAAAGTCAATCACTCTTTCATCCTCTTCTTATAATTATTTAACTTTGTATTAACTAAAATTTAATTTTTAATTTTATATTTAAATTATTTAGAAAAATTAATAACACATAGAAAAATTTTGAAACAAATTATAAAATAGAAAAATATATGTTAAAAATAAAAAATTAAAATACTATTATTTAAAATAATTTTAAATATTTATGGGTATATAGTGATATATTTTAAATTTATATATATTTAAAATAATTTTAAAGTAAATGGATATAAGACTGATATATAATTTATATATATATTAAAGATTATTTAGTGTTAATAATATTAAGTAAATGGATTAATTAATAATAGTATAAAAATATATAAATTAAATGACATTAAAAATTACCGGCGTTTAATACAAAAACACCACAAAACCCATCAATTTATTTTAAGACGGCGTCGTTTGAAATATTGTTGTATGAATTAGTGGCGTTTATGTGTAAAACGCCACAAAATATATCAATACGATGCAAAATGTCGTCGTTTAAAGCTTTTTGTTAGTGGCACCGTTGGTAAAACGCCACAGTAATCTGTCAAGTATTAGTGGCGCTATTTCAAAAACGCCGCTAAAAGTCTATGTTTAGTGGCGTTTTCCAGAAAACGCCGCAAATCTGTATGGACATTAAGCTTCACGTCGTCATTTTATCGACAACATAATGTGCAGTAAGGTGGACGACGTTGTTTTATCAACAATTAGCGGCGCTTTTTTAGAAACGCCGCAAAACATAAATTGAGTTTGAGCAAAACGTAAATGCGTTTTCTTGTGCTCGATTTTATCTTCCTCCATCCCCAAATCACTAAGTATTTTCTCCTAAAACTTTTCCCTAAATCCCAAATCTCTAAGCTTTTGTTTTCTGCTAAATCCCTAAATTTTCCCTAAATCCCTAAGAGCTAAGTCCCCAACATTTCACGAATTAAAAATTTCCAAGATCCCAACATTCAACAAAGAACGACGGTATGGAATTTGTAAATGTAAACTTTTTGATTTAGGGTTTTTGTTTATTTATATCATTCATTTTTTATTTTGTTTACCTTCTTTATTTTTCTTCGATGTAAAGTTTGACTGGTGGAAAGACTTTGAGAATTGACAAGAACCAAAATCAAATCCGGTATTTGAATAGCATTATCTCTGATCTAAAACATGTATTGATTCTTTGGTTTATCAAAATCACTTTGGCATGCAGATATCATTAGATGTTCTTACGGTGCATATTTATTCCTAGTTGATGTGCCTCAAGTGAAGAAATCTATTTATTCCTAGTTGCAGATATCATTAGATGTTCATTTTATTTGATATTACATCTTTGGCATTCAAAATTTCGTATTTTCACGTAGCTCTAGCGTTAAGATTTAGTCGTTAATTTCCATTTAGTCTTAGCACATACATCGATAATCATTCAAAAATTTGAGCTCAAATTCCTATTTTTAGTTTCTATCTTTAATTATTTACTCCTAATGAATATTTCAATGTAATATTAAGCTGATAAAGAATCGTGCACTTCAAAATATTTTTAATTAAAATTTATAGTACTGAAATTAACGCATCAAATTTTTGATCTTTGGATTTAATGGAAATTTTGAATGGTTAGGGGTTTTAAAAATATTACAAACAAGCCTAGTATATCACGGAGAATTAATCAATGCATTGATTTTTTTCATTTTATTTTATTTTCCTTTGTTATAAAACACTTGTATTTGGAACCGATCTTGCTTGTATTGTGGTTTGTGACTATGAATGCGTAAGGACAATCAAGAAATTAGTGCCATTAGATCTTGAAATAGAAAATGCCTTAAAAAACTTTAGAAGAACCAAAAATCTGGTCGAAGTACCTAATATTGACTTATAGATGTTTATTGATGATTATTCATATTTCACTCGGATATGTTTTTGAAGCACCATTCTAAATTCTTGTGTTTTTATATTAAGTTTGCCAATACGAATTAAAATCCTTCAAATTGATAATGCCATGGAATATAAAGTCTTATTTGCTTCAATTCCTTAGTCAACAAGGTACTATCATTCAACGTTCTTGTCAAGCAGACTGGGTGAGGTGAGTGTAAACATCATATCCTTCATTCTATTCGTGCTTTTCCTCTTTCTGTCCTGAAAAATAGTTGGGGTGAAGCAGGCCACAATGTTGTGTATGTTATTAATCGTCTTCCTACCTTAGTATTTCAAAATCTTTCTCCTTAAATATTGCTTATAACTCAAGTCCTTGACATCCTTATGAACACACCAAATTAGAGCCCCATGCATGATTACGTAGTTTTCTCAAATATGGGGCAGAACAAAAAGGATATAGGTGTTGAGATCCTATCTTTGAAACAAACATTACATATTTCTCGGTGTGTTACCTTTTAGGAAAGCACCATGTTTTCTTCTCTCTCAAAGTTTCATCAATTAGACACCTCTTCATCCTTATTCTTTACTAACCCTAATGTTGAGTTATTTCCTAGTTTTGATGATCTCAATGAGAATCCTTCCACTTTTAAGTCCACTTCAACTGATCCACGTTTGATATCACAACCATTCGGCAGTCAACTTGGGTAAGAGAAACTCCCCGTCATTAGATGTTCTATGGTTTATCAAAATCACTTTGGCATGCAGATATCATTAGATGTTCTTCTTTAGCATGATCTTGTTGTGTGTTGGAATTTTGAATGACAATTTTTTTATTTTTTACCAGCTACATACAACCAAATTCCTGTATGCATGTGCGGTGAATTCATTTATTTTATTTGTTTATATATTTATTTGTATGTTCATTTGTTTTGAAAGTTGAAGATTGAATTTTGAAGCAGGTTTAGGGTTCTTATGAACTTCCCAATTTGAAAGCTCAAAAAACAGCAATAATGACCCAACTTTTTTTCTTTCTGTTTTTGTTAGATTTGTTATTGTTGGGGGGGTTGAGCTTTATCTAGTAGATCTGATTATGGGTTTTGATTCATGGAATGTTTGGATCTTTGGGAAAATGTGGGAAAATTAGAAATAAGTTTGAATCTATAAGTTTCCATTTCACGCTTTGGACTCTTAGATTTTTTCCATTTTATGCCATATGTTCATATCTTGTGGATTGAGATCTTTGGTTTCCATAATATACCTCATTGGATTTTTAGTGTTAGAAATGTAACATATTTAACGTGGACTGTTTCCTCTTCTCTGTTAAGTGTCCACTTAGATGTTTTGAATAGTATCAACAACGATGCTTAGTAAATTACAAAGCTTATGAATTAATACATGGAGATATTTATCATTACTTACTACATGGATCTGTGGCAAGTTTCTTTTCTTTTCAGTACCTGGACCGTGATTCGCTTCTAATATTAAAATATGAGTTCGTTTTTCGTTTTGCTTTTTAAAATTTGTTCAAGTTGTGCCCTCTGATAAGAGAAAAAGCTTGTCTTTTGCGGTTAGCATAAAGGGTCATTCTTTGTTTTGTTTCTTTCTTTCATGTTAGTAACAGAGTAAAATGTTGAAAATGGTGCAGGAATAAGGGGATAATATTTGTTGCAATTGATCAAAATAGACCTTTCTCAGACCAGGGTCTTTTTGATATTGTATTGCACAAGGTTAGTAGATATTTCTCTGTATATGTTTAAGCATCTTTCATTTACATTCTTAAATTTTATTATGAAGCGATGCATACTTAACATGACCCATTTTTGTATCTCGATGCGATTATTTGGACAAGAATCGCGCTTGATTCTTGAGGTTGGTCCAAATTCTAGAACCTATCATTTTTGTTTACTTTTTAAGTGATGGATGTTCTGGAATGATTTGAGTGTGAATCCACTTGTGTTTGATATATTATGTTGTGGTTTTGATGTGTTGTACATGTGAGGAACCGAATAACCCAGAGACTGGTGTCAGAAAATTGTTGTTTAAATCTCGTTAGTGGCTTGCAAGGAAAAAAAGAACATATGAATATATATGCACCTACTGCATCATGTCCAAGGCTTGCAAGAATTTTAGCCACTGTTTTATTTCTTTTGAATTACTTCTTTATCATTTTTGTCAAATGTCAAGTCAAACCATGAATCTTTTAGAGTTAGAATATATTCTCTGGTGTTTGGTGGTAGGATGTGGGACTACTTTCTTTTCTATTGAACTTTTATCAAATATTCAACTATACAACTCATTTCGATTTTACGATTTGATTTTTGTTAATGGCGTTTAAAATAAGATACCTATCAAATTGTTGGTGCTTTTAGGTCATGATATATCCTCATTTTAGTGCTTGGTTTACATCATTTAATTACATCAGTTTTTTTTTTGATTATTGGCATTTTCGTGTTTTATAAATTTTACGATGAGTTCTTTGGAATCGACTTTGCCATCAATTTACAATTTGTAAGCATGTATATTTAATTTGCTAAATTCTTTGTTCAAATTGCGGTTTATTATCTTGCTTGGTTGGTATATATCTTTGTTTGTTCTATTCTGTCCAAAATAAAAAAAAAGATTCAAAGTATATAGGTTGGAAACCTAACGGGTTGCCTTATATCGGATCCTCCCTAGGTGTAACAATGCCACGTATGATGAATCTTAAAGAATTTCTGTCTAAATTGATGTTTATTATTATTGTTTATTATTAATAATATTTTAACAACCTCCAAATTGCTATCTACTCATGCCGCTTAGATTTTTTACAAGCTCCGTGTATTATTTTTAAAATTTAAGGTGCAGTGCGATATAAAAATAACATAAACAAAATATAAAAGTTAATTGTTAAAATATGTTATAATTTTCTAACATAAATGTCATATTTTAATAAATATTTGCAAGTTAAGAAGAGATTAACATATTTTAATACAAACATGTCACTACATATATTATATATTATATTAAAGAATTTTTTTACTTTATCATCCATAAAAATAAACAATTTTTTTTAAAAATACTTACATTTATATGGCTTTTGGTTTATTACTAACTACTAATTACTAATTTTTAT
The DNA here is from genome assembly GCA_025506655.1 of Gossypium rotundifolium. NCBI lineage: Eukaryota > Viridiplantae > Streptophyta > Magnoliopsida > Malvales > Malvaceae > Gossypium > Gossypium rotundifolium. The sequence goes on along the minus strand of CP106734.1, from coordinate 170,273,276 downwards.
ATTAATAATGTTTGCTTTTAATATTTAATATTTTCAATGTTTTCCAAAATGGTAATAATATTTTGTTATCAATATAATAATAATATTGATCATTACTTAAATATGTTTTAATTATAAAAATAAATTATTTTTATAAGAAGTAATTTAAAACTTTTAAATTTAATATTGTTATCAATATAATAATATAGATCATTATTTAAATATGTTTTAATATAGAAAATAATTTTTTTAAAAAGAAGTAAGTTAAAACTTTTAAACTTAACAACATCACAAGAAATTTCAATTATAAAAACCATATAATAACATTTTCCATTTTATGGCGATTCTCGATTTGAAATTTTAATTTAACTTGCATAATTCATAATACATAACTAACATAAAATTATTTAACTTACATAATACATAACTTACATAATTTACATAGCTTTCATAAGTAATTAAAACTTACATAAGTAATTTAAAACTTATAAAATTCTTTTATCAATATAATAATAGTAATGATTATTTAAATAACTTACATAATTGACATAACTCACACAACATACATAACTTACATAACTTACATAACTCACATAACTCACATAACTTACATAACACATGTAGTTTAATGTAATAATTAAAATATAAGCATTTAGTTTAAAGATCAAATTTCAAACCTTTCATCAAATTTTATAACTTACATAATACATAACTTACATAATTTTAAGATCAAATTTAATAACTTACATAAGTTTAAGATCAAACTTCATAACTTATACAGTACATAACTTACAATTCCATGTATGATTAATCTTAAAAAAAATTTGTTTTAAAAATCAAATTCTTTTTTTTTTGAAAAAAGATTCAACGTATATAGGCTGGAAACCTGACGGGTTGCCTTATATCTCACTGGAAGATATAACGGATCCTCCCCAGGTGTAACAATGTCACGTATGATGAATCTTAAAGAATACATATCTTACTTAATACTTGTGTAGATAAAAAAAAAAGATTCAAAGTATATAGGCTGGAAACCTGACGGGTTGCTTTATATCTCACTGTTAGATATAATGGATCCTCCCTTAAATCAAATTCTTGTCAATTAACAATTTAGCCGTGCAGATTATTGTTAACTTTAGACTTCAACAACAACGAAATGGATAGGAGTTGGATGAAATTGTCAAGGGTAAGCAACGGCTATCGAAATGGAGTAGAAACTTTTCTGAATTTCGCATTTCAAAATGCAAGCCAATAGAATATGATTCTTTACCCGTGTAAGACATGTTGCAATATTAACTAGCATTATCGTGAAGTGGTCTATGAACATCTAGTTGTTAATGGCTTTGTCCGGGGGTACAAAAAATGGTTTTTTCATGGAGAGTGTACATCTAGTGGAGCATCTTCATCGATGAATCTGGGTATCCTCATAGTGCTTTCAATCGAATGTTAGAGATGATAACATGGAAGGCATGTTGCGGGATGCTTTTAATATCTTGTGATGATGGTTTGGTCATTTCCACGACTTAGGTGCAACCGATGATCATAATTTTGGTGGAAATACTTTCACCGAAAGGGAAGAAGTGTCTGGGATGAACGACCAAATGAAGAAGCGGCGAGGTTCTACACGTTACTTAGTGAAATGAATGAAGAAGCGTATGAGGGATCAAAATTTTCCAAACTGTCATTACAGATTCGTCTTTTCACTTGAAATGTTTGGGGATGGACCGAAAACTTCGTTGACAATGTTGTTAGAGTTTAGAAGAAATGTTTCATTTGCAAAAATCCTCAATCTTCCAAAGACATGAAGAAATTGATAAAGGATTTGGGCCTTGGCTACAACAAAATTCACAGTTGCCCAAATGACTGCATGTTGTATTGGGGCGACCGGATAAACCAACAGTGCTATCATGTATGCGGCCAATCTCGTTAGATTAATAGAAATACAGAGGAGGGTAATGAGGTTGAACACGATACACAGTCAAGGAAGCAGCCAGTTAAGATTTTACGGTATTTTTCGCTAATACCAAGGTTTCAACGGCTTTTCATGTCGTCGAAGACAGCTGAATCAATGACGTGGCACCATGATGGACGAACAGATGATGGGTTGTTAAGGCATCCTGCAGATTCTTTAGCTTGGAAATCTTTTGACTCCAAATTTTTAAGCTTTGCAAGTGATCCTTGGAGTGTGAGGCTTGGGCTAGCATCCGATGGATTTAACCCTTACAAACTCATGAGCACAACGTACAGTACTTGGCCTGTGGTGCTTGTTCCCTACAATTTGCCTCCATGGGTTTGCATGAAACAATCTTCTTTTATCTTGTCTATGATTATACCTGGAGAGAAAGGGCCTGAGAATGATATTGACGTATATTTGCAGCCACTTGTTGACGAGTTAAAACAACTATGGGCTAGTGTTCAGACATACGATGCAATGAGAAAAGAGAAATTTAATTTACGTGCGACTTTAATGTGGACTATTAACGACTTCTCGGCTTATGCTAATTTATCTGGTTGGAGTACTAGGAGATGTTATGCTTGTCCGTGTTGTGCTGCGCAGACATGTTCGCAATGGTTATATAATGGGAAGAAGTTCTCTTACATGGGGCATCGTTGGTGGTTACCAGAAAATCATACATTTAGATTTTAGAGTGCTCAGTTTGATGGTACTGAAGAGTTCAGACTAGCTCCTTCGCAGACCGGTGGATCCGAAATATTCTTAATGTTGAAAGATATGAATTTCATTTATGAGAAGATGAATCAACGGGCCAACCCGTAAAGAAATAGAAGATCTAGGGATGAATCTGATGATGAATCTGATGAAGAGGATGATCCTAATGAGGCGGACTGGTGGAAAAAAAGAAGTATTTTTTTCGAGTTGCCTTATAGGGAGCATCAGATTTTACGTCATAATCTTGATGTCATGCACATAGAGAACAATGTCTGCGAGAACATCATTGGGACTATTTTGAATGTTGATGGAAAATCGAAAGATAATCTTCAGAGTCGACTTGATTTAGTCCACATGGGAATTCAGCGTGAGCTTCATCCCCGAGCACTTCCGAATATAAAATATCGATTGCCGCCTGCTATTTTTTTAATGTTGAAGACGAAGAAAGAAGTGTTCTGTACGGTGTTGAAGGATATAAAGGTCTCAGATGCGTATGCATCAAATATATCGTGATGTGTGAGTCTTAAGGATCGAAGACTATATGGCTTAAAATCGCATGACTATCACATCTTGATGCAAGGCTTACTGCCAGTTGCTATGTGGTGTTGTATGTCAAAAAAGGTGACGGCTCCTGTAATTGAACTGTCGAATATAATGAAAGGCATTTGTGGTAAAGTTTTGAATATAATGAAAAAGATCGAGCCTCACTGACTTTATGCAATCTAGAGAAGATATTTCCGCCTTCTTTCTTCACTATTATGGTGCACTTGTTAATTCATCTCTCGCGTGAAGTACTTCTTGGTGGACCCGTTTTTTATCGATGGATGTATCCCATTGAAAGGTCTTACTTTATTTGCAAAATATTCCTTCATTCAGCTCAATGCCTTTAGTTGCAACTTTTGATAATGTTGTATACCGTGTTTAGGTTCCTTTCAAATTGAAGTCATCGCCGCAATAAGCGTTATCCGGAAGGATCAATTGCCGAGGCTACTTTGCGGAAGAATGTATAACTTTCATTCGAGGTATTTGGAAGATGTTGAAACAAGAATAAATGACCAAGTAGAAATCTTTGGGCTCACAGATCATAATTTGGCGAAACTTATTTATTTCAAAGTTTGAGAACCGATCGACAAAGTCGAAATTACGTAATTAGAGGATAGATCGTGGGTCCAAGCACATCGATACGTTCTTTTTCATCACGATTCAATGGAACCATTTCTGAAGTAAGTTCTAGAATTTGATAAATACTCATCAATTATAATTTGTTTATCTTCTAACAAAGTAAAACCTTTTTTACCGTAGTGAGTACAAATAAATATTGAGAGCTCGTTCACTATCCCGAAGATTAAATCGACGAGAAATTAATAAGTTGTTCGCAGAATCATTCCATGAATGGTTAAGCCAAATGGTATGCAATTTAAGTTTTCATTGACAAGTATTAATGTTTTCTCATAACATTCATTATTACTCGATTTACTTTCGACTCAATAGGTTTGGAGTCGGAATGAAGTAAATGACGACGTTAAATGGCTTTCACAAGGTCCAAACAGAATAGTTAAAAGATATAGTAGCTTCTTCATCAACGGATACAGATTTCATACAAGGTATCGCGAGAGATTGAGGAGAACCCAAAATTGCAGAATTTTTGTTAATTCTTCGATTACAAGTTATGCTAGTGCTAGGGACAGTAATCCGGTCAAGGGAAATTTGGAATATTACGGACTTATTGCTAACATCATTGAGTTGGATTATTACGGCAAATGCAAAGTTGTCTTATTTCGAGGTGATTGGGCTGATGTGAATACTTTCTCATGTAATTAAAAACGATCAATATGGCTTTACAATGGTGAATTTCTCTCGATTGATTCACACGGAGAACAATGATGGACAAGCCGTATGTGTTTTCTTCTCAAGTTAAACAAGTTTTTACTCAGAAGATCCAAGCGATGAGGGTTGGTACGTTGTACTTGAAACACCCTAGAGACTTGTTCGACATTGGCGGTGGAAGTAGAGATGACATAGTCGAAAGATCAAAAACTTTGCCTTTTCGAACAAGACTTAAATGAAAATATCCTAGTACTAGTCAACAATTTCAATGGGTTCGTCGGGATGTGGACGAAGATATTTCTGAAATATGATTTAGTAAGATTTAACGATTTATTATTTATATGTAATATTATAATTTTCATGTTGGTCATGTTATATAATTTAATTATTTTAAATGTCCTATTATTGTTGTTATTTGTTACTAAAAGTTTGAACTATTTTATGTGTATTGCAGGGAAAATGCCTAGAAGACGATTACGAGATTTAAATATTGTCCAGAATACTCCAAATCCAGAAGAAGTAAATAGTGGACAGGATACAGTTGTTGGATCTTCTAGTCTGCCGAACATAGATGACGAGCATGGACAATTCAAAAGTAATGTTAAGTTTATTTTACATGCATGTTGAATTTTATTATTGATTCATTTTTCAATTTTAATATAATAATATATCATTTTTCAACTGTGGGTGGTGGGACGAGCAGAGGTCGGGGACGTACATTACTTACAGATTTATACGACTTAGAGCCTACCAAGCGTGTTCAAGTAAGGAGAAACAATCATGGCCAGCCTATCGGATTTGAAGCTCGACTGTTGTCAGGCTATTTGGGCATTATAGCATGAAATGCGAATATGTTGCCCATTAACTACGAATCATGGCATCACATGCCTGATGCCAACAAAAATCGGGCTCTTGATAATATTAAGGTAATAAAAGGTGAATGTAATTTATAATACTTTAATTTAACCTTCATTTATATTAACTTTTTAAAAAAAAAATTCAGGGTAAATTTGCTTTAGAGGTCTCCGATGACTATGTTAAGAAGACGTTGGGTAAAAAATGGAGAGACAATAAAAGCACCCTAAAAAAATAATATTTTAAGAAAGGCATAAGCCTCGACGAAAAATTGCGAAATGTCCCGCCGGGAATGTTGAGGTACCAATGGGAAGATCAAGTTAGATCCTGGAATTCAAAGAAAGGAGAGGTATTACGTACTTTAAAAGTCTTATAAATTTTTCGGTTTATCGTATTTACTATATACATAATTCAAATTCCATTATGTAAGACCGTGAGCAAGTTGGAATAAACAGCAGACAGAAACAACAATTCACGCACACGGCAGGTTCCAGATGTTTTGCTCGTGTAGTTGAGGCCGAGGTATTATAATTTATTACTTCTTTCAAATATTAATTACTTTATACTATTAAATTATATTTTTCTCGCTATAATGTAGGAAGTTTCGTCAGTCAAAAGTTGGACGCCTTGACTTTTTGACATTACGCATAGGAAGAAGGATGGATCTCCGATGACATCGGAGGTGCGAGAAATTTTGGTATATTTACTTAATAAAATTTGATTTATTATAAATATTTATAATGTTTAATTACAATAGTTTACTTCATCGTTTGTAGTTTTAAATTTATAATTTTAAGTTATGTTCCATTCCTTTTATTATATATTTCGTTTCTAACTTTTTATTGATTTATTAGGATAAACTAAAGGAGAAGAAGGCAGAGTATGAAGCGGTTCTTCGTCTGACAGTTGTATTAATCTCGAGGAGATTGATAACAGAATTATTACTGATGTTTTGGGTCCTGAAAGGTACGATTGCTTGATTGATAGTTTTGTTAATCTTGAGTATATTTATAACAAAATTATCACTAATGTTTTGGGTCTTACAAGGTATGGTCGGGTTCGATGTCAACGATCGGTGTTACCCGACTCAATATTTTGATCCGGCTCCGGCAATACATGCCTTCCGGAGTCAATCTCGTCTTGAAGTTCGAGATGAAAGACCGAGATATCTCGATGGAGCGAGCAAAGTGAGCAAATTTCTCACTTAGAGCGGAGGCAAGAATGAGGAGGCGGAGCATATTGCTCAACTTAGAGTGGAGGCAAGAGCAGGAGGCGAAAGCGAGAAAGTATGAAGAACTCCAGCTACAGCTGCAGACTATGATGTAGTTGTTCTAGCAGCAGTCGCAAAGGCCGCCCTCTTGGACATTTGTTTTATTGTTGTAAGATTTTTTTTAACATTGTTACAGTTAACATTATTGTAAGAATTGTTTGAATTATGCTTCATTTATTAATAAATATCATATATCTTTTATTAAATTTGAAGTATCGTTTAGATTTAATGCTTTTGGTAAGATTTAAATGTTTTATTTGCTGTCTTGGGTTGGAATTATATGCAATTGCTGCTGTTTTTGGTTGGTTTTTAATGCAGGGAGGGTAGGATATTGTAAAAAAATAGCACTGCAAATTTGTGCAAATTAGTGGCGTTTTTAAAGACCCCACTTTTAGGGGCGCTTATACAAGAAACGCCGCTAAAAGACCCCACCTTTAGCGGCGCTTTTACAAGAAACACCGCTAAAAGACCACACCTTTAGCGGCGCTTTTACAAGAAACGCTGCTAAAAGACCACACCTTTAGCGGCACTTTTACAAGAAATGCCGCTAAAAGACCCAACCTTTAGCGGCACTTTTATAAGAAACGCCGCTAAAAGACCCAGCCTTTAGCGGCGCTTTTGTAAAAAATGCTACGAAAAGACCCAACCTTTAGCGTCGTTTTATAAAAAAAGCCGCTAAAGGAGGGGTCTTTTAGCGGTGTTTGTTATAAAAGCGCCGCTAAAGGCATGGTCTTTTAGTGGCGCTCTTCTAAAAAACGCCGCTAAAAGACCCCACCTTTAGCGGCGTTTCTTATAAAAGCGCCGCTAAAAGTCAAGACTTTTAGCGGCGTTTATTGTGAAACGCCGCTAACTTTTGCGGTGCGTGTTTTAGCGGCATTTTTTGTGGCACTTTCAAAAGCACCGTAAATAGTATTAGTGGCGCTTAAAAACACCGCTAAAACAAAAAAAACGCAGCTAAAAGTCTGTTTTGGTGTAGTGTTCGTTGACTTTTAGGCTTCACCATTTGGGGGGGTTTACTATCCTAGAGCTCAAGTCTTGTCCAATCCACCTGTTTGGCATTGTGGCACAATAATGTTGGACCATGACATTTTGCAACCACTTTCACACTCTTTTAGACGTTGATAATGGAGGTGTACAATGAAAAATTATGATACATAGGTTAGATGGGACGACTCAACCCCAAACCTTAAACTATATTTCTGAATACCCCTTGTGTGATTCCCTTTAAAGCTCGGGTTTAGTGCATTTTAGCTCGCATGCCTTCTCTATAACAGCCCGCCCGATGAAGTCTCCGTATTTGGTTACTGTTTGGCATATAAATGGTAAATTAAGGATAAATTTGAGTAAGTAAAGTATTTGTTCTAGCTAAGTATAGAATTCTGTGTAATACGCCATTTAGCAGAATCCTAGTTTTGCGAGCTCTAAGGTTTAACAAACTCTTTTGTTAAGTATTCTCCCAACCTAGATGCTTTGGGTGAACTCGTTAAGTTCACAATTGTTTAGATTTGTTCATTATTTTTTTATGGTGATTTAATTAGTCAAGTTGAGGTCTAGGTAGAACAGAACTAGACTATTGTAGATGATAATATCTAAATTTTGTTAAGTGCACTTAATCATGCAAATCAAAATAGTTAGTGGAATTATCTGATTTTTCCACTAATCATTGTCTCCCTGTTTAAGCATATAAAGATAGCGATGGTCTTTTGAACACCTTTTACTTCTTAATTTTCTTTTTTTTCCCTTTATTTCTTATAAAAGTCTTTGAAAAACTTAAGTTCAGAGAACTTCAAAGTGAAGGTTCGCAGTATCTAGCTAACTTATACGTTAGTACCAGCTCACTGGTAATTACTGATGAACCCTTAAGTTATCATTAAGGTCATTTACTTGTTTTTCATGTTGCATGCATAGATGTTAGAATGGTGTGTGAGGAAGGAAACTTCCTGATTCTAGATTAAGTGTTGATTCTTGCATGCATGTTCAAATTTGATAGGTTAATGATTTAATATGTATAAATATATTTATTTTAGCTCAAGAAGCTAACGATGGTCTAAGTGATAAAGGCAAATGGCCTACTTTGTAGATTGTGCTCGAATTTTTGGTGAGTTCCTTTTTACTTCCATGTATTGTAAATTTCTTGTTTATATAATCCGTATAAGGTAAGTAATGCTCCTCTGTAATGGATGAAAGATGTATATGTGAATAATGATTATCCAAAGTCGTCAGTTTGAGTTCAGTCTATTTGTGATATGAAGTAAGCGTAATTCTTCATGCTTAAATCACTATTATCTGCTTCTGATATGTAATATATGATTTGATATGTTGTGACAGATGTAACGTCCTGTTTTCAGTGAAATCAGAACAGTAGTTTCAGGACCACAAATCTGAAGTCATAAAATTTATTTTAATATTATTTTATGGTCTATAGCATGTTAGAATTATGGTATAAAAATTTCGTTAAAAAATTTTACTATTTGTATGCTCAATTTGTGAGAAAGGACTAAATCGCGTAAAGTGCAAAAGTTGTGTTCTATTAGCTAAAGGGATTGAATAGTTATAAAACCTTATTGGGGCTGTCTTTATGTGGTAATTAAACCATTTAAGGAGATAGTGGATGTACATGTAGTGTAATCATGAAAAGTCAAAGTTGGTGAGGGTTGGTAATTTGATGACTAAAGTTAAATTAAATAAAATAAAAACTAAATGGTCATCTTCCTCCTTTTTCAACCTGAAATTTCTGCAAACTAAGATCATAGGAAATCTTGAATTCTCAGCCACAAATTCCCTTGAATTTAAGCTATTTTGGTGGTTGTTTTTGTTGATTTTTGTGATTTTGGAACCCTTGTAACTTAAACTAGCTAATTAGGGGGCTAAATTTCATTATAAGTGAAAGTCTAGGGTTTTTCCATGAGAATATTTTGGTTTTTTTTTGGAGTTTAATGGAAGAAAATGAATCTTGGATGTTAAATAAATAACTTTTGTTAAGTGATTTTTAGTGAAATTGTCATTTAGGGACTAAATTGAAAACTATGAAATTTATGTGATAAATGTGTGAATTTGTGAATTATATGGGCTTCTATGAGCACCTATAAAATTTGGCTAGGCTTGGGTGTAGAGAAATTTGCATGAATTTCATTTTACAAGCCTAAGGACTAATTTGTAAAAAGGTCAAAAGTATAGGGGCAAAATGATAATTTTTCCATAACATGAAATTTGGATCGAATTAATTAGAAATATGATTAAATGAGTTAAATTTGATTATATAGATCAAGAAAAGCAACTTTCAGAACTAAATCGGGGAAAAGATAAAGTCGTGGACTAAACGATCTTATTCTCCTTTTGAGTTTGAGGTAAGTTCGTGGACTCGAACTTAATTTTATTTTTAATTATGATTTAAATTAATTAATGCTAAATTAGCTCTTGATATAAAATGTATGCATATTATGGAGTTAATGTTAAGTAAAATGAATGAGGAATTTATGGAAGTAAATAATTGTACAATCGTCGATATATTCGACTAGCGCTGGACGCAATCTTTGCCAGCTTATCTGACTAGTGCTGGGCACACAATCACCGGTTTATCCGACTAGCACTGGGTGCAAATATCGTTGGTTTATCCAACTAGAGTTGGGCTCACAATTATTATCGTCAATATACCCGACTAGCATTGGGTGCAAATATCATTGGTTTATCCAACTAGAGCTGGGCTCACATTCAATATCGTCGGTTAATGCAACTAACGCTGGGTGCAAACTCCTTTGCGATTTACCGCTAGGCACCGGGTTCCATGTCGCTAATAGATCTTGCGGTAAGATTACTTGAATTATCGAAAGAACTGAAATCTTATTTGGTTAAGTTATAATTTCATACTAGTATTGATTGTTTTTGTGTTTAGCTAATAAATGGAACCTATTAATGGTAAATTGATTTACATGTTGGCATATAGTGTGCGAAATAATCGCTTATCTGGTATTATTCTAAGTGGGTCAACGGGCACAGTGTTGTTACAAGGTTATGTGAGTTTAATACAAACTAGTACAGATATGTACGCCAAATACGTGGAAATGATATACATTTATGATATATGAATTCATGGCATGGCTAACTTGGTTGATGATTATGTGTTAGGCTTTTGAGCCAAATTGAGTTATGATATGCCTTGTTTTACTTACTAAAATTGTGGTTAAATAGGTATGAAAAGAAGGAAAGATCGTCAAATGCTTCAATTAGAATTGCTATGAAAGCAAAGAAAGGTATGAATTATTAGATGATTGAAATAAGCTTAGACACATGCTTGAAAAGGTGAATGCATTTAAGTAGTGTGTACTTATGCTATGATGTTTTGATATGGTTTGTTAGTTTATGTGATAATTAAAATTGAGGGGCCAATGTTGTTTAGGCTAAGGCCAAGATATGTTGGACTGACTAAAGTGGCTTATAATTATAAATTGAAGTAGCAAGCTTTATTTTTGAATTACAAACTTACTAAGCAATACATGCTTACTTTGTGTTAATTTCTTTGTGTATTTAGATATTGGAAGCTCGTTCAGGTTGGAAGTTGACTGAGATTTCATCAAACTATCTATCGGCTATTTTGGTATTGTGGTTTTATAATTCTAGTTATAATGGCATGTATAGGTCATGTTGGCTAATGGTAATCTATATGTCTTGTTGTCTTTTAGCCATTCGTTTTGACTTGAAAATGGTATATGTTTTGTTATGTAAACATGCGTAAATGGCTTTATGATATGTAGCGTATGGTTGCCAAGTGAATGTTTTGTTTATGAATTGGTATTTTGTGTACCAAATGGTTGAAATTGAGATATGGTATGCATGTTAAAATTTAGGCACAAAGTCTCATTATGTGTTTGACCATTTAGATAGATTTTGGAAGTTTAAATTGGCATGTTTAAAGTAGCCAATTAAGATGCCTATTAGTATCATAGTTGTGTGTGATCTTATAAAATGTTATAAGCTTGTTATTGATTGGTTTTGAATGTCAAAATATGCCATGTTTATATGTACATTGAAGTGTTTATATTGGTGCCAAGTTGGGTGAGAAATATGGCTTGGAAAATGGCCTATTTTCATCCACACGGACAGAGACACGGGCGTGTGTCTCAGCCATGTGCGACGCACGGCCTAGCACATGGACGTGTGTCTTGGCCGTGTGACCCCTGCACCTAATTAATGCAAATTCAATTGTTCACGGCCTAGCACACGGGCGTGTGACTTGGCCATGTAACCCAAGCCAGAGAGTTACACGGGTATGGGCACGGGCTGGGACACGGTTGTGTGCCTCACATCGAATGCTCACATGGCCTGAGGCACTGGTGTATGTCCTCTGCACTTAGGAGAAATTCTGTGGTTTCGCAAAAAATTCTCCGAGCGTCTGGTTTAGTCTCGACTTGATTCTAATCTTTATTTTGGGCCTCGATGACGTATATAAGGGACTTTATGATTGTTTATGAATGGTTTTCATTTGAATGTGAGAAGAACATGAAATGTTTGTTTGTTCGATTACAAGTACGGTAATGCTCTGTAACCCTATTCCGGTGTCAGATACGGGTTAGGGGTGTTACAACAGAGATGAAGAGATATGTTTGTGCAGCCTCTAGTAGGATAGCTATATTGTAAAATGGATTGGGAGATCAAGATAAAACATTATATTCTGAATGAAAATGATATTAGGAGTTAAGAGGGGAGAATGTATGTGAATGAGACTGTACGATATGCTTCTGATTTTGAATTCTAGGTACGTGGCTGCATGAAGATGGATTGTTTAAGTTATGTTAAGTTGGCGTATAGTATATGCCCATGTGTTAAGTAAGTTGGCGTACTCAGTCTGTTTGTATTCTGTATACGCCAATTGGCGTATTATGTTCATCGTGTGTAAGTGTCCCTGAAAGGTTAAGTTGTGTTATAAGTAATGTTATGTATGATTTCTTCTTGGAACTCACTAAATTTGTAACATCCTATACCCGGTTCGACTCAAGGAACCTGATATAGGAATATTACATTTGGTGCCAAAGTGATTTTGGCTAATCACTAATAAATTTGAACATTAATTTTTTTCACTAAATTAACTTTTACTTTAGTCCCTACTACTTGGAACACACTTGATCTTCTTACGTACATGCCATTCTATTCAAAATTTTGAAACATATCCTCTTGGCACTTGGAGATGTGATGAGATGGATGTCCATGACCTCAACTACGACTCTTCAAAATCACTGTACCTACGCGTTGAAAATAAACGCGTTAAGTCGGTGAAGACTTAGTAAATACCCATGATATTTAAATTCTATTAAATTTCTTAATTTCCAATATCTCGTTTCTTTGTTTACTTATCATATTCATTTGTAACTTTTTACTTATTTCACAATTTAGTCCTTAAGTCCTTAAATCAACTTATAAAATTACAACTCTTTTTATACATGTATCATATTTCACCATTTAGTGTAAATTTTCATGATTTCCTCACTTTTTCTTTCACAATTTATTTTTACATATTTAACTTTCTGGTCATTGTCTTTCTTATACTTCCTCAAATACATTCAAATTACTTGTGTATTCACTTTACTAATTTAATATTTCGAACATTAATCAGAGATAAACCTTTACCTTGTAACGAAAATTGTTTACCTTTTTAGCAGAGGCCCAATAGACTAAACAAAACACTTAGGATATACGAAATTGATACAGAGGTGCATTATTATGCACTATTAAACAGAGAGTACTAAAGTGCTATACAGAGAGCACAAATGTGCTAAACGGAGAGCATTAATGTGCTAATAATTGGAGAGCACGCTAGGGTCCCTTAATGGCATGCCACTAATATCCTATTAGTTCTAATCTCGTCTACTTGGGCAAATTATATCATGCACACATAATACTTTTACACTTTTCGCATAATGTTTTTACATACTTTACAATTTAATCATTGTACCAATAATTTGTATCTTCATTATCTTTAATACATGTAATATATTTCTAAAATCATTATTCATCCATAATTCACTAATAACCCTTATCATGTATTTCAATATATTTTGTAATTTAGCCATTAGCGCAATATTTCATGTAGCAATATATTTTACTTTTAATAACACATATAACATAATTCAATACTTATTAATATTCCAAAATTCACTACAACATCAATTTTTCTCATTCTAAGTGTTATACACTTCACTTTTCTATTTCTAATATAAATTTTTCCAAATTTCGATTTAACCCTTAATTTCAACAACTTAGGAAATAATTGTAGTTTGGATTACAAAATTCATATATTCTCTTATTTTTCACTATGTGCTTTATTATCAATATTTCCTTGTAAAATTTTATAACTTTCCAATTTAATCACCTTTTTTTTTTCATAAAAGTTCTGTAACACCCCCTAACCTTAAATTGTTACCAGAACAGGGTTACAGAGCATTACCAGACCTTTCAAAAATATCACGAACCTTAGATAAATAAATAACATACATATTGCAAAACATTCATAATGTCCCTTTTATGGGCTTTTGAGGCGCAATATAAGTTTTTAAAACAAATCGGGGCTTAATCGAAAATTCAGAGAATTTTTCACGAAATTTCAAATTTTTTCCCAAGTATAAGGCTCACACGCCCGTGTGGTCTAGGGACACGCCTGTGTGACCCTAAGACATGCCCATGCTTCAGGCCGTGTCCTAATTTATGTGCTCTCTGATTTACCTCACACGGCCAAGCCACGCCCCCGTGTGCTAGGACGTGTGGTCAATTTATTTTTCAAAAATTAGGTGCAGTTTCACATGGCCAAACCACATACCCGTGTACCAGGCCGTGTTCCTCACACGGCTGAGACACACGCTCGTGTCTCTGTCCATGTGGCAAAACCTGAGCATTCTATTTTGAGAAATTAAAATTGCAAGGGACACACGGCCTAACCACACGCCCATGTATAAGTCGTGTGTCTCACACGGTCTGGTTACACGCCTGTGTGCCAGGCCGTGTAGACTCAAAATGAGCCTTATACATAAAATTTAACCAACCTTGCAAACTTAAACCTCAAATAACTCAATAACCAATATTCAACCAATCCAAAACACAATCAAATACATCCAAATCATACCAAGTAATCTACCTAATGATCTAATCAACATACTAACATAGGTATTTTACAATTACTTACTAACTCAATTCATTTAATTTCATTTAAACCAATTCAAATTTTATACCAAATTTCAACCTAAAATTTACATATATTAAATCATTCATATTTCAACCAAAATATACCATTTTATAATTCCAACATAAATCATAAACTTATACATATAACCAACTAATATCATCTTATATCATCACTTACAACCATTTATTAAAATGACATACATATGACCACCTAGGTACATGCCATTACCAAAAGAAATATACTTCACCACTTTGAGTTCGGGATCGGCTTTGGATGCTTATTTAACGATCGAACTTTAACCTAACTCGCACGGAAACAAACCGTACGCTGAGTATAAAACTCAGTAGTATTTCTATAATCCGAATACTCTAAATAAATAACATTATATAACATACATTTTTAACCATATATAAACATTAACTAATCAATAATTCAAGTCATCCATTTTGCCTTAATTTCTCATCAATAGCTTTCTCACTTTGATTCACATGTCATTTGGCAATTACATTATTCTTTTCATAAACCTTGATTCATACATTTCAATTATACAATCCAATTCCATGTCCAATTTCTATTTCACATTCAATATCATTCAATATTAATCATATTGCCAATTTATTTATTTACCCTATTAACACAACACGGACTTTGGCGGATACACGGATCCAACCAAAACACACCAATATGGCATCCAGTACCTCATCAGATAATTCGAAGTAATAAGTTGACACCCAGTGTCTCATCGGCCATGCCGAAGTAAATTGGTACCCGGTACCATGCCGAAGTAAATTGGTACCCAATACCTCATAGGATTTATCCGAAGCAATAGTTTGATACCTAGTGTCTCATCGACTCGAAGTCGAAGTATCCCTAAACACTTCCAATCCTATGGCATGCCAACTATATCTGACTCAGCCCGATACAGTTAATAAGGTTTCAATTCACTTTTATAATTCAATCAATACTCATATATTCTCATAAAATCAAATCAATTCAATTCAATATCAATATCACAATATCAATTCATTTCAATAATCACATACAATCATACATTCAATTCCATTCAATATCATAGTGTCAAATACTTACCTCATTGCTTACTATAAGCATTAAATGTAATTTTAACAATTAATAACTAGTTTTCAGATTATAGAAATACAAACCATAGTTTCCGAGCTAATCCTCGTTGACTTTGTCTTTTCCTTTCTTAGCCTACGTCTCCGGCTCAACATTAGATACGGAATTTAAAACAATTTAAAATCATCGATACAACACAATTTAACATTGAATATTTCAATTTATACAGTCCTTAACCAAAACTAACTTTATTTTCTTAACAATTTTTTCTATATTTTCATTCAATTAACACTTAAAACTAAATTTAACTCTCTAATTTTACCATAAATTCCTAATTTCGAAATTTTCTCAATTTATTTTGTAGTACTTAAAACTTATGATTTATTTTACAATTAAATCATTTTCACTTCTAACTTGAAATTCTATCAATTTAACCCATAATTCTTCAATTAATTCAACATAAACTACATCTAAAAATCAACTAACTTACAAAATTTCCACATAAATCAAGTAGTATTTTGTTTTAGATTCCAAAACATCAAAAATTACAAGAAAAATGGCTAAATTGACTTACCACTTAAGCTTCAAATCCCAAAATCCCTAATTCTCCTTATTTTTTTCTCCATTCTTTTCTTTCTATTCTTTTCTGTTTCGTTTCTTTTGTTTCTTTCTTTTCCTTTTTTATTTATTTTATTTACTTTATTTTAATTATATTAATATTATATTATAATATCTGTTATATTGACATTATATTATAATATCTTTTAAATAATAAGTAAATACATAATAATTATATATATTTATATATATATTAGTATTACACTTGTATTTTACATTTGCCATCACAATTTGGTTTATTTATTTATTTGATCCCTTAAATTTTCTCTATTCTATAATTCAACTTTTACCCTATATTTAATCTAATCCTTGTACTTAATTATTCCTAATTCAAGCTAATTCACCTATTCAAAACCTAATTAATCCCACATCTAACTTCGTAAATATTTATTTACGAATCCGTTTTACAAAAACAGTGACCTGAAAATGCAATTTACGTTAATCGTAAATTTTAGGTAATTACAAGTTCTCTATTCATTATTACACAATTTCTCTTTGACAGCTCACTTAATTCACATAATTAATTCCACTATCTCATTTTTCACATCAAATTTCTATATATTTCACTTGTATTATTTCCACCACATGTATTTCTCAAGTCTTTCAATTTAATACTTATTTCCGTAAAATTTCACATTTTCCCATAATTTTACTTATCTAATACTTTGTATATTTTTCGCTAGCATATAACCCAACTATTATACTTTTATTATAAATTCCTACTTCACATCATAAATTATTTCACACTAATTTTTTTTACTTAATTACCACTTACTTTACAAAGATCACATTTTAATCCTTAAATACCAATGATGTTCATGGGTACTTACCTCTTTTCTATCAAAATCTCTTGCTTTTCTCTTCTCCTACCACTTGATTCACTTACTCAACTTCTCTCTTCATCAACATGTCAAAAACACAATATTTCCTCATGATAAATCTTATCTTTAATACCATTTTTATGCTTTTCTATCACTATTAAACTTAAAATAACATAAAACCTTAACATCCATATTTTCTTGAATCTAAATTAATATTCTAGCTCCCCATAATCTCCTTATTATTTTTCTCTCTTAGTGGGTATGAAAATTCTTTTTATTTCTAAGTGAAAATAGTGGATTTTTGTGAAAGAACTAAATTGTAAAGAAAAAAATTTTCTTTCTTTTTCTTCTTCTCACGTTGAGAACATGGAAAGATGAAGAGAATTCTTCATCTTTCTTTCCTTATATACTAAATAAAATAATAATGAAATATAATTAAATGTCAAATCAAAATATTAATAAATTAATATTTATTTATTTAATCTAAAATACACCAACATCATCATTACTCTTCAAAATTATCTTCTTGTTAAATGACCATTTTGCCCCTTATGATACTTCAAAATTCCTCCATTGAATCATCCCTCATTTTAATAAAATTATGATTTAACCCCTCATTCTTTTTTCACTTATTCAATTTGGGCTTAATTCATCCATTTTTCTTAGTTTCTAGATCCTTCCATCCTTAAAATATTTGCACTATTGGTCCTTTAACTTTTTTATATTTACACTTCAACCCCTCAAATTTTGAGTATTTACTCTTGAGCCACAAAAGTTTTCTCACTTTTTTGATTTAGTCCTTTCTTGAATTAATATATCATAATATACTTCCTAAATAGATTTTGTTGACATAACTCAAAATTTCCCTTTTTTTCACTTTATTTCCTTATTTTTACTATATCAAGGACAATATCTCATTTTCTTACTGTAGCAACTTTCGGGGTGTTACAAAGTTCATATGTTCTCCATTACCTTTTCCTTCTCATGCATGACTTTTGGGGGTGACGTATAAATGTATTTTGGAAATGATCTGTATAAAAAACTACTATTTTGACAAGACTTTGTTTTTACAAGATTTCTATTAGGTTTCAATTCCTGGATTTGAATTGTTGCAATCTATTTAATGAAGTTATTATAATTGAACTTATACGCCAAATGGCTTGAACATTATTTCAAATTCTTAATGATTTCATTCAAACCTCAGTAAAACCACAACTATTATATGTTTATATGTATAGCTTTTGTAAAAAAATTTATAAAGCTTCCGCCAAATTGTTTTGCTATAAGCTAGTCCGATTTTGAGTAGTGACACATCAAACTCGGATCCTATCATAGGGTCAGATTTGGCGTGTTACATTCTCATTCCCCTGCACCTGAAGTTAGGTCTATTTATTGCCTGCTCAAAACCATGCTTGACACGTCACCTCAAATCATGACAAATACACCATCAGTTCGGCATACGTGGCTCAGTGTGCTCCCAACATTTCAAGATTAATTTTGTGACTACAATTAGCTAATTGTTATGAATGCTATTAAGTAGATGTTCATTATAATCGACCTTTTACAGTTTTCATCTTCCTTAACTCTTCACCTTTTATCTTCTTGTAAGCGATTTTATTTATGTATTAGAAAATAAGTAGTCTAATCTCCTTGTATATATATAATTGTATAATACTTATAATAAAAAAAGAATAGAAGGACAATGGAAATTCTTTTTATTCTCATCTATTATTCTTGTGTTATTTGCATTATTATTATTTTATAATACTAATAATAATTTTAATCTTTGTAAATAAATTCAATATTTGTTCTAGTTGGAGGGGAAATGACCTAGCTTGGCTAGATGTGAACCTTTTCGGGGGAGTGCTCGATTTTCGTCAAGATTTGTCCACATTTGCCACACCAATAATTTAAGGAAAAGAGACTTCAACAACAACAAATATCAATCATTTTCGGTCAAAGAGCCATGTTTTTGTTGGTGAGTAGGGATAAAAATAAACTTATGAGAAATTAACAAAGACTTCGAGGTATATATCAATGTCACTTTCTTTAAGGTTCTATTCGTCCCCACCTATATTATAGTGTTGAAAAGAGTTACTGGCAAATAAACCTCGAGGATACAATGAAGCCTAATGACTGTTAACGTTTTACATTGACGAAAGCAATCCATTAAATATTGAGTGGAGCATAACAAGAATTTTAATTTCTATAAAGAATTTCTGTAATTATTATTTATAGAATAATCTAGGAATAAAAATAGGAATAAAAATTATGGTGGAAGAATCGAAAAAAAACTTTTGATGTGTTTTTTGGTGTTATCTGCAAATGAAATTTCACTTCTATTTATAAGAGGTTTCATGTCTTTTCATAGAGATATAACTACCAAAATGGATAGTCACATCTTTAGCCATAAACATAATTATTTAATAGATATCTACTTGAATAATTATGACTATTTGTTAATAATCAAATAATATAATTTTTGATTATTTATAATTTTTTATTTACAACTGTTGAAACACTATATATATTTCAAAAATATTCGAATAGATTTTAATAACTCATACAATAAAAGAAGAAAAATATTTGTTTTTACTCATTTGATTGCATTCCAAAGTGATTGAGATCCTAATAATGGCTAGTGGAATGAATGATTGATAAAACGATATTTTTAGTCGCTGAAATTCAGAGGGAGCTAAGCTTTGTTCTTATCATACTTTTATGTGATTGGTGGCCTAACTTTTTCATAGCCTAAACTTTATAGCCTATAATCTCTCTTTTAATTGCGTACTCGTCTACAGGATTATGAGACTGCTTTCATCATATCGACCACGAAATAGAAACAAAAATTTTGCTTTTGCTTTTTCTTATATGAAAAGGTCGTCAACAGAAATTAATTTATCATATTTATGAATAATTATTGCCTTTGGAAATTCAAGATTCAAAATCAATCCCAGTTTCTCCATTTCACAAATCTGCCTTTAATTAGCAATAACATTCCTTTATTTCACTGGATTTCCATATTTAACATGATAGGCTGACCTGCAAATCCCATGCAACATGTTCCTCCATTAATTCAGGTGTAAGCTTCATAAAATATAGATGGTACTTGAACAAGGCTATGTTGAGATTATGATGGGCTGCACATTCTGTTCTGTTGAATAATCAAAGTACATTCATTGATTCAAAGCAGGGCAGAGCACTATCATTTTATCAGACAATTATATGCTTGGGTCTGCAAGAAAGGGGCATTGCACTTGAGTGCTTGAGAATCAATGCAGTCTTAAGATTTGAAGCACTTAGTCTATAGTTTATTTTCTCTCTGACGCATGTACTCTTTCGGCAACTAATCTTTTATTTTTAATGCAGCTGCAAATTAAAATAAGGCAGACTTGCAGTTTATTGGAACTGAAAAATGGGAACTTTGTGTTTTTAATTTGTGAAGTAGGAGATAGGGGAAGGCTAAATTCTAATACAGGGCTCTGTTTCCAGGGAACATCCTCCTCCTCTGTATACCCATGTGATGTTGCCCTTCTTTTTGCACAAATAAAATCCGTAATCATATTTTTAAATCCCAGGATTTGATCCGTATTTTGATGTACTTAAAAAGGCGTCCCACACCGTCCATTTGGTCCTATAAATATATTAAAAATAACTCATCCGCATATACTTGCAACATATCCATAACTTAATTTTTGTTATTTTTCTATATCCGTTTTATTCCTACAATATAATTTTATTCTTTTATTTTCAATGTTTGTTTTAAAGCTCAAAACATAAATTTATTGTTTAAAAATAAAACCCAAACTCAAAACTTTTTACTTTATTTCTTACATTTGAATTATTAATCAAAATATCGAATTATCCTATACCACTCCACTAATAATGTATTAAATATATTTGCAAAATAATTACGGAATATTGTTTTAGAAACTTTAGACTTAATAATTATGAAAATAAATGTGATTAACAGTTGATTCGGTTACAATCATTAATCAAAATTTACTATCTATGAATTTTTAGGATAAACTAAGCCTTCTAAATTTAAATTTTTCTAAATTAGCCCAAATTTTTAAATTAATCACTCAATTATAAATATATTATTTGTTACTCATTTATAATTTTTTTAAATTTATCACTTAACTAATAAAAAACAAGGGTGATATAACAGATAAAAATTTGATATAATATTAAATTTAACCTTAACTTTTACATTTTTTACATTTTATATCAGTTTAGTTGTAAATTTTAAAAATAATCTTCAAATTTTACAAAGGATCTCAATTTAATCTTAATTTTAAAAATTCAAACAAATTTATAAAAATACATAGATGTTTTTAAAATATATGAAAATAAATTTTATAATAATATTAAATTCCAAGAAAATTTGTCTTAACAATGATAAAAAATGGCTTTATGCATCTTGAGACTTGTAGATTCTTACATCAACTTAAACTTGTTCCATTACCAATTCATTCCTCCCCAAAAATAGCTCCAACTCAGCAACCTGCAATTTTCTCCATTTTCCTCTCCAAGTTACCCACACCACATCTCTCATCAGACAAGCTGCCCAATCTTATATTAGAAAACTGTAGCAACAACAACAACAGAGAGAGAGAAGAAGAGGGACGGTGGGAGAGGGTTTTTTTATTATTTACTATATTTAATATTAATATTAATAGTAATAGTAATATAAAAATTATTTTTATATTTTTTTGAAAATATCTATGTATTTTTATATATTTGTTTAAATTTTTAGAATTAAGACTAATTGTAGATTTTGAATATTAATTTTTAAAATAATGACTAAATAGATATAATGGTTAAATTTATTATTATACTGATTTTTCAATTGTCACATTATCCTCCTGACAATGCAATTAACGAAAATGGATCAAAATAGATAATTTTGATTAATTGAGTGAGGAATTAAAAAAATCATAGTTTGAGTGAGAAAAACAAATTTATATATTGAGTAACTAGAATTCATAGCTTGTTGACCAAAAAAAAAAGACCCATAATTAACAAAAAAATTAAAAATTATGACCAATAATTAGGATGCGTGTGACATTGATACTAATAACTACCTTGCCTGGAAGGATCCTGAATTCTCAACGGCTATGCCCGGTCACAAGGCACAACTATACCACTTCAACAAGTCATACTTCTCCCCTCCCCATATATGTGTATATCCTCCTCCTTCCCTTCCCTTATTCTCCGCTCTTTTATCAGCCCTCTCATCACTTCAAAAACAAAGATTGCTATTGCTATTGTTTTTCTTTTTGGTAATAAGCTTTTTTATTTTTAACTTTTTTAAATTTCGATGTCATCTACCAGGAAAGATTTGGACCGGATCAAAGGTCCATGGAGTTCGGAAGAAGACAAGGCTTTGCAGCGGCTGGTTCATACGTACGGACCCAAGAACTGGTCTTTAATAAGCAAATCAATACCTGGTCGATCAGGAAAGTCTTGTAGGCTCCAATGGTGCAACCAGCTTTCCCCCGAGGTTCAACACCTACCCTTCACTCCTGAAGAAGATTATACCATAATCCAAGCTCATGCCCAATTCGGTAACAAATGGGCTATCATCGCTCGATTCCTCAATGGTCGTACGGATAACGCGATTAAGAACCACTGGAACTCCACCCTAAAGAGAAAATGTTCTTCCATGACTCAAGATTTGAATGATGACTCGCCACAGCCAATTAAAAGATCAGCCAGTCTTGGTGCTGCTAATAATGTCTTAGGTCTTGCTTGAACCTCGGTACCCCTTCAGGATCCGATTTGAGCGACTCGAGTTTACTGGCTGCCTCACCGGGTTATAGGCTGTTGGCAAGAATCGGTTCCAGTAAGCAGGTTGAAACGACATCATCCACTACCAATCCGCCTACTATACTCAGCCTCTCGCTGCCCGGATTCGATCCTTGCGAAAACTCGAATTCGGGACCTAGATCCGACCCTATTCCTAGCCCCACCCAGGCGCCAGTAACAACAGTAATAGCTCACCCAACTGCTGGTCTCGTAGTGGGGATGCAAAACGGGGAGTTGGGGATGGAGAAGCAATTTTTTAGCAATGAATTTTTGACAGTTATACAAGAGATGATTAGAACAGAAGTGAGGAACTACATGTTTGGGATTGAACAAAATGGTCTTTGTTTGCAAACTGAAGCTATCAGAAATGCTGTTGTTAAACTTATTGGTATTAGCAAGATCGAGTAGACAACAATAAGAATCCGCAAAAGAGCAAAAAATAAAGTCTCTCTTTCTGTCACTTGTTTAATCTATTTCTTTGTTGGTTTAGTTATTTTTATCGTCGATTATAGAAATAATATTTGTGGTGGTGTGCATAGGGATGCAGTCAAAGAGGGGATATTTTTGGTTAGGGGGCTGGACGGATATTAAAGAAACTCTGAAATTGAAAAAGAAGAACATAGAGTAGGCTCTTTGAAAGTTTAAGGGAAGCTGACTCTCATACTATAATCTTTTAGGTATACATTATTTCACTGTCTGCCACAGACGTTGTGACATTTGTAAGTGTTCATTCTGCTGTAGTGGACTAAAATAATGTCTTACGTGACTTTCTGAAGTTTCATTGACTATGTTATATTTGTATGACCCAATGTTTTATAATCATAAGTGAAAGCCTTAGCAAGGGCATAATTATTCTATGAAATATTATAGCACAACTGAATAACTGATAGATACGAAGGATGTAATGCAGTCTTATTATTGGGTTGCTGACTGAAGCAATTGAACGATTTTGCTCATGGAAGGTCTTGCATGTCTCTCCGCTTCTGTACACTTGATAGCCACCTCCAGCAGATTTTCTATTTTATTTCGGTCATAATCGTATCCCATCGCAGGGTCTATTAGCTCTTCTACCCAAGACGTTGCAGCAGCTCCATTTTTCTTCCCTTTGACCCATGCTTCTAACTTCTGGTGCCATATTTCTCCACTTGTTTCAACTGCAGGGATACCATTGGTTAGATTCCTTCTTGTTACCATTTCTAAGATGACAATTTCAGAGCTATAAATGTCCACTTTAGATGTGATGGGCAGATTGTAAACCCATTCAGGCGCCATGTAACCTCTTATTCCTCTTATCTTGGAAAAGCTTGGCCCTTTTAGATTGTCTCTATTCAGCAGTTTGGATAGACCAAAATTTGCTACTTTAGGCTGGTAGTTGGAATCCAACAGTATGTTTTGAGGTTTGACATCACAGTGCAGAACCCACTCTAAGAACTCTTTATGCAAATAAGCCAGACCTTTGGCTGTGCCAACCGCAATATCGAACCTCTTCTTCCAATCAAGTGAGTTAGACATGAGGTTCCTTGCTAATGATCCATTCTCCATGTACTCATACACCAGAAGCCTATGCTTCCCCTCTGTGCAGTATCCCCACATCTCAATCAAGTTCATATGGTTAACTCTCCCTATGGTGCTTGCTTCTGCAAGAAATTCCTCTTCTGCTTGATTAACTTCAATGTTGAGAACCTTTATTGCTGCAATCCTTTTGATCAGACAACACTCCCTTGTAAACCACCTCACATCCCCCTCATCTGATCTCCTCACTGTGCGTTGCCGTTTTCAACTCAGCATAGGTGAATTGTTTGAATCTTGTTGCAGCAGCATGGTAGCCTCGTGTGGATGCATTAGAACTTATCCCAGTTTTATAAAAGAAACTGAACACCAGAAAGACTCATATCAACTCGCACAATCCAATTACAGAAGGACACCAAATCAGAAGACCCATATCCAGTTCTTTTATGATAAGCTCTTTCTAGCTGTTTTGTCTGATTGATCGAGCAAGTCAGTTTCAATCCTTCAACAGGATTGTTGTCTTGAAATGATTTTGGGAGTTTCAAGCACAGGGTTCCATTGTAACGGGGGTAATGATAACCATTACGCAACTCCCATTTTGGATAACAGCGATAAGCACCATCCTTTGGGAAATATTTGTATTGAAAGGCTATGCAGCACAATTTCAAGCAAGCTTTGGCACAATCCTCTAAGGTGTGATTACGAAGAATACCGTAATGATAGCCAAAAAATTTAGCATGACGGAATTGAACAAACTTAAAATCATGATTGTCACATGAAAGGTTAGATTCTGGTTCACAGCCATCGTTCCAGTCTACTTGATTTTTCATCTTGAACCCTGGAAGGCAAGAGCACTTTGGGCCCGATCTTGGATCATAGCTGCATATACTTTTTGGTCCACAGATTCCATGAATTCTACAAGAGTAAGACATAGCTTGCCATGTGACTGACCAGATTCCCTTTTGCTCTTCAAGACTGTATAACGTAAGGGTACCATCAAAATCAAGTGTTAATCTCCTCCAAGGTCCCCTACCAAAGTTAGCAGATTGAAACTACACTTTATCAGAGGATGTAAAATAGCCAGAAGAGTCGAACACTGCAATTCTGCTGTCATTGTATCTTGTTCTTCCTTGTAGGTAGTCCAAAACTGTAGAATCCGGCCAGTAGGTGCTGGATGTCCCCTACCAAAATCGTATTTCCCGTCCAATGTTGGGTCCACTATCATTCCAATCCATGTTTTAGTTACATCTCTCTACTGTTTCACCCATTTACTTAAACGTTCCTTGCATTAGCTGCTTACCACCTATGCCATAAACTCTTATTGAAAGGCTCCTTTTGGTTACCAACTCTAATAGAACGATTCCATAGCTATGAACATCCACCTTGGAGGTGATGGGCATATTCACACTACAGGAAAATAGGGCTTTAGCGGCGTTTGGACAAAAAAATGCCGCAAACTTTACACATTAGCGGCGTTTGACGGAAAACGACGCAAAAAATTGGGAAATAGCGGCAATTTCAGCAAAAACGCCGCTAAAAATTGAACAATAGCGGCGTTTGTATAAAAAACGCCACTAAATATCTAATTACTTCAAAACCCAAACGGCAACGTTTTGAAAAGGCAAGGCAATAGCAGCGTTTTACCAACAACGCCACTAAAAGTAAGAGCTATAGTGACGTTTCTACCAAAAACGCCACTAAAATTAAGAGCTATAACGGCGTTTGTATAAAAAATGCCACTAAATATCTAATTACTTCAAAACCAAAATGTCGACGTGTTGAAAGAGTCAAGCAGTAGCGACGTTTGTACCAAAAACACCACTAAAGGTGAGAGATATAGCGGCGTTTGTGCCAAAAATGCCACTAAAAGTAATAGCTATAGCGGCGTTTGTATAAAAAATGCCACTAAATATCTAATTACTTCAAAACCAAAACGTCGACGTGTTGAAAGGCCCAAGCAGTAGCGGCGTTTGTACCAAAAACGCCACTAAAGGTAAGAGATATAGCGGCGTTTGTGCCAAAAACGGCACTAAAAGTAAGAGCTATAGCGGCGTTTGTATAAAAAACGCCACTAAATATCTAATTACTTCAAAACCAAAATGTCTACGTGTTGAAAGGGCCAAGCAGTAGCGGCGTTTGTACCAAAAATGCCACTAACGGTGAGAGATATAGTGGAGTTTGTGCCAAAAACGCCACGAAAGGTAAGATCTATAGCAGCGTTTGTATAAAAAAATGCCACTAAATATCTAATTACTTCAAAACCCAAACGTCGACGTGTTGAAAGGGCCAAGCAATAACGGCATTTGTACCAAAAATGCCACTAAAGGTAAGAGATATAGCGGCGTTTGTATAAAAAACGCCACTAAAGGTAAGATCTATAGCGGCGTTTATGTCGAAAACGCCGCTAATTATCTAAAAATTTTAAAACTCAAACGTCGTCGTTTTGATAAGGCCAAGCTATAGCGGCATTTTCACCAAAAAAGCCACAAAAAAGCAAATTGTTTCAAAACTAGAACGACGCCGTTTTTGTCCTCGTATAATAATTTAATATCAAAATTATTTTATTTTGGGGTTTCCTATTTTGGGTTTATAATTTAGTGGTAATGGTTTAGGGTTTAGAGTTTCGAGTAAAGTGTGTATGGTGTATGTTTAAGGTTAAGGTTTTAGGGTGTTGGATTTGTATGTAATGGTTTAAGGGTTTAGTGTATTGATTTTAGGGTTTAGAATTTTAAGATTTATGGTTTTGTATTTAAGGATTTATATATGATTTATAGTCCGACCACACGAATTTTGAAAATTATAGTTTAATTTATGATTATGATTATGGTTTAGGGTTTCATATTAAGGTTTTGGGTTAGGGTTTATGGTATTTGGGTTTAGGACCTAAGATTTATGGTTTAGGGTTTATTATATATTAAAACTGGATTTTAGAGTTTGGTTGTATATAGGTGGTTGTGGTTATGGGTTTAGGTTTTAAGGTTTAGGTTTATAGTTGAGGGTTTGGATTTAAGGGTTTGGAGTTTGAGATTTAATGTTTAGGGTTTGGATTTTTTTAAATATATATCTAAATAAGATAAATATAAATTTTTATTTTAAAAAATATATATATCAAAATGGGTTAAATCCCAAAAGCATACATGAACAATGATTTAATGTTCAATTATATATACATGAACTTTAATTTGATCCCGGATATTGTCAAATATTAACCCAATTCTTGATATAATATTTTAATATATTGCAACCATGAAAGATTTATATTTATTCAATATAAAAATATATTGATGTATTTAATTTTAAAATGTGTATTTATTTTTAAAATGTACTATTCTCTCCTTTTTATTAATTAATATTTACATTTTATAACTTCATTTTATTTTTGGATCAATTTAACTTCAATCTTGGATGACACTAATTTGAGAACTCATGTGCTAGTATATTTGTATTTTATTGTTGGCGTATATATAATTTAAAAGAAATTGTAAACATTTTTTAATTTTATTGAAATTTTAAATATTAATTGGTATGAAAGCATTAGCGGTGTTTATGTAAAAAACGTCGCAAAATGTCTTCATATTTAATAAAAAACGACATCGTTTTGTGACACAGTTAGTATCAGTAGTGGCGCTTTACGAAAAACGCCGCAAAAAGTATGTATTACTGGCGTTTTCTAAAAAACGCCGCAAAAATGATCCATATTATTACTGGCGTTTTATCCCAAAACGCCATAAAATGGAAGAAAAATGACTGCGTTTTTTTTTGGAATTTTTTAGTGGCGTTTATTGAAAAGTGCCGCAATAGGGTTAATTTTTCTACTGAAATGGCGTCGTTCTTTTTCCATCCATTTTAATTGCTTAACACTTTTTGTTCCCCCATTTTTTGATTTCCCAAAATCCCTAAATCCCTAATCCCCTTTTGTGTTTCCCCTCCCAATCCCTAAATCCTTCTTCAATTTCTGGTGCGAAATACTTCCCCAATCTGATTACTTTCCCTAAATCCTTTTCTTTTGCTTTGATTTCCACTCTCTTCCTTTTTTTATAGTAAAAGAAAAGCTACACCTTTATTTTCTTTTTTCTTGAATCCCCTTCTCTTTTGTCTTCTTTTATTCGGAAAAAAAAAAAAACAACACTTTTTTTCTTGTTCATTTCGACTTTGAAATAGAATTTCTCATCAAGAGAAGAAGATGAAGAAGAAGCTCTTAATAAATCTTGTGGTTTAATCTATTTGATGTAAGTTTTGAGACACGAATCTCTTCTTTAATAATTTCGAGGTGATATAATAAGAGTAATTTTTAGAGTAACAATTACAAGCAACTCAGTTGAAAATTTTTATTTATTTTCATTTACAAATTAAATAAATTCAGTGCCATATTTCCTTTTTCAATTCAATCTGATTCTCTTTTATCTGCCTCAACTTTTTAACAACTTCGTTATTATTATTTTTTGGTTCGCAGTTTCATTAATATCTTACAATGATTTCTTAGACAGACATTGCAAGGAAACGTTTAAAGTGTTGGACTGTTGAAACTTACTTTCAAAAGAATAAAACATTATTGTATCATTTTTGTTTTTTCAATTCTCAAAAGAATAAGTTATGAATTTGTCTCTTTGCTTAGCCAATTAATTATAAACAATATATTTGTTTATTGATTACTAGTATTGGTGTAGTGGCAAATGACTTGCATTGCTTATATCCTTGTTGATATCAGGTCCCGACATTATTCAAATATATATAACAAAAGGAAAATGTATTATTTTCACTGGTTTCTTTCTACTTTCCTTCAACCATTTTACATTTTGGATTTAAGAGTTGGAGCATTTTCTTTGAAGCAGGCAGAGCACCCTTTAAGCATCGCTCAATAATACATCTTCATCTTAATCATAAGTAGTGAGTCTCAACTTTTCATTCTTGTTTTGAGTCTCATTTTTAGGCATTTAGTGCATATTGTCTACCATTTTGCTTAGGTGGCGGAATTGTTATGTGAATTCGGACTAACGACAATGCCCGAGTCTTCCTTTATTGGTATTTGCTACTAATGCCGTGGGAACAACGATGGTAGACTTATTGAAATTTTAGAGGTCGATACATATGATTGTTTTTAGAGGTGAGACTTATTGAAATTTTAGAGGTCGATACACTGAGACTTATTGAAGTTTCAATTTGCATATACATATGATTTGAATGATTGTTTTTCTTTAATGTTTGTGCAAATGAATTGATGCTGAAGCAGGTATACTTATTAAAATTTTAGAGGTCAATACTCACTTGAGCTCATTCAACATCTAATTTTAGAGGTATTTCATCCTGTTCATTTTTCCATTTTGTGAATATATATCCCTTTTTTGCTGCAAAATTGATCAATTTAAATGTTGTAAATTGAAGTTTTAAACTGTTGCAATTGAAGTATTTAACTGCTGTGAATTGAAGTGTTAAACTGCTGCAGAGGTATAAATCAGAAAGATTCTTCATCATATGTAAACTCAACTGTGTCAAACGATTAAGGACTGAGATACCTATATGACTGCAGAGGTATTTATGGGAGTTTCCTATTGTTTGAAATCTTGGTTACACTCCATTGTTCAGTAAGACCTATTCTTTTTCATTTGTTCCATTGTCCTTTTTCTTTACTCATTTCTACTCAACATTTATTGAGCTAAGTATAATATCATCCAGTTTTGTTTATGTTTTACGGAGTTGTCCAATGGCTTAAAGAATTTTCAGATTCTCAAGCAAAGTACATTTTGGTGCTGTTACTGCTCCTTTTGTAAACTGTTGAAGCCTTGTTCAGGTACTGTAATTTAAATAGTTTATTTGCTAAAAATTGAGATGTTTTATTGCTGTAATTGAAGTCTAAATATGTTGTTAATTGAGGTGTTTAAATTGCTGTAATTTTCTCTCTTTATTTTACTAAAATTGATTGAATTTGGTAATTATATTTTATGAAACATAAAAATTAGTCTAAGTAGGTAATACAATTATACTTTCCTCCTAAATTAACATTAAAATTTTTAGTTTATAAAATTATATGCAAACAAATTAGTTAGCAATCGGCATTCTAAATTTATGTGTTTATTAATAGTTGAACTATATATCCATTATTGTAAAGGACATGAACACAATAAAATTTGTTAATTCATATGTTGTTTGTATTTGATTCTTCGCTTCTCTGCTCCTCATAGCTGTCGGATTGATTTCTTTGGTAATAACTTAATGGTATGAAATCGATATTATTCTTATTTATATTCATTTTGCTGATTTATATTCATTTGGTAGAAAAACATTAGATATCCAATTGTTAGTCAAGATTATTAATCTTTTGTATTTCGACTTTGACCCCTTTTCTTGGTGAAAGTGGAGTTGTAGCATCCTAAATTTTTGGTGTTAAGGGGTCCAAATTGGGCTCAAGTGTTAGGGGTCCAAATTGGGCTCGAGCTTAGAGGCCTTGATTAAAATTATCTGTTTGGGCATTATAGGGTTTAAAAGGTAGTATCTATGTTTAAAATACCAAAGTGGGCTTGTGGCCCAATCTTAGGAGGTGACGCCACACAAGGGAGTAAGGGCCCAAATTTAAGTTTCATGGAGCCCAATTCTTTTAATTTAAGTTAGCTAAGTTTTGGGCATTAGGATTAGGTGGAGTGGATGGCAACAAGGCTAAAATTTAGGGGTTTTAATGTTTAAAATATGTGGATAATAAGCAGATAAAGGCTATTATTTAGGAAATTATTTTATGTGGATAATAAACAGGTAAAGGCTAAGATTTAGGGATTTTAATGATTAAAATATATGGATAATATCTGATAAAGGAGGAGGAGTTAGAGATAATTAAGTCTCTTTTAGATGAGCTAGTAGATTAAGATAAAGGAGAAAAGTTAGAATTTATCTACAAAGAAAGTGATGGCAAAGAATCCATCACTAAGAGGAGTAAAGAAACCACTACTACATGGCAAAGGGTTGCCGAATTTCCTATAAATAGAGGGCTAGCTCTTGTTTACGATATTAAATCCTCTCCCTTTTGTGCCGAAATTCCTAGCTTCTTTTCTCCAAATTTCTTTCTCTAATTTCTTTAAAAGCTGAAACTTTTCCCCACTTTCTTTTCCCTTGTGCCGATTTCTCTAAAAAGCCGAAGCATCCATCGCTTTTTTTTCTTTTATTCATCCTATTTGAGAAATTGTTCTACACTTCCGGCATTTAAATCTTCCATCGGCATTACCGAATCCTCTCCCTAGTGCTAGTCGAATCTCCTAAGCTAAGGTAAGAGTCCAATTTTGATTAGTTCTCATAATCTATTTTAGAAAGGCAAAAGTCGAAAGCTAATAGTTAATGGTTTTATGATGGGCGGCAATTCGGGATTTGAAGGAGGCTTAGTCGACTAGATCTAAAAGCCGAAAATCATAAGTCTCCAATTTCGAGATTTTAAGGTAAGAAGATTATCCCTAGATTTTTATTAGATTCGTTCAATATATATATGATCTTAACTCTAAAAGGAGGATTAACGATTAAATATTGTTATAGTAGCTCGATAAGGATTTGATGGAATTAAATATGGATCGGACAAAGAAAGAATCCTAAGTTTAATAAGCGAGTAGTATTCATTATTTGAGATTGGCCAATTGGTTGTGGATCGACTTGAACAACACCTTAGGCGGATAGCGGTTGTGTCGACTAAGGATAGCGTCGATATAGAAAGCCTCGTTTTATCGAAATCGTGTGTAATACCTCCCACCATCTAGATCGCCTATTATTGTATGTTCATGTGTTTTTTTTTATGTTTTGATAAATGCCAAAATCTTGGTTTATTGATGCAAGCCCAAGGAGGAAAAAGCGGATCCCTAGGTTAGTAAATAATCTGTTTAAATGTTATAAGTAAAATGCTTGTATGTGATTGCATGGGTTGGGTTGATGAAAGGAGGAAGTTATACGTTACATATGTAGCGGCTAATGCCGTGAATCATTATCCGAGCTTGACCATTAAATGTTATCTGAGCTTCGGCCATTACATGTTATAAGGGCGGCCATCATATGTGAATGAGCAGCATGACTGCCATCATGGTGTGTAGTGGTGTGGGTCGATTGTAGAAATCCCCAATAGTGTGAACAGTTGGTACGGGGGTGTGTATGTAACATCCCGAAATAGGGCCTAACGGAACAGTGGTTGCGAAACCATGAATCCAAGCTATAAAAGTTTATTATGATTAATTATTATGATTTATTGAGTGATTAAATACATGTGTTAGAGTATTGATAAGAAATTTTATTAATTTCATGCTTAAATTGCCTATTAGGACTTGTTTGCAAAAGTTGCTAAATAGGGGTTCTAATTTATAGAGTACTTGATTGAAATGGGGGTTTGAAGTAGGAGTCCTTAAATGGTAATTAGACCATTATATTTTTATGGACAAAAATGGACATATATAGGTGGAAAGAACCAAAGTTTTTAATGAAGGGTAATTTAGTCATTTGGTAATAAAAAGGAATTAAAAGGGAAAAAGATGGCAAAATATGCTTATCTTCTTCATTAGGACGAAATTACAAGGGTTCTACATAGCTAGGGTTTGTTTCAAGCTTCCAAGCTCCATAGTAAGTGATTCCAAGCCCAGCTTTTAATGTTCTTTACATTTTGAAGCCCTTAGCTCGATTTAGCTTATTCTATCAATAATTCATGCTAGGGTTCATATTTGGAAAAATACCCATAGGTGAAATGTGTTTATTTTGATGTTTTATGATAGAATATGAAGTCTGAAATTATGTTAAACAACTTTTGCTAAGTGATTTTAAGTGAAAACGAGTAAAACGGCTTAATCGGTAAAAATACCTAATGTTCATAAGTACAAGTTAGAGTGAGAATTTGATGTTGCCATAGAAGGGAAAAATGATCAGCATGTCATAAAACATAGAATAAGGGATAAATTTTAATTTCCGAGCTTTGGGGCAAATGTGTAAATATGTAAAATTTTAGGGGCAAAATTGTAATTTTGCCAAAGTTAAGAGTTAAGGACTGTTTTGATGAATGTGAGTATTAAATAATCTAAATTTGCTATTATAGATCAAGAAGAACGAAATCGAGTTAGATCGAGGAAAGAAAAGATAGAGGACTAAATCGATATAGTTGATCGTATTTTGTTTCGAGGTAAGTTTCTGATAAATAAATGCAATATTCTATTATTTTACATTTAATACTGTTAAATTCCAGTATTTACATATTTATTCTGTAAATTTATTATTTAAAGACTCAAGTATGAATTGACGGAAAAGTTATCTCAGAAAGTTATCTCAGAAAGTTCCGGTTGAACCTTAGGAATGTGTAGGATACAAATGTCATGACATTAGGGTTTAAGGAAATCATGTAAGACCATGTCAAGACATGGCATTGATATGTTACTATAAGACAAAGGTCCCATGTAAGACCATGCCAAGGCATGGCATTGGTGAGTTCATAAGGCAAGGATACCACGTAAGACCATGTCAAGACATGGAAATGGTAAGTTCATATGTTTAATAAGCATTTAGTTATGCATATTTGAATGATAAGTTGATATTTTGGCTGTAAACACTTTAGTATTGAGTTTCAGATATAATGATTAATGTTCGATAATAATTCGATATTGGAAAGAGAACTTGTATAATTTATATGTAAGACCATATTTTGTATTATGTCTTTGTATGATAACAAGAAAGTATAGGGACTTAGCCATTTTGTGTGTATGTACTTATGATATGGCTTAAGATTGGCTTGTAAATGTTTGGTAATGATTAGCCATTAAAATGGTTAATTAAGAACATGTTTTGGATGTTATGAAATGCCTAGTTGATAGTTATTTTAAAGAAATTATGTAATTATATGCAGGGGAATAGTTGGACAGCAGCAGTGATGTGATTTT
Organism: Gossypium rotundifolium; assembly: GCA_025506655.1. Lineage (NCBI taxonomy): Eukaryota > Viridiplantae > Streptophyta > Magnoliopsida > Malvales > Malvaceae > Gossypium > Gossypium rotundifolium. The sequence continues at coordinate 170,238,793 of CP106734.1, read as the reverse complement.
TAAAATCACCAAAATAGTAGAAATAGAATTAGGTTGTGCATGAGATATATAATTAAATATTATTGAGTCTATTTTTATATGAAAGAAACGATGTAGGCCAAAGAATTGTATATTATGAGATAATTGATTTTTAGTACAGAGGGGTCAGAACTGTCAGTTTGTGTAACAGGGGAGACTTTAACTAATAAACTGTACTAATTGGCCACACCAAAAATTCTGAAAAAATTATAGTAAGAAGATATATGAGTCTAGTTTCATGGAAAATTTACGGATCTAAATTTCGAGTTTCGTAACTCAAGTTATAGTCAATTTACTGAACATGATACAGATGGACAGTTTCTATTTTTATGCCCCGAATCAATAAGTTAAGTTTAGTAATGCCTCGTGCTCGACTCTGGCAACGGTCTCGGGTAAGGGGTGTTACAGTGTAGCGGATGGAAACCTAGGCAAACGGGTTGGGCCTTGCATATTAATTGCTATTAATTTTTATTATGATTATTACACTATTTATTTTGTTTAATGGGCTTAAGGCCCAAACTCTAGTGGTGCATGAGGGTTGCACACTGAGTCTCGCGACTCACCCTTTAATTAACATTTCAGGTGATACCTAGTGATTCGGACCGGGCTGGAGAGGAACGCAAGGTGGCCATGCAGAAGAATATGTAGATTTGGCAAAAAGAGACTCAAGTTTTATTTTATATTTTTAATTAATGGACTTCAAACCTCGTTGTAATAAGGCCATGGGCTATTATGTTTTATTATGGGCTTCTATTACTTTAAGTCGGTTAAGCTTTTTATTTTAATTAAAAAGGCATGTATTTAAGTTTGGATTTTACTTTACTTAAGCATATTCCGTATAAAACATATTTGGGCTTTTCCGAAAATGCGACATGTTTCGATAAATTTTTTCTTGGTGACATACCAGATCCGGTTGTAGTGTTTGGGCCGGGTGTGGGGTGTTACAGGAGTAGACCATCTTCTTGAAATTATTAAGGTACGTTTTAGTTCAAAATTCAGATCAGTAACAATTATATCATGATGAATTTATCCAAATTGGTGTCCAAATTGCGGTTTATTATCCTGCTTAGTTGGTATATATGCTGTTTTGTTCTATTGATGTCCAAAAAAAAAAGATTCAAAGTATATAGGCTGGAAACCTAACGGGTTGCCTTATATCTCACTATAAGATATAACGGATCCTCCCCAGGTGTAACAATGCCACGTATGATGAATCTTAAAAAATTTCTGTCCAAATTGCTGTCCAAATTGCTATTTATTATCCTACTTAGTTGGTATATATGTTGTTTGTTCTATTGCTGTCCAAAAAAAAAAGATTCAAAGTATATAGGCTGGAAACCTGACGGGTTGCCTTATATCTCACTGTAAGATATAACGGATCCTCCCCAGGTGTAACAATGCCACGTATGATGAATCTTAAAGAATTTCTCATCCAAATTCTCTGTCAAATTGTTGTTTATTATCCCTTGGTTGGTAAATATCTTTGTTTGTTCTATTGCTGTCCAAAAAAAAGATTCAAAGTATATAAATTTGGAAACTGACGGGTTGCCTTATATCTCACTGTAAGATATAACGGATCCTCCAAGTGTAACAATGCCACGTATGATGAATCTTAAAGAATTTCTGTCCAAATTTCTGTTTATTATTAATAATGTTTGAACAACCTCCAAATTTCTATCTAATCTTGCCGCTTAGATTTTTTACAAGCTCCCGTGTATTATTTTTTAAAATTTAAGGTACGGTACGACATAAAAATAACATAAACAAAATACAAAAGTTAATTGTTAAAATATGTTTTCCAAAATGGTAATAATATTTTGTTATCGTATAATAATATTGATCATTATTTAAATATGTTTTATTATAAAAAATAAATTATTTTTTAAAAGAAGTAATTTAAAAACTTTTAAATTTAAAAACTTATAAATATTTTGTTATAAATATAATAATATAGATCATTATTTAAATATGTTTTAATATAGAAAATAAATTATATTTTAAAAGAAGAAAGTTAAAAACTTTTAAATTTAACAACATCACAAAAAATTTCAAATTTTCAATTATAAAAAACATATAATAACATTTTCCAGCTTACCTCAAAGCGAAAAACTAAAACTAATTAATATTTAAAAAAACTATAATGTAATACATGCCATATATGTTCACACCTCAACTGATTTTCGATTTGAAATTTTAATTTAACTTACATAATACATAATACATAACTTACATAAAATTATTTAACTTACATAATACATAACTTACATAACTTACATAGCTTTCATCAAATTATTTTACTTACATAATACATAACTTACATAACTTACATAATACATAACTTACATAATACTTGTATAGATAGAAAAAAAATATTCAAAGTATATAGGTTGAAAACTGACGGGTTGCCTTATATCTCACTATTAGATATAATGGATCCTCCTTAGGTGTAACAATGCCACGTATGATGAATATTAGAGAATACATAACTTACTTAATTTTAAGATCAAATTTCATAACTTACATAAGTTTAAGATCAAATTTCATAACTTATATAATTTTAAGATCAAACTTCATAACTTACATAATTTACATAACTTACATAGTACTCAGTTATATATATGATCATATCATTACTTACATAAATTATAAATTAACAATTTAGCTGTGTAATTTATTGTCAACTTTAGAATTCAACAACTACGAAATGGATAGGACTTGGATGAAATTGTCAATGGTAAGTAACGGCTATCGAAATGGAGTAGAAACTTTTCTAAATTTCGCATTTCAAAATGCAAGCCAAGAGAATATGATTCTTTGCTCGTGTAAGAAGTGTTGCAATATCAATTGGCATTATCGTGAAGTTGTCTACGAACATCTAGTAGTTGGTGGCTTTGTCCGGGGGTACAAAAAATGGATTTTTCATGGAGAGTGTACATCTAGTAGAGCATCTTCATCAATGAATCTGGGTTATCCTCATAGTGCTTACAATCAGAATGTTAGAGATGATAACATGGAAGGCATGTTGCGGGATGCTTTTAATATGGGCAGTGATGGTTTCGGGTCATTTCCACCTGACTTGGGTGTAACCTGTAACATCCTGAATAGGGCCTATGCATTTCCAGTTTAATTATGACAAGTACTATGAATAAATTTTTGATACTTTTGGAAACCTAGAAATGCATGAAAATGGAAATGAAAATGGAGATGGAAATGAAAATGGAAATGGAAATGGAAATGAAAATGGAAATGGAAATGGAAATGGAAATGGAAATGGACATTTTTGGAAACTTAGACATTTTGGGAAACCTGAACATTTTGGAAACCTAAACATTTTGGAAACCTAAATGTTTTGGAAACCTGAACATTTTGGAAACCTAAACATTTTGGAAACCTGAACATTTTGGAAACCTGAAGATGTAAGAAAAATGGCAAGTTACAGAGCACGCGAAAATTTTAGGAAACTTAAAATTGACCCCGGAATGTTGAATTTAAGAGCCCAAGGGGAACTTAGGGCCAAGTGACCCTAAAAATATAAAGCACAAGAAATTTGACCCAACAACGGACTTGGAAATGTGGCCTGAATATGCCACCTAAGGCCTTAGGAAATGGCCCAAATACAAGAGGCTTTTGGGCCTGAGTTTGAGACATCCAGGAAGCAAATAATGAAGGCCTTATTTTGCTTCCAAGGCTAAGAGGTGGGACGGCACAAGCATGTTGAATAAGAGGAATTTTACTTCGGTTAAAACTCGTTTAATTAAGTGTTAAGTAAATGAATTTCTTTTAATAAAATAAATGAGGAGATAAAGGATGGATAAAGTACTCTAATTTAATTAAAGTGATAATTAAATGATAATATTATCACTTGTGGGGAGTGGTGGCCAAGTCAAGGACTCTTGGCATATCAATTTCGATTAAAGAGGAAAATCAAGGCCTTTCTCTCATCTTTCCTAGTGTGTGCCGAAATTTTCATAGCTTTCTTCTCCTCCTTTTTCAATTCTCCTTGAACAAAATACCATCTTCTTTTCTTCTCTTTTCTCCTCTGTTTCTACTATCAAGGCCAAATCCTCATCGATTCTAAGTAAAGGAGAAGTCGGTTACAACATCAAAAGGGTAAGATCTAAGATCAATCAACTTCTATTCTTTTCTTTTACCAAAATTCGGATACTAACCCCTCCTCATGTTCATGGCGAATAGCATAAGGGATTTTTGGGATTCAAAACGAGGTAAGTACATCAATATACATTCGCAAAAGATCCCTTTCATAATCAAACAATAGATCTAATCTAACAGTGATTTGGTAGAATTTGAAATAAAGATCAACCGGGATCCGAGGTAAGAGAGTCTATACATTCGCCAAGGTTCATGTGATTACCTAGATTAGATCCATAATTATTAGAAAGAAAACTAATTTTTGTGAAGTTTTAAGGTTGGCCGAACAACAAGTAAAGGAAAAATGAAGTTTTTCGAGATTTGTGTAAACACCAAATCGGCAAAGGTGAGTTTCTTTACAAATCCTACTAGGATTTGGTTTTGTCTAAAAGGGTTTATTAATGTGTTTTAATTGGTGGGCCGAATATAGGGATTAATAGATCTAAAAATTAGATCGGGATTCTCGAGATATCAAGGAACCTATTAAGCGAAAAAGGTGTGTACCCTTACTATCCTTCGATATTGTATGGCTAAATATTTTAATATATGATATGAATAATAATGTGAATGTGGCTATGTACCACAAATGTGGCAAAAGTACCCAGGTACGTTTCCTACTTCCGATAGGATTGTGAAAAAAATGTTATTTAATAACATGCGAATATATGGATATGAACATGAAATTAAGTTATGCTATATATATGTTTTGGGGCATTCGGGATTTATGTGAAAGGGGGAGAACAGGTGTTCACTTCGGTCTCACCAACGAAGGTTTTGACTTCGGTCACACCAACGAAAAATGTTGACTACGGTCACATTGCGAAATTTGGTAACTTCGGTTACAATAGTGTCAAATGACACAACGTTTAAATTTGATTATAGTGTCTAATGACACAACGTGGAGAGTAGCGGATGGAGGGTCGACTTAGTAGTCCCCACTTGTGCGAGGTTGGTGCGGAGGAGTGTAGTGGATGGCTAATTAGGATTTGGGTTTGGGTTGCATCATAATTTCATTATTATATGGACTTGATGATTTAAACATGAATGCCCGATTTATTGAATGTTAGTATTGTGTGCACATTGAGTGCATTGACTCACCCCATTGTGGGAATTATTTTTGGTGATGAGCAATGACGGACCGGGTAGGTGGACCAAGAGGAGGCCATGCTACATGCGAAAATTTCATTTATTTTGGACTTAAATTTTATTTTAGTTACGTTTGTTCTATTTTGGGATTTATTTGATGTAATAAGGCCTTAAGGCCCATTGGATTATACTTTATGTTGGCTTATTGTTAAGTTTCATGCTAAGAACTTTATTGAATATATTTAATTAAAGGGGCTTACAAAATCAAATAAATGGGTTTCCAACCTAAGCCCAACTCAAAATAATAGCTTTTCAAAGAAATTTACAATTTTCTCTAAGTATCGAAAATGTTTTGAAATCGGTTTACTTTAGGAACATACCAGATCCGGTTCAGCTCGTGGTAGGGTGTGGGTGTTTCATTTGTATCGAGCCCGTTTTAAACTCTCGGCTGTGGGCTCAGCCCAAACGTTTTCAAAGCGAGCCAAATGATTTTCTTTGAACATAAGCAAGCTTTTGGCATGGCCCTAAGTCTCCGACCCATGATCCACCGGTAAGTACCCCTAACTATATGTGTGATTTCGTGAATTATATAAGGGTAGAAAAGGCATGGAGCGTAGAATAGAATGATAGGAATTTGAACCCAGGATTAGACTACTCAAACACAAACACATAAGACTTAATGCACTAAACCAACCTATGGCTAAGTCCTTGAGCTAGTGGTGTGGTAACCCATGCACGCATGTCTAGGAGTGGATCCGGAAGAGCTTGGTATTTAAGCAGTCCTAGTGACTCACCTCCTCTTGCAGAATCCTACCCAGTGCGTAGCTTCGGTTCACCATAACTCGGAGGGCTCGGTGGTGTGGCAACTCTCTCATGCATGTCTAGGAATGGTTTGGTGGGAGCTTGGTATTTAAGCAAATCCGCGTGACTCACCTCCTCTCCACACGAATCCTCGCTGGTGCGTAGCTTTGTTCACCCGACCAAGAGGGCTCGGTCATAGGCTAAATATAATGACTAAAACACGAAGGAACTAGCCATGTTTTAAAAAAAAAAAAAAAAGAAGAAGAGAGAACAAAACAACAAACCCTAGTTTTTTCCAAACTTTTAAAACTTTCTCTTAAATCTGAGAAAATTTATTTTTACAACATTTTCTGAAAAACTCTTGATTTATGAAAATTACAAAAAGGCCCTTAGCAGTAAAATTACCAAAATGCCCTTGGTTTATAAAATATTCAACTACTCAACAGCTTTACCAAAATTTTAACATTTCATAAACATTCAAAAACCCTAATTTGTAAAATACCAAAATACCGTGATTTTGGAAAAATTACAAAATTGCCCCTAACTTACAAAATTACCAAAATGACCCTAATTTTCAAATTTTTTCAACATCCCCATCTTTGAAGGAACAACCTTGAAAAGAACCCTCAAAGTTTTACAACTTTGAAATACCCCAAATTTATTAAAATTTTCAAATTTACCAAGATTTGTGAAAATTACCAAAATACCCCGAGGTCGAAAATTACGAAATACCCCAAATTTTGAAATTTTTCCAAAATTACCAAGACTTGAAATCTTCAAAATATTTTTGACAAAACACCAAGAAACATTTTTCTTCCGAAAATTACGAAAATACCACAATAGAACAAAATTACGAAAATACCCCCGGGTAGTGGAAAACAACAACAAACAACAAAAACTACAACGTTTCTCTGAATGAACGGAAGTTCATACTTGTTTGATGGATGGATGAATGAATGGAAAAGGTGTGTGATACTGAAAGAACCACTCTAAAATCCCTTTCCATAAAACTCCTTCGTTGATAAATAAGTGGAACAAATAACTAATCCATAAAATTTCTTAATCAGATCCCGACGCTAGAAAATGAGCTCTAGAGGACGTGGTCGTCGTGGTCGAGGAAGAGGAAGGATGACCGTGTCGGAACCCGTTAGGTCGGGTCAAGGGTCCGACAATGAGATGCCACCGCCACCACCACCCCCACCGTTAACGTTGAAAGCGTTGGCTCGACGGGAAGAGAAAGGTCGCGCAGTCGCTTTGCGAGTTTTAGAATTGGTGGCGGTCGGAGGAAATGGAGGAAATCGAAAGTCGGTACCGAGCGGCTCGAGCTAATGGAGCGAAATGTTTTGAGGAGTATCAATGTGGCACCAGTCTGGTGATCTTGGTTGGAAGCAACGAGCGTATAATGGATGAGCTTGATTTGACTCGGAGGAGAAGTGAAAGGATGGTGGCGTTGTTCTGCGATGAAGCGTATCGATGGTGGTTGATTGCTCGTGATGGTACCGCAATTTGAAAATTTGACGGAGTTTGTTAAAGAGGCCTTTCGGAAGAAGTATGTGGGAACCGGTATCTGAGATGAGCAGAGGAAGGCTTTTCTAGGGTTAGTACAAGGGAGTAAGTCCGTCGCAGAATATGAGGCGGAATTTCGAGGTTGAGCCGCTATGCTCGAGGGTAGTGGCAACCGAGCATGAACACCGTGGTCCGTTTGAGGACGGATGAGAATGATCTAAGATCGTTGATAAGACCGCATCGAGGCGGAATTCTCGCTTTGGTGGATAAGGCTAAAGTGGCCGAGGAATTAAGGATTCCATCAAGCGAACAATCGATCGAAATAGGTAGGAAAGAGGTTTTGGATCATCGGGAATAAGAGGCCTAGAACCTGATGGGCCAAAGGATCAACAAGTTGGTCAAAGTGCGATTCATCCTTGTGAGTATTGTGGAAAGAGGCATCTAGGGGAGTGTTGGAAAAAGATAGGAGCATGTTTTAGGTGTGGGTCCAAGGACCATATGTTTAGGGATTGTCCCAAACAATCAGATGAGAGCCGACCGGTAGTTCGGAATGCTAGCAGCACGGTAGAGGTGGACCGTGACCTCACCGGGTCGTGGTTCGAGTAATGAGGTAATGGTTCCGCCAAGGTCGTGGAGCACCAAGCGGAGATGTTGAAGGTTGAAGCAAGGCAGCTAAGATTAGTTTATGCGTTCGTACCGTCGCGAGGATAGTGACGCGCAGACGAGACAACAAGTAAGTTTCTTATTTATGGATTATACTTCATTACTTTTCGCTATAAGATTAGTTCGATCTTATGTTGCTAATGAAGTATATGGAACCTTGATTGTGAACTTAGAGAATGTGCCTAGAAAGTAAGATAGTTTTTAAGATCGAGTCTTGTGACAATAAGCGTAGTGTGGTGAGTTAGACCATACGGATGAACGATAGTAAGTAATTTCGAGGACGAAATTATTTTTAAGGGGGGTAGAACTGTAACATCCTGAATAGGGCCTATGCATTTCAAGTTTAATTATGACAAGTACTATGAATAAATTTTTGATACTTTTGGAAACCTAGAAATGCATGAAAATGGAAATGAAAATGGAGATGGAAATGAAAATGGAAATGGAAATGGAAATGAAAATGGAAATGGAAATGGAAATGGAAATGGAAATGGACATTTTTGGAAACTTAGACATTTTTGGAAACTTAGACATTTTGGGAAACCTGAACATTTTGGAAACCTGAACATTTTGGAAACCTAAACATTTTGGAAACCTAAATGTTTTGGAAACCTGAACATTTTGGAAACCTAAACATTTTGGAAACCTGAACATTTTGGAAACCTGAAGATGTAAGAAAAATGGCAAGTTACAGAGCCGCGCGAAAATTTTAGGAAACTTAAAATTGACCCCGGAAATGTTGAATTTAAGAGCCCAAAGGGGAACTTAGGGCCAAGTGACCCTAAAAATATAAAGCACAAGAAATTTGACCCAACAACGGACTTGGAAATGTGGCTGAATATGCCACCTAAGGCCTAGGAAATGGCCCAAATACAAGAGGCTTTTGGGCTGAGTTTGAGACATCCAGAAGCAAATAATGAAGGCCTTATTTTGCTTCCAAGGCTAAGAGGTGGGACGGCACAAGCATGTTGAATAAGAGGAATTTTACTTGGTTAAAACTCGTTTAATTAAGTGTTAAGTAAATGAATTTCTTTTAATAAAATAAATGAGGAGATAAAGGATGGATAAAGTACTCTAATTTAATTAAAGTGATAATTAAATGATAATATTATCACTTGTGGGGGAGTGGTGGCCAAGTCAAGGACTCTTGGCATATCAATTTCGATTAAAGAGGAAAATCAAGGCCTTTCTCTCATCTTTCCTAGTGTGTGCGAAATTTTCATAGCTTTCTTCTCCTCCCTTTTGCCGAATTCTCCTTGAACAAAATACCATCTTCTTTTCTTCTCTTTCTCCTCTGTTTCTACTATCAAGGCCAAATCCACGTCGATTCTAAGTAAAGGAGAAGTCAATTACAACATCAAAAGGGTAAGATCTAAGATCAATCAACTTCTATTCTTTTCTTTTACCAAAATTTGGATACTAACCCCTCCTCATGTTCATGGTCGAATAGCATAAGGGATTTTTCGGATTCAAAACGAGGTAAGTACATCAAGTATACATTCGGCAAAAGATCCCTTTCATAATCAAACAATAGATCTAATCTAACAAGTGATTTCAGAATTTGAAATAAAGATCAACTTCGGGATCTCGAGGTAAGAGAGTCTATACATTCGCCAAGGTTCATGTGATTACCTAGATTAGATCCATAATTATTAGAAAGCGAAAACTAATTTTTGTGAAGTTTTAAGGTTGGCGAACAACAAGTAAAGGAAAAACGAAGTTTTTGGGATTTGTGTAAACACCAAATCGGCAAGGTGAGTTTCTTTACAAATCCTACTAGGATTTGGTTTTGTCTAAAAGGGTTTATTAATGTGTTTTAATTGGTGGGCGAATATAGGGATTAATAGATCTAAAAATTAGATCGGGATTCTCGAGATATCAAGGAACCTATTAAGCGAAAAGGTGTGTACCCTTACTATCCTTCGATATTGTATGGCTAAATATTTTAATATATGATATGAATAATAATGTGAATGTGGCTATGTACCACAAATGTGGCAAAAGTACCTGTGCACGTTTCCTACTTCGATAGGATTGTGAAAAAATGTTATTTAATAACATGCGAATATATGGATATGAACATGAAATTAAGTTATGCTATATATATGTTTTGGGGCATTCGGGATTTATGTGAAAGGGGGAGAACAGGTGTTCACTTCGGTCTCACCAACGAAGGTGTTGACTTCGGTCACACCAACGAAAAATGTTGACTACGGTCACATTGCGAAATTTGGTAACTTCGGTTACAATAGTGTCAAATGACACAACGTTTAAATTTGATTATAGTTTCTAATGACACAACGTGGAGAGTAGCGGATGGAGGGTCGACTTAGTAGTCCCCACGGTGTGCAGGTTGGTACGGGGGAGTGTAGTGGATGGCTAATTAGGATTTGGGTTTGGGTTGCATCATAATTTCATTATTATATGGACTTGATGATTTAAACATGAATGCCTGATTTATTGAATGTTAGTATTGTGTGCACATTGAGTCTGTTGACTCACCCCATTGTGGGAATTATTTTTCAGGTGATGAGCAATGACGGACCGGGCCGGTGGACCAAGAGGAGGCCATGCTACATGCGAAAATTTCATTTATTTTGGACTTAAATTTTATTTTAGTTACGTTTGTTCTATTTTGGGTTTTATTTGATGTAATAAGGCCTTAAGGCCCATTGGATTATACTTTATGTTGGCTTATTGTTAAGTTTCATACTAAGAACTTTATTGAATATATTTAATTAAAGGAGCTTACAAAATCAAATAAATGGGTTTCCAACCTAAGCCCAACTCAAAATAATAGCTTTTCAAAGAAATTTACAATTTTCTCTAAGTATCAAAAATGTTTTGAAATCGGTTTACTTTAGGAACATACCAGATCCGGTTCAGGCTCGTGGGCCGGGTGTGGGGTGTTTCATAACCGATGATTATAATTTTGGTGGAAATACTTTCACCAAAGGGGAAAGAAGTGTACTTGATGAACAGCCAAATGAAAAAGCGGAGAGGTTCTACACGTTACTTGGTAAAATGAATGAAGAACTGTATGAGAGATCAAAATTTTCCAAATTGTCTTTCTGCATTTGTCTTTTTCACTTGAAATGTTTAGGAGGATGGACCGAAAACTCGTTGACAATGATGTTAAAGTTTCTGCAAGAAATGTTCCCGTTTGCGAAAATCCATCAATCTTTCAAAGACATGAAGAAACTGATAAAGGATTTGGGCCTTGGCTACTACAAAATTCATAGTTCCCCAAATGACTGCATGTTGTATTGGGGCGACCGGATAAACCAACAGTGCTGTCATGTATGCGGTCAATCCCATTGGATTAATAGAAATACAGATGATGGTAACGAGGATGAACACGATACACAGTCAAAGAAACAACCAATTAAGATTTTGCGATATTTTTCGCTAATACCAAGGCCTCAACGACTTTTCATGTCATCGAAGACAGCCGAGTCAATGACGTAGCACCGTGATGGACGAACCAATGATGGATTGTTAAAGCATCCTGCAGATTCTTTAGCTTGAAAATCATTTGACTCAAAATTTCCAAGCTTTGTAATCGATCCTCGGAGTGTGAGGCTGGGGCTAGCATCTGATGGATTTAACCCTTAAAATATCATGAGCACTGCGTACAGTACTTGGCCTGTGGTGCTTGTTCCTTATAATTTGCCTCCATGGGTTTGCATGAAACAATCATGTTTTATCTTGTCTATGATTATCCCTGGAGAGAAAGGGCCCGGGAATGATATTGACATATATTTGCAGCCACTTATTGAAGAGTTAAAATAATTATGGGCTGGTGTTGAGACATACGATATGCTGAGAAAGGAGAACTTCAAATTACGTGCGGCTTTGATGTGGACTATTAATGACTTTCCGGCATACGTCAATTTATCTGGTTGGAGTACCAAGGGACGTTATGCTTGTCCTTGTTATTCTGCGCAGACATGTTCGCAATGGTTATATAATGGGAAGAAGTTCTCTTACATAGGGCATCGTCGGTGGTTACCAAAAAATCATAGATTTAGATTTCAGAGTACTCATTTTGATATTACTGAAGAGTTCGGAGAAGCTCCTTCGCAGACCGGTGGTCTAAAATATTATTCATGTTGAAAGATATGAATTTCATTTATGGGAAGATGAATCAACTGGCCAACATGCAAAGAAATAGAAGATCAAGGGATGAATCTGATGATGAAGCTGATAAAGAGGATGATCCTAATGAGGCTGATTTATGAAAAAAAAGAAGTATTTTTTTGAGTTGCCTTATTAGGAGCATCAGGTTTTATGCCATAATGTTGATGTCATGCACATTGAGAAAAATATCTGCAAGAACATCATTGGGACTATTTTAAATGTCGATGGAAAATCGAAAGGCAATCTTCAGAGTCGACTTGATTTAGTCCACATGGGAATTCGGCGTAAGCTTCATCCCCAAGCACTTTCGAATATGAAATATCAGTTGCCGCCTGCTATTTATTCAATGTCGAAGACGGAGAAAGAAGTGTTCTGTATGGTGTTGAAGGATATAAAGGTCCCGAATACATATGCATCAAATATATCTCGATGTGTCAGTCTTAAAAATCGAAGACTATATGGCTTAAAATCGCATGACTATCACATCTTGATGCAAGACTTACTGCCAGTTGCTATGCGGTGTTATATGTCGAAAAAGGTGACGCCTTGTGTAATTGAACTGTCCAATATAATGAAAGGCATTTGTGGCAATGTTTTGGATGTTTAAGAACTTGAGACACTACAAGATCGAGCCGCACTGACTTTATGCAATCTGGAGAAGATCTTCCGCCTTCCTTCTTCACAATTATGGTGCACTTGTTAATTCATCTCCTCGTGAAGCAATACTTGGTGGACCGTTTTCTATCGATGGATGTATCCCATTGAAAGGTCTTAATTTATTTGTAAATTATTCCTTCATTCACCTAAATGCCTTTAGTTGCAACTTTTGATAATGTTCTATACCGTGTTTAGGTTCCTATCCAAATTGAAGTCTTCGCCGCAATAAAGCGTTATCCGGAAGGATTAATTGTCGAAGGCTACTTGGCGAGAGGAATGTATGACTTTCTTTAAGGTATTTGGAAGATGTTGAAACAAGAATGAAAGGACCAAGTAGAAATGTTGGGCTCACAGATCATAACTTGGCGAAACTTATTTATTTCAAAGTTTTGGAGAATCAATCAGCAAAGTCAAAATTGTAGAATTAGATGATAGATCGTGGGTCCAAGCACATCGATATGTTCTTTTTCATCATGAGTCAATAGAACCATTACGCAAGTAAGTTCTAGAAGTTGATAAATATTCATCAATTATAATTTGTCTGTCTTCTAACAAAGTAAACCTTTTTTTAACGTAGTGAGTACAAACAAATATTGAGAGCTCGTTCACGGTCCCGAAGATTACAACAACGAGAAATTAATAAGTTGTTAACAGAATCATTTCATGAATGGTTAAGCCAAACGGTATGCAATTGAAGTTTTCATTGTCAAGTAATAATGTTTTCTCATAACATTTATAATTACTCAATTTACTTTCGATTCAATAGGTTTGGAGTCGGAATGAAGTAAATGACGAAGTTAAATGGCTATCACAAGGTTCAAATAGAATAGTGAAAAGATATAGTGCCTTCTTCATCAACGGATTCAGATTTCATACAAAGTATCGCGAGAGATTGAGGAGAACCCAAAATTGTGGAATTGTTGTTAATTCTTCAATTACAAGTTATACTAGTGCTAGGGACAATAATCCTGTCGAGGGGAATGTGGAGTATTACGGACTTCTTACTGACATAATTGAGTTGGATTATTATGGCAGATGGAAAGTTATCTTATTTCGAGGAGATTGGGCTGATGTGAATACAGCTCGCGAAATTAAAAACGATTTACAATGGTGAATTTGTCTCGATTGATTCCCACTGGAGAACAATTGATGGACGAGCCGTATGTATTTTCTTCTTAATTGAAACAAGTTTTTTACTCAAAAGATCCAACTGATGAGGGTTGGTACGGTGTACTACAGAGCACCCCTAGAGATTTGTTTGACATGGGCAATGGAAGTAGAGATGACATAGTCGAAAGATCAGAAACTTTGCCTTTTCCAGAACAAAACTTCAATGAAAATATCCCTAGTACTAGTCAACAATTTCAATGGGTTCGTTAGGATGTGGACGAAGATATTTACGAAACATGATGTATTAAGATTTTGCGATTTATTATTTATATGTAATATTATAATTTTAATGTTGGTCATGTTATATAATTTAACTATTTTAAATGTACTATTATTGTTGTTATTTGTTACTAATTTTGAACTATTTTATGTTTATTGCAGGAAAAATGCCTAGAAGACGATTACGAGATTTAAGTATTGTCCACAATACTCCAAATTCAGAAGAAGCAAATAGTGAACAGTAAATAATTGTTGAATCTTCTAATGTGCCGGACATAGATGACGAGCCTGCAGAATTTCAAAGTAATGTTAAGTTTTTATTTTACATGCATGTTGAATTTTATTATTGATTCATTTTTCAATTTTAATATAATAAGAATATATCATTTTTCAGCTGAAGGTGGTGGGACGCGAAGAGGTCGGGGACGTACATTGCTTAAAGATTTATACGACCTAGATCCTGTCGAGCGTATTAAAGTAAAGAGAAACAATCATGGCCAGCCTGTTAGATCTAAAGCTCGACTGTTAGCAGGCTATGTAGGCATTATAGCACGAAATGCCAATATGTTGTCCATTAACTACGAATCATGGCATCACATGCCTAATGCCAACAAAAACCAGGCTCTCGATAATATTAAGGTAACAAAACGTGAATGTAATTTATAATACTTTGGTTTAACTTTCATTTACATTAACTTTCATTTATATTAATTTTTTAAACTTATGTTTTTTTCAGGAGAGATTTGCTTTAGAGGTCTCCGATGACTATATCAAGAAGACATTGGGTAAAAAATGGAGAGACAATAAAAGCACGCTGAAAAAACAATATTTTAAGAAAGATATAAGCCTCGATGAAAAATTAAGAAATGTCCGCCGGAATGTTGAGTTACCAATTGAAAGATCAAGTTAGATTTTGGAATTCAAAGAAAGGCGAGGTATTACGTACTTCTAAAAAAGTCTTATAAATTTTTCTGTTTATAGTGTTTACTATAAATGTAATACAAATTTCATTATGTAGGACCGTGGGCGAGTTAGAACAAGCAGTAGACAGAAACAAAAATTCACGCACACGGCAGGTTCCAAAAGTTTTACTTGTGTAGTTGAGGCCGAGGTATTATAATTTATTAATTTTGTCAAATATTAATGACTTTATACTATTAAATTATATTTTTACTGCTACAATATAGGAAGCCTCGTCTGGTCAAAAAGTTGGACGCCTTCAGTGTAACATCCCGAAATAGGGCCTAAGTGGTTGCGAAACCATGAATCCAAGCTATAAAAGTTTATTATGATTAATTATTATGATTTATCGAGTGATTAAATACATGTGTTAGAGTATTGATAAGAAATTTTATTAATTTCATGCTTAAATTGCCTATTAGGACTTGTTTGCAAAAGTTGCTAAATAGGGGTTCTAATTTATAGAGTACTTGATTGAAATGGGGGTTTGAAGTAGGAATCCTTAAATGGTAATTAGACCATTATATTTTCATGGACAAAAATGGACATATATAGGTGGAAAGAACCAAAGTTTTTAATGAAGGGTAATTTAGTCATTTGGTAATAAAAATGAATTAAAAAGGGAAAAATATGAGAAAATATGCTCATCTTCTTCATTAGAACGAAATTACAAGGGTTCTCCATAGCTAGGGTTTGTTTCAAGCTTCCAAGCTCCATAGTAAGTGATTCCAAGCCCCGTTTTTAATGTTCTTTACATTTTTGAAGCCCGGTAGCTCGATTTAGCTTATTCTATCAATAATTCATGCTAGGGTTCATATTTGGAAAAATACCCATAGGTGAAATGTGTTTATTTTGATGTTTTATGATAGAATATGAAGTCTGAAATTATGTTAAACAACTTTTGCTAAGTGATTTTAAGTGAAAACGAGTAAAACGGCTTAATCGGTAAAAATACCTAATGTTCATAAGTACAAGTTAGAGTGAGAATTTGATGTTGCCATAGAAGGGAAAAATGATCATCATGTCATAAAACATAAGAATAAGGGATAAATTTTAATTTCGAGCTTTGGGGCAAATGTGTAAATATGTAAAAGTTTAGGGGTAAAATTGTAATTTTGCCAAAGTTAAGAGTTAAGGACTGTTTTGATGAATGTGAGTATTAAATAAGCTAAATTTGCTATTATAGATCAAGAAGAACGAAATCCAGAGTTAGATCGAGGAAAGAAAAAGATAGAGGACTAAATCGATATAGTTGATCGTATTTTGTTTCGAGGTAAGTTTGCAGTAAATAAATGCAATATTCTATTACTTTACATTTAATATTGTTAAATTCCAGCATTTACATATTTATTCTGTAAATTTATTATTTAAAGACTCAAGTATGAATTGACGGAAAAACTATCTCAGAAAGTTCCGGTTGAACCTTAGGAATGTGTAGGATACAAATGTCATGACATTAGGGTTTAAGGAAATCATGTAAGACCATGTCAAGACATGGCATTGATATGTTACTATAAGGCAAAGGTCCCATGTAAGACCATGCCAAGGCATGGCATTGGTGAGTTCATAAGGCAAGGATACCACGTAAGACCATGTCAAGACATGGCAATGGTTAAGTTTCATAAGGAAAGGTACCCGCGTATCCTTAGTATTCCAAGTGGTTCAACGGGAAAATTCAAGGAGTATTCCAAAGTAAAGGTAAGACAAGTTCAAGCTAAAAAGGTAAGGTAAGATAAATTCATGTTAAAAGGTAAGGTAAGTATACAAGTTTTAAGTATATTGAGTTAAAAGCTTAAGTGATCTTGATAAGAAAAACATAAGATAAGTCATTAAGAATGTTGCTATTTATTTACATGTAAACTTACTAAGCTTTATGCTTACTCCCATTCTTTGATTTTTTTATAGTATTACAAGCCAACTCGGGAATCACAAAGACGTCGGAGATCGTTACGCACTATCAAAGGATTATACTGGTATTTTGTAACTCGACATTTTAAGCTATGGTATGTATAGGGACTTAGCTATCTTGTGTGTATAACCTTATGATATGGCTTAAGATTGGCTTGTAAATGTTTGGTAATGATTAGCTATTAAAATGGCTAATTAAGAGCATGTTTTGGATATTATGTAATGCCTAGTTGGTAATTATTAGAAAGAAATTATGTAAGTATATGCAGGGGAACAGTTTGTACAGCAGCAGTGATGTGATTTTGAAAAATCACCAAAAATAGTATAAATGGAATTAGGTTGTGCATGAGATATATAATTAAAGCTTATTGAGTCTATTTTTATATGAAAGAAACGGTGTAGGAAAAAGAGTTGTATATTATGAGATAATTTATTTTTAGTGAAGAGAGGTCAGAACTGTCAAACTGTGTAACAGGAGAGACTTTAACTAATAAACTGTACTAATTGGCCACACCAAAAATTCTGGAAAAATTATAGTAAGAAGATATATGAGTTTAGTTTCAGGGAAAATTTACGGATCTAGATTTCGAGTTTTTTAACTCAAGTTATAATTGATTTAGTGAACATGACGCAGATGGACAGTTTTAAACTTTTATGCCTCGAACTAGTAAGTTAAGTCTAGTAATGCCTCGTACTCGACTCCGGCAATGGTCTCGGGTAAGGGGTGTTACATTTATTGGTATCAGAGCAAGGTTTAGTCGATTCTCGAAATATTTAGTATGAGTAAGAGTCTATCTATACATGCCATACTTATATTTTGATAGTGTGACGACTCTTGACGATTTAAAAATGTTTTCTTTTATAGTTATAGATCCCGAACGAGCTGGTGTAGATGATGTAGAGTAGTGCACCCACTCCCGCTGAGGGGACGGTGCCACAAGATAGTAATGAAAGGCCCGTTCTGATTAGTCGGGGAGGAGGGCTCGAAGCCTTCTTCCAAGCTATGAATGAATGGTTTCTTTGAGTTCGTTAGTACGAACCCGGCCGTTAGACCTCCACCCCTCATGATCCACAGACCACCCATGTAGCTTCCCCGATCCACAGAATCTGATCGAGAGAGAAGCCACTGTTGACAAGATCGAAAACAAGGGGCTGAAGAGTTTGAGCTACCAAAGATGATGATGCGAGAAAGCTGAATTTTGGCTCGAAAATACTATCGAGTTTTGACGAGTTATCACACTACCGGAAGAGTGTATTAAATGTGTAGTGTCACTTCTTAGAGATTGACTTACCGGTGGTGGAAGACACTTGTATCGAGAGTACCGAAAGAAAAAGTTACATGGGATTTCTTTCGGGGAGGAGTTAAGTAAGAAGTATATCATCAGAGGTTTATTGACCGAAAAGAAAAGAGTTCCTTGAATTAAAAGCAGGTAAGATGGTATGACCGACTATGAACGTGAATTTGTTCGACTCGGCAATTATGCTCGAGAGTGTGTGTCTCTGAGGCTATCATGTGCCAAAGATTTGAAGATGGGCTCAATGATGATATCCATTGTCGGTTGGTGTTCTAGAGATAAAAGAGTTTGTTGCTTTAGTTGAGCGAGCACTGTAAAGGCGTAAGAATTATTAAAAGAGAAAGGGTAAATCTGAAATTGAGATGCAAGACTCGAAGAAAAGACAGATGAGCAAGTCATTTCAGGTCTACATACAAGAGGCCTAGAGAGTTTTCTACGAGATCTAATTTTTAGTTGGGTATTCTAAGCGGAGAGAGGTGGAAGATTTATGGATTCAAAAGCTCAAACCACTTCGATCATGAGTGTTGGTAGTATTGACCTAATAGATCCGAGTGTCCTCAATGTGGTCGACGTCATCCAGGTCAATGTCTAGCGACTGAGGTTGGTTGTTTTCGATGTGGTGCACCGGATCATTTCATTCGGGAGTGTCCTGAGATGGCAAAAAAAGAAGTAATACCGAGTGCAAGATCAGGTAATGCCGCCGTTAGAGGCAGACCTCAGAGAAATCCAGGAGTAGGGGTAGGTAGAGGTACATTTAGAGATACAGCAACGAGATCAGATGTTAGAGCACCTGCAAGGACTTATGCTATCCGTACTCGTAAAGAGGCATCCTCCCCCGATGTAATTACGTACATTTCTCTTCATGATGTTAATGTTATTGCTTTGATTGATCCGGTTCAACCCATTCCTATGTTTGCATGAAATTAATGCCTAGTATGAACATGCCCATAGAGTTCTGAAAGTATCAAATCCATTTGGTCAACATGTGTTAGTAAACAAAGTATGTAAAAATGCCCTTTGATGATTAGAGGTTACTGTTTTCCGGCTGATCTCATGCTATTGCCATTTGATGAGTTTGATGTGATTCTTGGTATGGATTGGTTAATTGCACATGATGTGATAGTGAATTGTGGAAAGAAATTCATTGAGTTGAAATGTGAAAATGGTGAGATCCTTCGGGTTAATTCAGATGAGTCAGGTAGTTTAATTTCCATGATTTCTGTTATGTCTGCTCAGAAATGTTTAAGGAAAGGATGTGAAGCTTATCTTGCTTTTGTGTTGAATACTAAAGACCCAGAGTTGAAAATTGAATCAATGCATGTGGTAAATGAGTTTCCTGATGTGTTTCCGGAAGAACTACCAGGTTTGCCTCCTATTAGAGAAGTTGAGTTTGGTATTGAATTGATTCCAGGTACCACACCTATTTCTATTGCTCCTTATAGAATGGCTTCAATAGAATTAAAAGAATTGAAAGCTCAGCTACAAGAATTAACTGATAAAGGCTTTGTAAGACCTAGTTATTCACCATGGGGTGCGCCAGTGTTATTTGTGAAAAAGAAGGACGGTTCCATGAGGTTGTGCATAGACTATCGGCAACTTAACAAGGTAACCATAAAGAACAAATATCCATTGCCTAGAATAGATGACTTGTTCGATCAATGAAAAGAGCCCCTGTGTTTTCTAAGATAGATTTGAGATCTAGATACTATCAGTTGCGAGTTAAAGAGTCAGATGTTCCGAAAATTGCTTTTCGAACTAGGAATGGTCATTATGAGTTTCTTGTGATGCCATTTGGTTTAACCAATGCTCCTACCATCTTCATGGATTTAATGAACCGAATTTTCAGACCTTACTTGGACAAGTTTGTAGTTGTGTTTATTGATGACATCTTGATTTATTCTCGTGATGAGGCCGAGCATGCGAGCATTTGAGAACAGTTTCTGATTTTGAGAGATAATCGACTTTATGCCAAGTTTAGCAAAAGTGAGTTTCGTTACGGGAAGTTTGTTTTCTTGGACACATTGTTTTGGTGAAGGTATTAAAGTTGATCCGAATAAGATTTGACCATTGTCGATTGGAAGCCTCCCAAGAATGTATCGAGGTCGAAGTTTTCTTGGTCTTACGGCTATTATAGATGATTTGTAGAGGGATTTTCCATGATAGCTACTCCATTGACAAGATTGCTACTGAAAGATGTCAAGTTTGAATGGACCGAGAAGTGTCGCAGAGTTTCGACAAGTTAAAGGTATTGTTGACTAAAGCTCTGTCTTAGTACAACGAGAAAGGGTAAAGAGTTTGTGATTTCTGATGATGCATCCTTGAATGGACTAGGTCGTGTACTTATGCGGGGAAGGAAGGGTAATTGCTTATGCCTCTGAGCGATTAAAACCACATGAGAAAAATTATCCCACACATGATTTAGAGTTAGTCGCTATTGTATTTGCATTGAAAATCTGGAGACATCATTTGTATGGTGAGAAATGTCGAATATTCACGATCATAAAAGTTTGAAATACTTGATGACTCGGAAAGATCTAAACTTGAGGCAAAGAAGATGGCTAGAGTTGATTAAAGATTATGAACTAGTGATCGATTATCACCGGGTAAGGCAAGCGTTGTTCTTGATGCTTTGAGTAGAAAATCGTTATTTGCATTGAGAGCTTTGCACACTAGTTTGGCCTTGTCGGATGATGGTTCTATTTTAGCTGAGTTGAGAGCTAAACCGATGTTTCTTGAAGAAATTTGTGAAGCTCGGAAGGATGATGTTGAGTTGCAAGCCAAAAGGGTTCGATGTGAGTCGGTGTAGAGTCGATTTTCGGATCGATCGGCGGTTGTTTGATGTTTAGAGCGTGGTATGTGTACCAAAGAATGATGAACTTATTCGGAAGGTTTTACGGGAAGCACATAGCAGTTCTTGGTCTATTCACCTGTGTAGTACAAAGATGTATAATGATTTGAAGAAAATGTATTGGTGGGACAGGAATGAAAAGAGATATATCGAGTTTGTTTCTAGATGTTTGATCATCGGCAGTAAAGGCGAACATCGGTACCTTCGAGTTTATTGCGACTGTATTAGTTCACGAGTGGAAATGGGACCGAGTTACTATGGATTTTGTGACAGATTGCCTTGACACAGAAAGAAAGATGCGATATGGGTTGTGATTGATAAGTTAACGAAGTCATTTCATTTTATTCCGATTCGTATGGATTATTCACTTGACAAGTTGGCGAGTTGTATATTTCGTAGATTGTGAGACTACATGGAGTACCCTTATCGATTATCTCGGATAGAGATCCGAGATTTACTTCACGGTTTTGGAAGAAATTGCAGGAAGCTTTAGGTACAAAGTTGAGTTTGAAGACTTTCCATCCTCGGTGATGGTCGGTCGAGAGAATTATTCAGTACTTGAAGATATGCTTAGATCTTGTATTGGAATTTCAAGGTAGTTGGGAGAAATATTTGCCTTTAATAGAGTTTGCTTATAATAATAGTTATCAATCGAGTCTAAAGATGGCACCTTATGAAGCTTTGTATGGACGTAAATGTGCGCCTTTGTATTGGATAGAGCTTAAGGAAAATCGATTCTGGGGTTGATCTAGTCAAAGAAGCAGAAGAGAAAGTAAAAGTCATCGAGATTGCTTGAAAGCGACTTCGGATAGACAAAAATCTTATCTGATTTGAAAAGAAAAGAATTTGAATTTCAAGTTGGTGACAGGGTATTCTTGAAAGTATCCCCTTGGAAGAAAGTTCTCAGATTTGGTAAAAAGGGCAAATTAAGTCCCCGTTTTATTGGACCGTTTGAGGTGATCGAGAGAGTTGGACCATTGGCATATCGGTTAGCATTGCCGACTGAGTTAGAGAAGATTCACAATGTCTTTCATGTGTCTATGCTACGTCGTTATCGTTCGGATCCATCGCATGTAATTTCGAGATGAGGTTGAGATTGACCGGATATGACTTACGGTGAGGAAGGTAAAATTTTAGCTTGGGAGGTTAAGCAATTAAGGAACAAAAGTATTGCACTTGTGAAAGTATTATGGAATAGGCATGGGATAGAAGAGGCTACATGGGAGCCGAAGAGATTATCAAAAACAGATATCAAACCTCTTTCTGGTAAGATTTTGGGGCGAAAATCCCTAAAGGGGGAGAAATGTAACATCCCAAATAGGGCCTAAGTGGTTGCGAAACCATGAATCCAAGCTATAAAAGTTTATTATAATTAATTATTATGATTTATCGAGTGATTAAATACATGTGTTAGAGTATTGATAAGAAATTTTATTAATTTCATGCTTAAATTGCCTATTAGGACTTGTTTGCAAAAGTTGCTAAATAGGGGTTCTAATTTATAGAGTACTTGATTGAAATGGGGGTTTGAAGTAGGAATCCTTAAATGGTAATTAGACCATTATATTTTCATGGACAAAAATGGACATATATAGGTGGAAAGAACCAAAGTTTTTAATGAAGGGTAATTTAGTCATTTGGTAATAAAATGAATTAAAAAGGAAAATATGAGAAAATATGCTCATCTTCTTCATTAGAACGAAATTACAAGGGTTCTCCATGGCTAGGGTTTGTTTCAAGCTTCCAAGCTCCATAGGAAGTGATTCCAAGCCCCGTTTTTAATGTTCTTTACATTTTTGAAGCCCCGGTAGCTCGATTTAGCTTATTCTATCAATAATTCATGCTAGGGTTCATATTTGGAAAAATACCCATAGGTGAAATGTGTTTATTTTGATGTTTTATGATAGAATATGAAGTCTGAAATTATGTTAAACAACTTTTGCTAAGTGATTTTAAGTGAAAACGAGTAAAATGGCTTAATCGGTAAAAATACCTAATGTTCATAAGTACAAGTTAGAGTGAGAATTTGATGTTGCCATAGAAGGGAAAAATGATCAGCATGTCATAAAACATAAGAATAAGGGATAAAGTTTAATTTCCGAGCTTTGGGGCAAATGTGTAAATATGTAAAAGTTTAGGGGTAAAATTGTAATTTTGCCAAAGTTAAGAGTTAAGGACTGTTTTGATGAATGTGAGTATTAAATAAGCTAAATTTGCTATTATAGATCAAGAAGAATGAAATCCAGAGTTAGATCGAGGAAAGAAAAAGATAGAGGACTAAATCGATATAGTTGATCGTATTTTGTTTCGAGGTAAGTTTGCGGTAAATAAATGCAATATTCTATTATTTTACATTTAATATTATTAAATTCCAGCATTTACATATTTATTCTGTAAATTTATTATTTAAAGACTCAAGTATGAATTGACGGAAAAACTATCTCAGAAAGTTCCGGTTGAACCTTAGGAATGTGTAGGATACAAATGTCATGACATTAGGGTTTAAGGAAATCATGTAAGACCATGTCAAGACATGGCATTGATATGTTACTATAAGGCAAAGGTCCCATGTAAGACCATGCCAAGGCATGGCATTGGTGAGTTCATAAGGCAAGGATACCACGTAAGACCATGTCAAGACATGGCAATGGTTAAGTTTCATAAGGAAAGGTACCCGTATCCTTAGTATTCCAAGTGGTTCAACGGGAAAATTCAAGGAGTATTCCAAAGTAAAGGTAAGACAAGTTCAAGCTAAAAAGGTAAGGTAAGATAAATTCATGTTAAAAGGTAAGGTAAGTATACAAGTTTTAAGTATATTGAGTTAAAAGCTTAAGTGATCTTGATAAGAAAAACATAAGATAAGTCATTAAGAATGTTGCTATTTATTTACATGTAAACTTACTAAGCTTTATGCTTACTCCCATTCTTTAATTTTTTTATAGTATTACAAGCCAACTCGGGAATCACAAAGACGTCGGAGATCGTTACGCACTATCAAAGGATTATACTGGTATTTTGTAACTCGACATTTTAAGCTATGGCATGTATAGGGACTTAGCTATCTTGTGTGTATAACCTTATGATATGGCTTAAGATTGGCTTGTAAATGTTTGGTAATGATTAGCTATTAAAATGGCTAATTAAGAGCATGTTTTGGATATTATGTAATGCCTAGTTGGTAATTATTAGAAAGAAATTATGTAAGTATATGCAGGGGAACAGTTTGTACAGCAGCAGTGATGTGATTTTGAAAAATCACCAAAAATAGTATAAATGGAATTAGGTTGTGCATGAGATATAGAATTAAAGCTTATTGAGTCTATTTTTATATGAAAGAAACGGTATAGGAAAAAGAGTTGTATATTATGAGATAATTTATTTTTAGTGAAGAGAGGTCAGAACTGTCAAACTGTGTAACAGGAGAGAATTTAACTAATAAACTGTACTAATTGGCCACACCAAAAATTCTGGAAAAATTACAGTAAGAAGATATATGAGTTTAGTTTTAGGGAAAATTTACGGATCTAGATTTCGAGTTTTGTAACTCAAGTTATAATTGATTTAGTGAACATGACGCAGATGGACAGTTTTAAACTTTTATGCCTCGAACTAGTAAGTTAAGTCTAGTAATGCCTCGTACTCGACTCCGGCAACGGTCTCGGGTAAGGGGTGTTACATTCAGCTTTTTGACATTACACATAGGAAGAAGAATGGATCTCCGATGACATCTGAAGCTGCAGAAATTATGGTATATAAACTTAATAAAATTTGATTTATTATAAATATTTATAATGTTTAATTATAATATTTTAATTCATCGTTTGTAGTTTTAAATTTATAATGTTAAGTTATGTTTCATTCATTCTTATTGTATATTTTGTTTCTAACTATTCATTGATTTATTAGGATAAACTAAAGGAGAAGAAGGCGGAGTATGAAGCGGCTGCT
This sequence comes from Gossypium rotundifolium, assembly GCA_025506655.1. NCBI lineage: Eukaryota > Viridiplantae > Streptophyta > Magnoliopsida > Malvales > Malvaceae > Gossypium > Gossypium rotundifolium. The sequence goes on along the minus strand of CP106734.1, from coordinate 170,213,425 downwards.
TCGACTGATAGTTCTGTTAATCTCAACGATATTGATAACAGAATTATTACCGATATTTTGGGTCCTGAAAGGTACGACTGCTTCGACTGATAGTTCTGTTAATCTTGAGTATATTTATAACAGAATTATCACTAATGTTTTGGGTCTTGAAAGGTATGGTCGGGTTCGACTTCAAGGATCTGGTGTTACCCCGACTCAATATTTTGGATCCAGCTCCCAGCAATACATGCCTTCCGGGAGTCAATCTCGTGCTGAAGTTCAGAGACTTAAAGACCAGATAGCTCAAATGCAAGCGAGCACGGTTGAGTAAATTTCTCAACTTTGAGCGGAGGCAGCAACGAGGAAGGCAGAGGCAGCAGTGAGGGAGGCAGAACATATTTCTCAACTTAGAGCAGAGGCAGCAGTGAGGGAGGCAGAGCTGAACAGAAAGTATGAAGAACTCCAGCTACAGCTTCAGGCTATGATGAAAATGTTCTAGCAGTCGTAGAGGTCGCTATCATAAACATTTATTTTCTTGTTGTAAGATGATTTTTAACATTGTTACATTTAACATTATTGTAAGAATATTTTCAGTTATAATTCATTCATTAATTTATTTCATATATCTTTTATTCATTTTCAAATATCATTTAGAATTAATGCATTTGGTGTGATTTTTATGCTACATTTGCTGATTTGGGTTGAAATTATATATTATATTTGCTGTTATTGGTTGGTTTTAGTGCAGGAGGGGTATGATATTAGACAAAATGTACATTGTAAATCTGCACAAGTTAGCGGCGTTTTTGGAAAAAGCGCCGCTAAAAGTCATGGATTTTAGCGGGTTTGTAAAAAAAGCGCCGCTAAAATTCACGACTTCTAGCGGCGTTTGTGGGAGAAGCGCTGCTAAAGGTCATGACTTTTAACGGTGTTTGTGGTGAAAGCGCCGCTAAAGTTTATGACTTTTAGCGGCGTTTGTGATAAAAGTGCCGCTACAGGTCATGACTTTTAGCGGCGTTTGTGGTGAAAGCGCCGCTAAAGGTCATGACCTTTAGCGGCGTTTGTGAGGCAAGCGCTGCTAAAAGTCATGACCTTTAGTGGCATTTTTTTCTCATAAACGCCGCTAAAGTTTGCGATGTTTGATTTAGCGGCGTTTTTTGCGGCGCTTTTACTTTTAGTGGCGTTTATAAACGCCACTAAAAAAAAAATGCCGTTAAAAGTTTGTTTTGCGATGTTGTGTCAACACCCACTCAGGCGCCATGTCACCTCGAGTTCCTTGCAATCTGGAGATTTTTGAATACTTAACATCACCTCTATTTAGCAACCAAGACAGGCCAAAGTCTGGCACATTAGGTTGATAATTAGAGTCTATGACAATGTTTTGAGGCTTTATATCACAGTGGAGAATCCACTCTAAACATTCTTCATGTGTATAAACCAGGCCTTTTGTTGTTCCCACTGCAATTTGAAATCTTTTTTCCAATCTATTGTTTTAAAAGACTGGTTTTTCGCCAAGGATCCATGTTCCATGTATTCATAAACCAAAATCTTGTGCTTTCCCTCCATACAATATCCCCACAAATCTATCAAACTCATGTAATTAAGCTTCCCAATGGTGTTAAATTCTGCTAGGAATTCAACTTCCCCATGATTAGCATCAATGAGTTGTTTGATAGCCGCAATTCGATCATCTGACAGTTTGCCTTTGTACACAATTCCTCCGGCCCCTCTTTCGATTTCTTTCTTAAAGCCATTGGTTGCCTTATCAAGTTCAGCATAGGAAAGCCTTCTGAAGCTTGTTGCGCGAGATGGTAGCCTCTTGGCCCACGTGAATCTTGATGAGTTGTTGTCAAGAAATACCAGACTATGAAGATGATGAAAAACTCGATTCCTCCTATAACACCGGCAGACCGAAGGACAAATTTCAATGATGAATTTCGGGTCTTTTCGGATACATCCGATTCAGTTGCTCAACTCGCGTAGAGCATTCAAGTTGGTAATCTTTAAGGGGTTGTTTGTAGGAGGAAACATGTGCTTTTCCATTTGGTTCAACAAACCAGCCTGCAATAATTACTGCACCCTGGTGTGGATGGGAAATCGAGACCATCCCATCGATGGCAGGCAATTGAGGCTCTCCCTTAACAAAACCGATAAACTTGTCTTGACTATTGGGGTGAGCAAAATTAGATACAACTCAAAAAAATCGAAAAAAAATTCGAATTTTGAGTTAAACGAATCGAATTATTCGAGTTCATCGAGTTATTAGAGTCAACTCGAATTTTTTTTTCGAATTTCGAGTTTGAATCGAGTTGAGTTTTCAAATTCGAATAATTCGAATAATTCGAATATCAAAATATAATATTTTACATTTTTACTCCAAATTCCCAAATATTTTTACTTTTCCTCCAAACTTTTACTCCTTCCCACTTTCCCCCCAAAACTTTTATTCCCCTCCCATTCCAACTCTCCAATCTACCCAAAATCCATTTACCACCAAAATTTTACTCCCAAAAACCCTTAAAACTTTTTATTTTTTCTCCAAATTTTTACTCCCTCCCACTTTTCCCCTAAAACTTTCTCCCTTCTCATCCCACCTTTCATCTACCCCAAACCCATCCCCCCCCCAATTTTTTTTTTATATTTTCCCTCCAAAATTTTACTCCCCCTATTTACTTTTCCTCAAACTTTTATTCTCTAAAACTTTTTATTTTCCCCCCTAAACTTTTACTTCTCACCATTTACTCTCAAATAAAAAATCAAAATTATCTAAAAAAAATCACTAAACATAAATAGTAATAATTTTATTTATATCTACTATTTATATTATTAAATTAAATTTCACATTTTATATTATTTATATTATTGAATTGTTTAGTTATATTGAATATTTATATTAAAATTGAATTATTCATTATGTCATAAAATATTAGTATTAAAATTTTATATTGGCATCAATTTCACATTTTATCTTTAAAATAACTTTTATTAAAAATCACATTTTACATTTAATATATATTTTAATTTCAAAATACATAGTGACAAGAATCAAGATAATTGAAACAACTAAGCAAGCAAAAAAGCTAACCCGTATATAGAAAATTAATAAATAAATTATGAAGTGATGAAAGTTAATAAAAAATTTGATTAAGGTGGACAAATTTTATTACGATGGGTGACAGTGGTTACAAGGACCCAAAATTATTTTTTAAAATTTAACTCGAACAAATATATTCGATTCGATTTGATTCGAATTCCATCTCACTCGGCTCGATTAGAAAATTTCAAATCAAATTATGGTGATAAAATATGATTCATCAACTCAACTCGATTAACAAGTTGGTATTTTTACAATTTTTTAACAATAATTCTAAAAAAAAATAAATTTTCTTTCTTAAAAACCCATTAGTTATTTTGGAATTATAATTTTTTTTAAATATAGATTCGATCGTATACGCTCATGTTCCAAGAAAAAAACAAAATTTCATCTAGAACCCTATTGACTATAGTTGAAATATTCAAGTTGGTATTTTTACAATTTTTTTAACAATAATTCTAAAAAAAAAAGTATAAATGATCTTTAAAAGTCTTAAAACCCATTAGTTTTTAGATGTGGAGAAAATGAGAATAGAAACTATCCAAATTATTTTTGGTCACAAATCACTATGGGTTATCTTTCTTCATCTTTAGAATGTTTTAAACCTATGTTTTATTTATTCTTTTTATTTATGTTATCAAATTAGGTCCACTTTGATATTTGCATTCCTTTTTCACTTTAATACTTGATAAATTTTTATTTCAATTTTAAACTTAAATTTCATAAATATGCGATGATGTCACACTCTCAAATCATATCATTTTACGACTTGATACATAAAAAATAAAAGTACATGCGAGTTTTTATAATATATTTAGATTTTATGTAATTATTTTTTAAAGGTTTTAGTGATAATATGACACAATCTTAGAATATTACGTTATCATGTTTTATGAAATTCAAGTTCAAGTTCTAAAATAAACTTTACACGAAATTCAAGCATTAAAATAGACTTAATTCTTAAATTAAAATACTAAAGTGAACAAAAAAATATAAATACCAAATGTAACCTAACTACTAAATTCAAAAACTAAATATGGATCAACCTAGCTTAATCTCAACTATTGTTTATCTAAAATAAAGTACGCTTATATAAATATAAAACATTAATAAATATATTTTAATATTTTAATAATTAATATGATCCAAGTGAGATAAATTAGAAATTCCATTACACGCGTATGCATATGGAATCCATAAATTTAGAACACAAATGTGTTTAAAATGAAAAAAAAGGATTAAAATTGTTTATTATGATATTGTCATCAATCTTTGAGTCGGTATTAATTAACTTGTGACACTAACTCACTCAAATACATTAACATAGATACAATTGATGGAAGCAATAAAGTGTGCATATTAAAAATTGAAATGTATAGAAATATTAAAATAAATATTTAGTTGAGTGGTAAATTAAAAGCTTAGTTAATACAAATTTTTAAGTTCAAATCCCATCATATGTGTGTTTTTTTTTAAATAGAAAGACTAAATTTCCTGGAATAATCTAACTTATTTTAATTACGGAAAACGGAAGGACATTTTCGTAATTTCTTTAACCTAGTTGGTGACTCGGTTAAGGGTAAAACGAACTAGAGATGCTTATGGGTTGGGGCGGTTCAAGCCCATTCAAAGTATTTAGAGCAATTTTCCAAGTCTGAGTCCGACTCGATCTGAAAAATGGGCTTACTTTTTTGCTCAAGCCTGAGCTAATTTAAGAAAGATAAGCTTGAGCCCAACCGGATCCGCCTATATTTAATTTTTTAGATTAGTTTTATTTAATTTTTTAAAAATTAAATTGCACTAAAAAATTAAAATAAAAGTTTTCTAACACATTAAAAAATATTAAAAATATTCATATTAGAAAACACTACCATAAATATAATAAATATTTTATTATATTAAATATAATTTTAAAATTTTATATTTTGGGTTGAGTTATTTAGGTTGATATTTTTTTCATGTTTTGGATAATGGGTTTAATTGTTATTGGGTTAATAATTTAATATAAATATATAATTATTATTTAACATATTTAATTAATATAATATTTTTTATAACATAATATATTGATTCGGGCTTGGGTTTGATATTGCCCAAGGCATGGCTCATTTAAAAAACAGGCATTAAATTTTACCTAAATTCATTTTTTGGATATTGTATTTTGTCCAAACTCTTTTATTTTTCAAGTGGATTTTTGAGCCTGGGCAGGTGACGTGACTCATGAGCAAGTTAGATCTAACATCAATTCACTAAAGCACTTAATAAATAATATAAATATATATAATTAATAAAAATAAGAAAATGTGCACAATTAAAATTAAAATGTCTAAAAACATTAACTTGAGTTGAATTATATCCAACTAAAGCAATTGGTTGGGATTAAAGATATTTTAAAGTTAAATAATAGTATAGAAGTTAATTAAGAAGTTGCATGGATATTGAGTGGTGGGCGTGCATTGAAGTGAGGAGACGAAGGTTAGAATGGCAAGGCATAGGGCTTGGTTGACCAATTTGACGTATCTTTTGTAATGATTATTTTGAACTTTTTGTCCTTAGTTACGTGGATTTCATATTTTATAATGTAAGCAGTAAAACGGTTGTTAATGGTACGTTTCAAAGTAGGTTCTCCTCATTTCTAGATTTTATAAATTTAGATTTTAGTTTGCCCAACAGTCGCCCAATTGCTGGAACTATCTCCTTCTTAAAATTCTCATTTCCATTATTTCTCCTTAACTAAACTATAAAATGGGTTTACTTTTGGGGTTTTTTTGGATTGGATATGTATTTTATATTTTTAGAAAGAAATTTTGGGATTGAATTTGTGAGTCATTTTATGTCCATTTCTAAAATTTTCTAAAAATCTCATCTGGGTGCTCATAGCTTTTAGTGCAAACAATGATTTTCTGCTCAAAGCGTCGGTTATTATATTTGCCTTCTCCGGATGGTAGTCAATTACTAGCTTATAATCTTTAATTAACTCTAACCATCTTCGTTGCCTCAAATTTAGTTCCTTTTGAGTCATCAAATAATTTAGGCTCTTGTGGTCGGTAAAAATCCAACACCTTTCACCATATAAATGATGCCTCCAAATTTTCAACGCAAACACGATTGCGGCCAACTCTAAATCATGAGTCGGGTAGTTCTTCTCGTGCGGCTTCAACTGTCTAGAGGCATATGCAATCACTTTACCCTCTTGCATAAGTACACAGCCTAAACCGTTCAAGGACGCATCACTGCAAACCACGAATTTTCTTCCCGGCTCAGGTTGCACCAAAATAGGAGCCTCAGTCAAACAATGTCTTCAATTTCTCGAAACTCTGTTGACATTCCTCTGTCCAAACAAATTTTACATCTTTCTGCAGAAGTCTTGTCATCGGTGTAGCTATCACGGAAAACCCCTTGACAAAACGCCTATAGTAACCGGTTAGGCCTAGAAAACTCCTTACTTCAGTTAAGTTCCTCGGTGGTTTCCATTCAATAATTGTCAAAATTTTACTCGGATCGACTCTAATCCCATCTCCCGAGACAATGTGCCCCAAAAATCCCACTTCCTTAACTTTCAACTGATAGTACCCCGACCTCAAATCTATCTTGGAAAATATTGTAACTCCTTTCAATTGGTCAAATAGATCGTCGATCCTCGGCAACGGGTACTTATTCTTCACTGTCACTTTGTTGAGTTGCCAATAGTCTATACATAGTCTCATGGAACCATCTTTCGCCACATGGAGAAAAACTCGGCCTCACGAAACCCTTATCCTTTAATTCTTACAACTGTATGTTTTTAGCTCGGTTGGAGCCATTCTATAGAAGGCAATAGAAATAGGGACAGTACCTGGAACTAATTCGATCCCAAATTCAATTTCCCTCTCCGGAGGTAGCCCTGGCAACTCTTTTGGGAAAACATCTAGGTAATCGCATACTATGGGTATTGACTCAATTTTTAATTCAGTCTCTTTAGTGTTCAACACAAAGGGAAGATAAGCCTCATACCCCTTCCGTAGGTACCTCTGAGCCGACATGGTTGATATCATTATTGGTGATCCATCCGGCTTATCTGATTCAACACGACTAAAATTTTTGTTTTCATCCCTCAACTCAATATGCTTCTTTCCACAGTTCACAATTACCTTATGAGTAACTAACTAATCCATCCTAAGAAAGACATCAAACTTGTCAAACGGTAATAACATAAGATCGACCGAGAAACAATGACCTTTAATCATCAAAGGACACCCTTTACAAACTCTATCAACCAACACACACTTACCTAAGAGATTTGACACTCTTATAATGAATTTAGTAGGCTCTATAGGCATGCTCATGCTAGAGACTAATTTCATGCATATGTGCGAGTGAGTAGATCTCGAGTCAATTAAAGCTATAACACGAGTATTATGGAGAAAAAATATACCCGTGATTACATCGGGGGAAGATGCCTCCTCACGAGCACGAATGGCATATGTCATCGTTGGTGCTCTACTTTCAATTTTAGCAGTTTGCTCTTTAGGTGGATTCTTGTTTCCCATCTCAATCCCCGGGTTTTTCAATGGTCCTCCCTTTGTGGTACTTCTCGATCTTGCATTCTGAGGCCTTCCTTTCTCATCTACCTCGGAACAGTTTTTGATAAAATGGTCAAAGGACCCACATCTGAAACAATTTTTCTTATTAGCTCTGCACTCACCAAAATGGTGCCCGCCACACTAAGGGCATTCCAGTCTATTTGGTCGGACGTTGCTCACACTAGCAACTGATGTAGTTTGCCCTTTTGATTTCGAGAATCGCTTGCCCTTATTTCGGGTTGAAAACCCCATTGAAGAGACTGATCGAGTAGTAAAATCCCTCGATTTCTTAGTTGAGGATTGGTGAGACTTGTTCAGTTGTCTCTTCTTCGAGTCACGAGACTCGTACTCGGCTCTTCTCTTATCTCTAGCCAACTCTTCGGCTTTAGAGGCCTTATCCACCAACACTACGAATTCCTTTAATTCGAGAACTCACATGTATAGGCAAAAATCTTCATTTAATCCGTCCTCGAACCTCTTACACATGATGGCCTCGGAAGACACGCACTCTCTTGCATACTTGCTAAGCCTTACGAACTTTCGTTTGTAGTCAGTCACTGACATACGGCCTTGTTTCAATTCTAAGAACTCCTTTCTCTTGTGGTCGATGAACCTCTGGCTAATATACTTCTTCCGGTATTCCTCTTGGAAGAATTCTCAACTAACTTCTCTCCATTGGCACCACCGACACCAAGGTGCACCACCATCTGTAGGCTGAGTCTCTCAGGAGAGATACCGTACACTTTAAGCACTCCTCAAGTGTGCATGATAACTCATCGAATACTCGAATGATGTTCTCGAGCTAGAATTCCGCTTTCTCTAGGTTATCATCCTTATTCGCCCAAAATTTCTCGGCTCCTTATTTCTAGATCTTATCTACTGGAGGCCTTTTTCTTCTCACTACCTCAACTACTTGAGGAGCTACTGGAGCGGATTGAGGAATAGGTGGGGCAGAGGGGGCTGAGCATTGGGATTTGCTCGGTTCTACTATTAGTTGGCGCGATCTCTTGAGCGGGAGCCACCACATTACTCGTAGCATTATTAGTTGCAGTTCGATCCGAATCTGAATTTATCTACTACATAAAATACAATTTTATACGTCAGGAGCCATCACACTATCATTACTCGGACACACTTACAAATGGCATGTATACCTAGACTCATACTTACGCTACATTAATCCTAGAATCGACTAAATCGTAGCTCTGATACCACTAAATGTAACACCTCATACCCAAGTTCGATGCTAAGACTGGATACGAGACATTACCATATATGACTCACTAAGACATACTCTTACGGCTGTGAAACTTTATTCGACTAAAAAAAACTTCTATTTCTTAGACTAATCATACATTTCGTGGGCCTACGAGGGCTTACGCCCTTATCCGAAAACTCTTCTTTGAAGTAGAGTTCACACGCCCATGTTACTTGGGACACGCCCGTGTACCCTTAGACACGCCCATGTCTTCCAATCGTGGGGAGTTACTGACCATATTCACACGGCCTTGACACGCCCGTGGGCTTAGACCGTGTATTATTTCTTGATATACTGACTTGATCACACGGTCGGGGCACACGCCCGTGTATCTTGGCAGTGGGGATTTTACAATTTCATGGACAAGGTGCAGACTTCACACGATCTGGGTACACACCCATGTGTTGGCGTGGCCTTCACATGGTTTGACCCACGCCCGTGTGTCATACTAGGTGGATAAATTAGCAAGCTATATACCTAGCCATTGCTTCCCTAAAATGCACACTCTCATAGTTCATCTCAAAATAATCAATTTATATCTCATAAGCAAGTCTAGGAACTCATTTCTATCATACAAGGTAAAAAAAAAAGGCATTCACTTTATGAATTTCATCTTCATTTAAAGAAAGAGTTTGCCAAGTATTTGCCTAACTTATAAAACCATATATAAAAGGACTTACAGTCAACACTTTAACTAACAATTACAATTTGACAAAATTTCCAAGTCCTATACATGCCATATTAAAAAAAAAAGTCTCAAATTATTATACCAAAGTGTTGTTGATAGTGTGATTTCCGAACTCCTGCAGTCATGATCCTCAAGTTATCTTAGCAATACTACAAAGAAAAAGGGCAATGAAAAAGGGGTAAGCATAAAGCTTAGTAAGTTGCATGGAAATAAATAGCAACTATAATACTCATAAAAATAATTAATCAATGGTATTAGCTGACCATACACAAGTCAAAACTACTTGACCTTACTTACTTACGATTGCCCTTATCAAGCACATACCCTGCCACATATTGAGCCAATTTCTCGTGACTCAGTCATTAGTATTTGTATTCATTCATTCGTAGGACCTAAATATCATTCACACCTCTACTTTTAAATTCATCCGCTTATCCCACCATGCACAAGGAATAATCAAAGACATGTTTTTATAATTACTACGATACGTGTAAAACCATTGCCACACTCTTGAGGTGGTCTTACATAGAGACTCCTCTAGGTAATAATGCCATATCCCAGGCATGGTCTTATATGGGATTACCCCTCGGTACTAATGCTATGTCCCAGATATGGTCTTACATTAGCTCTCATCTCAAGGCCGATGCCATATTCCAAACATGGTTTTACACTAACTCTCGTAATGTGGCTGATGCCATGTCCCAGACATGGTCTTACACTGACCCTCATAATATGGTCAATGCCATGTCCCAAACATAGTCTTACACTGACCCTCATAATATGGCCGATGCCATGTCCCAGACATGGTCTTACACTGACCCTCATAATATGTCCGATGCCATGTCCCAAATATGGTCTTACACTGACCCTCATAATATGGCCGATGCCATGTCCCAGACATGGTCTTACACTGACCCTCATAATATGGTGATATCATTCTTCGTATTCGTTATAGTCCATTAGGACTTCAATATCATATTCATATAAGTTTCTCAATTTATTGAAGTATCATGCATCAATATGATATCAAGCATCGCCAATTATGCTAATATAATATTGCATTAATTCACATACAACTTACCTCGTTTTCAAATTGAGCTAGTTTTTCAGTTTAGTCTACGACCTTATCCTTTCCCCGATCGAGGTGGATTCTCGTCTCCTCTTGCTCTATAATAGAAAATTAGCTCATTTTAATCACCACATTAACATAAGCATCTCAATAGTCATGCTAAATTAAAATTACCATTTTACCCTTAGATTTTGACAAAATGACCTTTTTGCCCCTAGGCTCATAAATTAATTCTAATCACATTTTTATCCCCAACAAGCCTAGGTAAACATTTAATGTTCTTAAAGCTATCATCATAAATCAACATTTCACAAACATACTACAAAATTTATAACCTTTTCATTAAGGTCCTATTTGGTGTGCTCATACTAACACCCTTTTCAAAAGTTATTCATCTAACAACTAAGACTCAAGTTATTCCATAAAAATGCAACAAATAACTAAGGTAGCTCTCATGGTAGGACTCTAAACATTCACAACATTGTACAATAGTCCCTTTATTTGAAAGCTTAAGCTCTAGGGGTCTCAAAAGTACAATTATTTTCAAGAAAAGTTCACTAGAACACTTACTTGAATTGATGAGAGCTTGCTGAAAATTTTGAAGGTTTCTACCCTTATTTGCTACTAATTTTTGGTGGAAGATGATAGGAGAAAAGATGATAACTTTTCTCTCCTTATTTTATTAATATAAGTCAAATTAGTCCACCTACTACTACTAACTTTCACTAAGATTGACAAATCTTGTCTCCCATGTTCTCCTATGGCCGGCCAAGCTTATTCCAAAGGCTAAATTGCCTTTTAAAGACCTCCCATTAATATTCCATGGCCATTTGGTACTTTTAACAAAAGAATGGAACTTTGGCACGTTATGCGATTTAGTCCTTTTTCGCGATTAAACATGAAATCGCTAAAATTAAAGTACCAAAATTTTAATGCTCACATGCTATCATGTTCTAACTCATAATATATCATGAAAATAATTTCTCAGGTCTCGAATTAGTGATCCTGAGATTACTATTCTGACTAGCCCCTAAATCGGGCTGTTACAATACCCATAAGAGGTCATCGAAATCTTTTCAACCATAACTGTTACACACAGACACCTTTACAACTCAATCTTAATTTCTTTGCCAAATTTTGTCATCATAAACCCCGAATTATTATATTCACTAATAAAAATCAATGAACATGATTTTTTAAGCCCGTATTATTAAAACTCAATCTTCATTTCTTTTCCAAAACATGTCTTTTTCCTCAACGAGGCCATGATTTTCCATAAACATGTACCGTCTTGCACTACACACTTGGCCTCATACTTATCAGATTTGGATTTAACCATTTTGTAGTTAACGCCGTTCATGATGCTATGTTGTTTCAAATGCTCCAAGAAAACTATCCTTATTGGGAAACTCCTTACCAACTTTCAATTCACCCGAATCCAATGATGAACTTGTATGGTCATGTCTTCTGTGTGGTAGATCTGGAAACTCTAACACATCATCTTGAGATAGATTGACATTATACATGTGGGCTGGAGGCGAGTACGCCCTGAATCGTGGATCTTCTTCTTCTTCATCTGAACCTCCTTCAACATTTTAGGTATGGTTGGAAAAGGCTCCGATTCAGAAAATAATACAACTTTTGCGCCATCAGGACCGGGCTCTTGAGGTGGATCCACATCGGACTCATCATCCGACCCACCATCATCTACAATGAACGAGGTCTCCTCGACGGTGGACGTCGTAGAGAGTACAACATCCCTTCTTGTGGATGTTTCGTAACGTCCCCAATCATATGTGGATTGCCAACCACTAGAAGTTGATGTCGTTCCCCAATACGTATTTCCAGCATCGAACATCGACTCGCTGATGTGTATGTCCCATCCACAAATCGAGTGTCGTGTAGGGGTTGTGTTTTCCATACTGCCACCAAACACAGGCGCTTCCGTATTCTGCCTCCCACTAATAGAGTGTCAGCTAGGGGTCGTGGATTCCTCTTGAACAGCAGTAGATGTTGAAGTCACAAATGCATCATTTGGCGATGAAAATTGTACATATAACTTAAGATAGGGTGATCCACTAGCAAGATGAGTCTGCACCATTGCCTCCAAGCTATGAGGACCTTTGATGTCGAATGAGTCATATCTCATGGGATTAGCCGAAGCACAAAATCGATACTTAATAGACAAAACTTTCATTGGCGTCGTTCCGAAGATTTTATGCCTAATTCATTACGAAGTTCTGTCAAATCTATGTTCTGGTTAAAAACCAGTCGTGTTGTGTTCTCTGATATAAAAACAATGCCATTCTCGGTGTCACGGGCTCACCATCATAGTAAATAACATCACTAATACATTCACTCATCTTCAATTTCTATTCTACATTAGCCTAAATTTCTCTTGCTGTAACTTATGCAACCTGAGAATGAAATTTGACTCATTTATAATCTAAGGCCAAATAGGAACTACTTTAGAAAAAGAGCGTCCACGTGGGAGCTTTTTTCAGTAATCTTGCTGACAGTGCATCCTGTTTGAAGCGTTTTGGAACTATTTGTTCAGAAACGTCTTCTCAAAATTATTTTTTCAAATACTACTGTAGAAAAAAAAGGTCCACGTAGAGCTTTTTTCAGTAATCTTATTGACAGTGCATCCTGCTTGAAGCGTTTTGGACACTATTTATTCAGAAACATCTTCTCAAAATTATTGTTTTAGATACTATTATAAAAAAAGTGTCAACGTGGGAGCTTTTTTCAGTAATTTTGCTAACAGTACATCCTACTTGAAGCGTTTTGGACACTATTTGTTCAGAAACATCTTCTCAAAATTATTTTTTCAGATACTCATAGAAAAAAAACAAAAATATTGTTAATATATTTTTTTCCAAAACCCTAAACACAATATTATTTAAAAAACTAAAATATAATTTAATTAGTTAATCCCAAAACCCTAAACTCTAATTTAATTAATTTTTAATTAATAGTTAATTTAATTAATTAACCCTAAACCCTAATTTAATTAATTTTTTCTTAAAACCCTAAACCAAACAAAAAACCCTAACCATAAAAAAAGGGCAAAACACGTCCCTAGGGAAGCGTTTTGCTGACACATCACCTGAGAACGTGCTGACCTGGACGTGATTTTGCGAAATTCGGCCATTTTCGATAAATAATTAGGAAATTGGCCCATTTACGTAAATAATGTTAGAAATGGGCTTTTTTTTGGGTAAAATGGCCGAATTTGTGTTGAATCTTTAGATTGCTTTCTTTTTTGAATTTGTGTAAAAGGATTTTAATAGAAAATTTTGAAATTTTTAGATTTATGCCACATCAGTATTTTCATCTTGAAAAAATTAAATCTAAATTAAAATCTTGAAACTCAGGATAAGAATATTGATGTAACATCAAACTATTAGAAAATGATAATATCCTATTTCATACAATTATTTTTCCAAGCAATCCAATCATATATTGGTGAACAATTCCTGCAGTTGAGTTCCCGTATGAAAAATTCCACTGGAAGATATCATGCACTGCAAAATATCTCTCTCAAGCACACATTAGGCACATTGTAAAATAAAAACAAAAACAAAGTTTTATATCATGAATAAAATGAATACTTGAATTTCTTATAATTATCATATCAAAACACTCAACATGACTCGGAATCATCCAAGTTATAAATGGCACACTTGCTTGCTATCGACTACTAATTGCCAGCAACCAGGTCTTTACTTCTTGGAAAACATTACAGAAAGAATTACCACAACAGCAATACTAATAGTTAATAAAATTGAACAGAATAAACTAAATAATAATAATAATAATAGAATTAATGAAGAGATCAAGCTTAATGTCCACCGCCACCGGAACTTGGACCTGAGTTGGTGACAACATCAGTGAATGCATGACCATCTCCTCCAGAACTTGGACCACCGGTCTTGATTCCTTCAATGACAAGGCTCAAATCATCCAACAAAACCTCCATCCCTTTGGTATTAGAGATGCCTGAGCCAGCCTCTGCATCGTTGAGAGGACGAGCCCCAGAAGTAAAAAGAAATGTAGCTAGAAGAAGAGCAAGGCAGAAGAAAGACTTGGCGTTGCCAGCCATCAAGATTTGAGGATGAATCTTAGCTAGGTTGGGAAGGCTTGGTTTGTTTAAGTAGCTAATTGGAGAGCTAATAACTTGTTTGTTGATTGACAAATTTTGTGAAATCTGCTGGATGCAAAAAAGCTGCCATGCAGATATGCCTATATATACTAATCCACCCCATCAAACAGTGACATGGAAGCTGATATCAGGTGTTCGTCAGCTGAGACCTTAATTGACCCAACCCAAAAAGGGTGATTGGTCCATTCAAACACTAGAGAGCTTTTCACGGGGTTAACTTGCCCCCCAACTTTCCTTTCATTGTGCAAGGAATGAGGTCATAAATTAATCAGAATTAAAAAAGTTTATGAACAGGAACATTGATCAGACTTGCCTGGAAACAATCAAAACGGTAGTAAAACAAAATTTGTTACTTCGCTTCATTTTCTAACAAAAAGCATTTCAGTGAATTACCGTCCACCCATTGAGCAGAAAATGAGCTATAGGCTAGCATCACAACGCAGATGTGACAGGCCGCTGTATCAAATGAAATATTAAAATCTATACAATGGAATCCATGTCATAATCCATGACTAGGAATTTCGTAATTTCACTTTTCCCCCCTTTTTTTATTTTTCATTATTATAAAGTTAAATTCTTACATGGGATGTTATTAACAAATAATTATAATTATTTAATTAAATATATATTAAATAATAACGTTTATTACTAAAGATATTCATTTTAGTAATTATATACTTATGAAGTGACATGAAGCTTTTAATAAATATGGGTGAATTTTCATTTACATAAAACCCAAAAACATAAATAAATATATAAAAGTTTGTCTATGATTTTCAAGTCTTTTATATTCTTAGATTGTTTTATAAAGAATTATTGTAAATTTTTTTTATAGAAATTGATATATTTTCCATATTCCACTTAATATTCAAAGGACTGTTTCTATCAATCAAAACATGTAGACAATTATTAGAACTATCATTGTATTCTCAATATTCATTTGCCAATAATTCTTTTGCACATCATAATATAAATGAGGACAAATAGAACTTTAAAAAAGTGATATTGATATACACATTAAAACTTTTGTTAATTTTTTATAAATTTATTTTTATCTCCGCGCACCAACAAATAAATTATATATATTATATAGATGAAAAAAAATAAAAGGGTGAAATGACAAAACGAGAGTGTGAGATTCGAGCGCAACAATATGAATATCCTCCGCAGTCACATGAAGATGCTGCTGCTGACATAATACCAAGTTTTTTGTTTTTGCGCTTTGACAGGGCCGTTCTCGTCTTTGTTCTTTCGTTGCTAAATTTTAAAAATAACAGATGCAGAGTCAATAAGGACGGGCACACTCCCAGCCAAAAACAATGCCACTGACCAATTGGTTGCTTTCACAAATTTACTATCAATTGACACTTGGAAGACGAAAATTGAACTCTCTATCACACTGAAGAAAAGGCAAGAGGGCAGGCAACAAGTAAAAGCAGTAAGCAGATAGGTAGCAACAAGTAAAACAATATTGTTTATTAGGCAACCAAATTCCATGTTTGGAGCCGTCGAAAGCATAAGAGACTAGTCAATTTTATTGAATCAACAGTAAGAATATCCAACTTGCAATTGTTGGTTCTTCAAATATACTCTTGTCAAGACAATTACATATATTTGCATTCATCATGAATCTAGATAACATAAGATGTTATTAACACATATATAAATTAAAATGCATTTGATTCTTCTAATTAGCAAAATCCTTGTTTTTTTCTATTATTAAATGTAACGAGGTAGCACTAAATAAGGTGAACTGACATTGCTAAAAAAACTGAGGCAAGTCAAATGGACTTAGGTTAAAACTTCAAAGTTAGGTCATCTATCACTGCATAATTTCGTAGAAAGCACCAAAAGAGAAAGAAAAGGCTTCCATGCGCAGCATCTTTGCAGGACTTGATATTATGTCAGGCGCGAAGCCAGTTGGCTGTTATGGGCTTGGCACTCCTTAAAAAAAGTAAAATTATTATTTAGATTTTTAAAATTTTTTAAAATTTTTAAATTAATAAAAATAAAATTACACTTTAGTCTTCTAAAATTATAAAAATTCAATTTAATCATTATAAATTATAAAAATATAAATTATAAAAAATTAAAATTTTATCCGACCTCCTAAAAAATTATTTTGACTTCGCCCATGTAATCATCACAAATGTTAATGTTAAAATGACAGCGTATTAGTCCTTGAGATGTTGATGTGGTCAATCATCCCGACCATATACCAGTGCTGATAATTAAGCACGTTTTTTTATCCTGTGATTCCCACAATGAAAATTCACTAGAATGGTTGGAAATCATAGCCAAAATGAAATCGAATTGCGGCAGAGTGACATAAGATTTTACCAAATGCATCCTTTACTTGCAGCCTCCACTAATCCCCCACTGGCCACTGGAATAAATATTAACACTAAAATGATGGTTTTAGGCTTTACCACGCAATGCAAAGAATGTTAATTAGTCAATTTACAACAGTTGATTGAATAATGGAATATGCATTAATCCTTTAATGGCTTATACAAAACATTTTTATACTTTCATGTGTTGCTTTCATATAAAATTTGTTGGTCATTTAAAAAAAAGAAATTCATGACCTTGCGAATTTTGAAACCCAAGTCGAAATTATAAGCCTCGAACAATTAGGTGTCTGCGTCGGAGGTTCACTTAGTGTAAGGTTCATTCAGAGGTGGCCTCATGATAAGAATTTACTTAAGGTGAAGTTCAGTTAGAGTGACATGTATAGCTATCTGCAAAGGTGATGATGTGTCGCAAAACTAATTAAAAATTTGAGTAAGATAAATGTACCTACCAATTAATATTATATCTATTGTGCGCACAGATATCGTTCTCATGAAGACTAAAAGTACTAGTAATTACCATCTTTCTATTATTTAATAGATAAATTCGAGTGATTGATTAAAAACTAAAATTAACTAAATTAATTAACTAACGAACATGACAAAGAACAAAACAAGAAAATAATTGATTAACAACCAAGAAGCAAAACAATACTTAGGAAAGAATTCACCTAGACTTCCTCTGTCACAATCAATCTAAATTACGCAATTTATTTACTTAGTATCTTGATCCGTAGAAATCCCTAAATTATGCTAATATCTCTTTCGAGAGTAAGAGCAACAAACTCTAGGTTGATTAATTGAAATTTCATTCTAGTTAAAACTCTTATTATCGCATTAACTCAATCTATGGATTCCCTACTCCTATTATCGCATTAACTCAATCTATGGATTCCCCTATTAGATTTGACTATTTCTAGGATTGCATGCAACTCTATTCAATTAAGAAAGATCTACTCTTAAACAGGATTTATTCCTCCTCTAATTTAAGCACATCAAACATGGATCAATAATCTAGAAATATCAAACCAAGAATTAAACACACATAAATGATAACAATATCTAAGTATTCATTGTGTAAAATAAAAATCAAAAGCCAGAATTCATCATAGGGTTCATCTCCCCTAGGAATTTAAAAAATTGATTAATACTCGCAAATAAAAACATCCAACATACAATATAACCACAAGAAACAAAGAAATTCATGATGGTTTCCTAAGAAATCAACTGGGAGTCTTCAATTTTGATGGAAATCTGTTTCATAGTTGACTTCAATAGTATTTTTCGAGTTGTTTTCTTAAGTATTCTATGACGGCTCTCTCCTATCTTCTTATTTTGTCATATATGCTATTTATAATACCCGAAAAATTTAAAAATCGCATTTTCCCACAGCTCAAAGTGCCAATTCGCGAAATTGACATGGCCTTCCACATGGTTGTGTGGCAACCCATGTGGCTCACATAGTCGTGTGGAAGGGGTCAACCCATGTGGCTCTTGTACCTTACTCCGATTTTCTGGTTTTTACTCGTTTTGCTTCAAAGTGCTTTTTTAAGTATAAAAATATGAATTTAAAAGATTAGGAGCATAAAATTCACCATTAACATCGAATAATCACCCAAAATTAATCGTTTTAAAAATGAGATTAAAACATATTACTTTTAGCACTTATTAGATGATATAACAAAATTATTGATTTTTTATCGGTGACCATGTATTTTTTTTTAACTCACCTTATAGGTAACTTTTCTCTGAAACTTTCTACTCCATTGAATTTGCTATGCGAATATAATACAAAAAACATATTATATAAATAACAAATTTAACATGATAGAGAACAAGATGCATACACACCTCTCCAGATGCGGGGGGTAACGATGGTATATGAAATAATCCACAACCTCGAAATATTTGAAACCAAGAAATTTGTGATAACCCCATGTTTATTTCCATCATCTTTCCGACCCAAATTTGCATTAGTAGTATAAGTCTATGTTAAGGTATTTTTTGAACATTGGCCACTCGTGTCTCGTGTTATTTAGGTCACAAACTTGTTATGTTTAAGTTGATATATTTTGGTAAGTATAATTTTTGGACTTTGATTCTAATCGACACTTTGGATTAAGACTTATTTGGGCTCATTAAAAATATTCTCTATATTTATTATTTTGTTAGTTTCATGAGAAAATTGGTTGTAATTAATATAATATGTTAAGCAAGTTTCAATTTCTTATAAGTTGAGGAGACTTGTATAGGTGATGTATTGGCTTGTATAGATTGTAATTAAGTGTGTTACTTGGTTTAAGTCCTAAGTTTTTAAGGAAAGCTTAGAGGAGAGTTGTTTAGATCTTAGGTACAAAAATGAGAGTCTAATCTGACAAGTGTTAGAGGTTGTAATCATCTGTGGCACGTGTTACTAAAATGATAGATTACCTACAGATTTAGAGAAATCAAATCATATAAACATATCAAGTAAGTATTATCTTACAGCTTATGAATAGAACAGTGTTTCTGTTGGCAAGATGCCGAGAATGATTTTGTAGAAATCCAATTGAAAAGAAAATAAAGTTTCTGTCTGCATATTCCTCTCCGTTATATCCAACAGCATCTTCATTCGGGTCTCCAATATTTTGTGTTTCAATCTGGAGATGAAGAAGACACGGGGATTTGAACTACTGTTGCTTCAGACACCGACTAATCCATCTACTAATCTCCAATTTATTGTAGAAACGAAAGCAAAGATGTAAGGAGGGATGGGATCTATTCATTTATGGATTAATATTACTCGATGCCCAGTAGGCCCATGGTTAAGCCCATGATTTGAGAATTATTCTCTAATTTTTTTTCTTTTTATCATTCAATTATAAAAAAAGTTGTAAATGATTATTCAATTATTCAATTTTTTTCTTTGTTAATCACTCATTATTAACTCGTTAATAAAAAGATGACATGACAACTTTTAAGATTAACATAATAATAATTTTAGCCATTAATATTTATACATTATGTCATTAATTCTTAATTTTAAAATTTAATCTTCAATGTGTACACATTACTTAAGTTTGTCCCATTTCTATATGAAAATATAATTTAATACACAATTTTAAATTAGAAATAAAAGTAATTTTTTTATTAAACTAGAGATTTCCTTAAATTTCAAATTCAAAAACTAACAACTTGATATATATATATATATATATATTGGTTACCACCATTGATGAAACAAGTGAAAGCTCAAAACAAATTTTTAAAATTTTAAGCTATTATAATTACAATTAAATTGATTTAATGTAGCTGGTATTTTTTTTTTATTTTCAAGCAATTTAATTGATTCTTTTCAAAATTTTGGTCCTGTTCACTTTTTCATTAAATTAAATGCAAGGACAATATAAAAAGGGTCACAAAGAATGAAAGAAAAAATAAAAATGTAAAAGGATTAAATTACATAATGTGTAAGCGTTGAGGGTTATGTTTTTAGAATCAAACCTAAATTTGCATAATATATAAATGTTAGAGGGCTAAAGTTGTTATTATGTCAATTTTAAAAGTTATCACGTTAACTTTCTATTAATAATTTAATGACTAGTAACCAAAACAGAAAAATCGAAACTTGAGTCACTATTTTATACTTTTCATAGTTAAATAATTAAAACAAAATTACTCATAATTAAATGACTACTAGTATTGTTACCCTTATTATTAAGGAACTCCCTACTATGCAAGCTTATGTCTAGCCATTGAAAATCAAGTTTAAATATTATGAGCCTTTTTCTGAGTTGTGGTTGGTGTTTGTGCTATGAGTAATAAATTCATTTAATGAGTTTGCAAAACTTATAAAATAAAATGTATATTGTTAAATTTAATTTTAATGTTTTTAATGGTTAATTTTACTGTATTTTTAGTTAAATTTAATTATTAAGTTTTTAAAAAGAATCAAATTAAATTTTTATGGAAATATTTGTTAAAATGTTATTTTTGAACAATATTGGCTATTAATCTTTCATGTTGACATGATACTATTTGTTTTATATATCAATTTAAAATTTATAAAATATTAAAAGTTCAAAAATTAAAATTAAGTATTGTCGTAACCATTTTTTGGGGAAGCGATGAAAGAAGCGGCAGTCGACTCGATTTTTAAAAAAGAAAAGGAAGGGAGTCGCCACCGATCTTTATTTAGTGTGATCGGATCACCTTTGTTTTAATAAAACATTTAATTTACTAAAAGCAGTGCTTTTTGGTCCACGAACTTTAAGAAAAGCGGGTTGGAGGTCGATTACGTGCGAGGAAGGATTAGCACCTCGACACGCCCAAAATTGGTACCAAACCGATTGATTGATGCCCTATTTGTTGAAAACTTTAGAGGGTTCGAAAATACAATGCTTTTTATTTTCAAAATTGGAAGGGAAAGGGACGTTAAGACTCGCTTATTTTCGAGGAGATAAAGCATCAAGTCCAGTAAGTTAGGGCACAATACTTCAGACTCTCGAAACTAAGCTCGTCTTTTAAAACTTAATTTTTATTTTTTGAAGAGAATCTCTCGTTGTTCGTCAAATGAGAAACTGGGACCCAGTAAGTTAGGGCTCGATTCCTCAAGATTTCAAATACGGAAGATTGCCTCTATTTTTAGAAAGAAACTTATCTCGAAGTATCTAGATGTCGAGTCCAGTAAGTTAGGGCGCGACATTTCAAATTTTCGAGATTAAGTATTTTGTTTTTAAATTGCAATTTCAAAAGAGATACCCCGTTATTTAGCTTTGAACGAGAAGAAACCGGATCCCAGTAAGTTAGGGCTCGATTCACCAGAATTGCTAATACGGAATGTTAATTTAAAATTGGAATTTTGTGATTTTGAAAGAGATATCCCGTTGTTTAATTTAAACGAGAAAGATCGGAACCCAGTAAATTAGGGCTCGATTCACTCGAATTATTAATACGGAATGATTATTTAAAAAAACTTGATGACTTGAGCAAAGGTTAACGCAACACAATTCGATAAAAGAAATAAATTACGAAGCTGGATTGCATAAAAAAATAATTATGATATATGTAAAAATGTTAAGTTAATTAACTTGATGATAAAATAATGATAATAATGATAATGGTAAAATAAAGAGTAACGATAGTGACACATTTATAATAACGATAAAAGTAAAAGAAATAATAATAATAGTTAATAATAATAATAAAAGGATAATGATAAATGGTAATAATAAAAATTATAATGTTTAAGAAAAAATAGCAATAATAAAATAATATTAATGACATTAATAAGAAGAAAAAAATAATAAAATGAAGGTAATTAACAAAAATATATACAAATAAAAATAATATAATAATAGTAATAGTAATAATAAATACCAAAACAATATAATAATAGTGTTAAAATAAAATGATAAATAATGATGAGATCGATGATATTTAAAGCAATAATATTAAATAAGAGTAATAAACATAATAATAGTACTAGAGTATTAAACCAAGAAAATAAGTATAAATATAGGTAGTAAAAAAATAATAATGGAATATCAATAATGATGTTAGAGAAATAATAATGATGTTAATAATAAAATAATTATAATGGTAAATAACAATAATAATAAGTATATAATCAAAATAACAAATGATAATAATATAAAAATAATAATAAAGTTAGTGAAATGCATTAATAATAAAATATAAAAATATAGTAATGATAATAACAATATAATAACAAAAGACTAAAAAATTTTGCAAAACAATTAAAATAGGATTAAATTGCATTAAAAATAAAAGTATTGGGGTTAATTCGAAATAAAAAAAAGAAAATGGGACTATTTGAAACACGCGTGAAAGGGGGGGACCAAAATGGCAATTAGTCCTTTCCCCTAAACGCAGCTTTCTGACGGGGACTAAAATGAAAATCGGAATAAATTATTGGGCAAGATTTTAAAATGTTAAAAATCTGATTGTAGAACAATAAAAAAAGCGGAAGGGCTAAAACTGCAATTAGCCCTTCCTTCAAAAAACATGCGGATCCTAGGCGGGTCGGGTCGGGTCGGTCGGATCGGGTCATGTCAAAACGACGTCGTTTTGGCGCCTGAGAGGCCTGCCCAAAACGACGTCGTTTTGGAGGCCTATTTAAGGGTCAAAAACTTGAAAAAAAATCATTCTTCTGCTGTTCATAAAAAAAACCTTCCCTTCTTCCTTTTTTTCTCTGCAGATGGGAGAAATCCGTGAGGGGTCGTTGATCGATCGTCGTGGCGGAGACTCGGCCACCGCCCACTGATGGTAGAAAAGGTAAATTTTATATTTTTCATTTTGTCTCCTTTTTATATTTATATATACATATATGCATGATTTTGAAGAAAAATAAAGTAATATTTATGTGTATATCTTGTTTGAAAAGGAAAACAAGAGGAAAATAAAAATTTAAAACCTTAGCCCGTTTCTGACTTTCTTTCACTACTTGTTTTTTTGTTCGAATCCCAATCTCTCTTTTTTATTGATCTATAAAAAAGGGCTTCTCTTTTTGCTTGGATCTCTTTGCTTTTTTTCTATTGATTTCAAAAAAAAATTTTACACTGGTGTTTCCTTTGATTTTTCTGTAGGGAAAAAAAAAATCCCTTTTTTACAAAGAAAATTCGAAAAAAACAAAAAAAAACCCCACTGGCGTCATTTGTTTTTCATGGTTTTATAGCCGAATGTGCTACTGTTTTTTTTTTTTTTTTTTTTGCTTTGCAGGCGCAAGTGGAGCAAGTGGGGGGAGTTGGTGGCCGATCAGAGGGCAGGTGGAGGAGACGTCTTGTTGCAGAGGCGGTGAAGGGTCGGTGTTGGGCGGAGGGTTAGGTGGTGGTGGTTGCTAGGGTTTGCGAAACCCTAGCGATCAAATTTTTTAACTTTTGGGCCTTCGGGCCGTTTGTAAAGATGGATTTATTTGGGTTTTGGTTGGGTTTGGTAGGGCAAACTTTGGGCTTTGTCTGTTGCCCTCTTTGCTCATTTTCATGTAACGAGAATAGAGCAAAGACTTAAAAAGCCCAATGTTGCCCGGCCTCGAAGTCTTGGCCTCTCAGGTGCTTTTCTTCAAGTAGCCTCATCCTGATCCTCCACATCTTGTTGCTTTGATCCACTTCATCGTAGCCTTGAAAATGAGATTTGTAGTGATCTCGCTCTATTGCGACTTCAGAGAGATATAAAAACGAAAGTGCTTTTGATCGCTTCTCGCAACTTCGTGAAGTTCAAATCGCTATCTTCAATCGATCCTTGCAAACTCAAGGATCACCGGTGATATCTTCGATCCGCTTCGCAACTTCGGAAGGTCAAATCTGTTATCTTCGATCTACTTCTTGCAACTTCAAGAAGGTCAAATCTGTATTCTTCAATCTGATCCCAGCAAACTCGGGGATCACGAGACTGAATCTTTGATTTACTTCTTACTCCACTGGAACTTCGAGGAAATAAGAATTCTGGGAGAAGAGATTCGTAGTCTCCATCTTCTCTACCGAAACTTCAAAGAAATAAGAACTTATCCTCATTGTTAACTCAGGGAGACGGGATTTGTAATCTCAACCTACTCCACTGGCACGTCGAGGAAATGAGAATTCAGGGAGAAGAGATTTGTAATCTCCATCTTCTCTACTGAAACTTCAAAGAAATAATGACTTATCCTCATTTGTTAACTCAGGGAGACGGGATTTGTAATCTCAACCTACTCCACCGGAACTTGGAGGAAATAAGAATTCAGGGAGAAGAGATTTGTAATCTCCATCTTCTCTAATTGAAACTTCAAAGGAATAATGATTGATCCTCATTGTTAACTCAGGGAGACGGGATTTGTAATCTCAACCTGCTCCACTGGAACGTCGAGGAAATGAGAATTCAGAACTTTTCAATTTGCTTCCTTACTATCTTCAGGAAGACTTCAATCTTCAGCCTGCTCCACTACCATCTCGAAGGAGCAAAATCTGAACTTTTCAATTTGCTTCCTTACTATCTTCAGGAAGACTTCAATCTTCAGTCTGCCCCACTACCATCTTGAGGGAACGAAATTTGAACTTTCCAATGTGCTTCCTTACTATATTCAGGAAGATTTCAATCTTCAGTCTGCCCCACTACCATCTTGAGGGAACAGAAATCTGAACTTTAATATTGCTACACCGTTCTTTGAGGAACCTGTCCTGTAGAATTAATTTTATGTGCTCATGCTTATGCAAATGATGAAGATGCTATGATCAAAATGACTCAAAGCCTCCTAACTACATGTGTTATGGACGACACTTTCATGAATGCAGAATGTCGTGAGAATGGTCTTTTTACAATGATTTGGATGCAATGATCAGAATGAATCGAATGCTCCTAACTAAATGACAACGGATGACATTTGCATGAATGCAGAATGTCATGAGAATGGTCTTTTTATAATGATGAGGATGCAATGATCAGAATGAATCGAATGTTCCTAACTAAACGTGCTTTGAAATGATGTATGAATGTAAAATGAAATGATCACTTTTTTAAATGCTTAGGGTCATCATTGCTCGTAGTCCATTAATGTTCTATCACTGATACGTTATCATGCTTTCTCGTTCAGCCAGTATCTTTGATAGAAAACCTAAAGAAATGATCATATTATGCTCAACAAGCTTGCCCCGTCGTGATTTCAGAGTCCCTTCCACTGTACCTTCTGGGACATAAAGTTTGCATCTCTCACTGCAACTCTAGGAGAATAACATTTGGTTTCTTCCATCCTTCCTGCTGTAACTTCAAGGTATAGAATCAATTTGATCTGTCACACTATTCACTGGTGTAATGACCAGATGTGTAGGCCTGATGGATACAGAATATCATTTTCTTTTCTCGAGAATGATCCCTTTGCACTGCTGGGTTGACATTGCTCGTTATCTGTCAAGGTCGTATCACTGGCGAAATGTATTGTCTTTTTGTTCAACCAATAAAAGGTCCAAAGAAATAATCATCTTTCTCCAATCTTTCCAAACCTTGAGCTGAGCGAGTTCTAAACAACAGTCCTATTTCAGGTCCTTGTATTATTCAGAAGCTTCCAGAGTAATATGCAAAACTCTTTTTATGAAAGTATTATTAGTCCACTAATCGTTATTTCAATGCAAAATGCCTGAAAAAGATTGTAACAATGGACAAAAAGGAAATAGATTAGGAGCATAGCTCGAAACAAATAAGTTTAGCAAATGCAATTAAGAAGGAAATTTATCGGTGGTATTTTGAAAGGAATAAAATAACCACAAGTAACAAAAATGGGTAAAATAGAAACTAAGTGCCCCAGATATCGCAGCTTGAGCTTCTCTGTTCCAACTTCTTGAGGACCATTTTGAGCATAATATGTGTTTAGGGGATCCAGAGTACTTTTGTCGATGCCCCAAGACGTAACATACTTCTTCGAGTGCAGCAAGACTACCATATGCCCTACTTTCAATCAAAATTTTGAGCTGCCCTTCTTGGATTTTCAACTCAAATACCCTTTGGTCTCAAAGCGCCCTTTTGGGTTTTCGCCTCGGCCTCTCCTTTTTCTTTTTCTTTTTTCCTTTTTCTTTTTCTTGTTTTTCTTGTTTTTTTGTTTTTTTTATTTTTTTTTGGAAAACTTTTTATTGAATCTGAATTCACCGGATTGGGCAGGTCCTTGCCATCCATCTTGGTTAACACCCATTTTCCCTAGAACAGGCCTTCTTTGCTGTATAAGGCATTTACTTTTCTTTGGAGTTCTTTTGGATAAGAAGAATCTCTCTTAATGCTAGGTCATCTTCCTGAAATTCTCTTGAGCGAACCTTTTCGTCAAGCCCGTATCTATTTTCGGTACATTTGACCCTGCTGAATACTTTCAATCGAGCTTACCGGAGGCATTCTGCTTTATCTAATTCAATCCAAGTTTGGGAAAAGGAATCTTATCTCCCAACAATTGTTTCCCTTTCATAAAACAATGGGAGAGGTGCCCCGACAAAAGTCCTGGCCAACGTTCAAGGAACCAAAAGGGTAAATGGCAACTTCTCTATACCAACCTTTACAAATCTCAGCCATTTTTCAAAAAAAATCTCGAATGGTTTTTTTTTTTGACAAACTTTGTAACTTTAGCATATGAAGCGATTTTCACCCTCTCAATGAGGTAACCAACGACCATGAATATGAATCGGTGTTGGCTAAAAGCTTTTGAGGAGACTGGCTTGTTAACATCCATACTTCATATAGAGAAAATGGAGAAGGCACAGTCTTCCTCGACTTATGGCATAACAGATACAATTTCCCTTTCTTGGTGAACCAATAGCCCGAGCCTCTTGATTAGCTAGGCTGTTGTACAACATAGGTTCTTTAAGCCCCAACCTTAACAGCATGCCCATGTTTTAATAGTTTGGCATGCCTCGATATGATCGTGCGAAAACATCTCGAATTCCTGAAAATAGCTCAACTATGCCTTGCCTTATCCCTACGGGGAGCCACGCTTCCATCTTCATTTCCTTCGTTAGTTCATAGCGTCTGCTGACACTTCATAAGGTAGGATCTACATTGGGGAAGTAAGTCACAATCTTTGTCATCTTCAAAGCCCTTAGATCCCTCTAGATACATATCTCACTAAAAAGGGAGTCAGCAACAGCGTCGCTCATGTCATTGATATCTGGGGGCCCATTGTGGGCAGAAAATCCAAAGAATAAATGATCCTAAGAATGATTATTCATATGATATGGTCATGAGTGAAAAAAATTCAGTATAAAATATAAAGAATGAAAATATTTACTTGGAAAGATGCATTTTATTGAAATAAAAATTCTGGACACAAGCCTACTTCTCAAAAGAAATCTTATTGCTTCTAGGCTTGAAGCAACAAGTGTGTTTTACATTACTCTAGATTAGCTTTAAAAATACATGTTTCTTCCACAGTCTCATTGTTCAAAACTCTTTCAAGTACATAAAGGCAGATGTTCGAAAAACTTTTATTCCTCGGTTCTCTTCGGGTATACCATTGCTCCGTCATCGAACTTCACAATACCCATGTTAATGAGATTTTCCACCAATTTCTTGAAAGTGAGGCAATTTTCTATCGAATGGCCTGTGATCCCGTGGTACTCACCTTTGGCGTTTGGGTCATACCATTTTGGGTATGGAGGTTGCATCGGTTTTGGATATTGGGGAGACACAACGTGTGCATCAAATAAACTTTGATACAACTCCTTATATGTCATAGGGATTGACGTAAATTGGAGTTTTTCAATGTTTTTCCTTGTGCGAGATTCTTTCTTTAATGAACCTTGATACTTAGTGGGCTGATTTGGGTCCCTCATGTTTGTATTATTCACCTCGTCATCCTTTCTTCTAGGAGCAGGCCTTCTATTAGTTTCCTCTACTTCAATCTTCTTTGATCGATTGCATGTTCGATTATTTCCCCGCCATTACCATGTCAAGCAAAGCTCTTAGTGGTACTCCTATCATATGGGTTATGAAAGGAGCTTTGGTGTTGATGAAGAGCATGGTAGTTTCTTTTTCTAAAAGGGTGGTTGGACTGCATGGCGACCTCCTCCACCTTTTGCGTGCGTATTGTCCGAAACTCTCATTTTGTCTTTTTTCCATGCTTTGCAAAGTAATTCTATCCGGTGCCATATCCGTAATGTGGCTGAAATACTTTAGAAATGCTTGAGCCAGACTTCTCCAGGAACTAATGTTGGCCCGACTAAGCTGGTTATACCATCGAGCATGTAATATCCCGGGTTAAGGGCTATTTTATTTTGGCATTGTTGCATGTTTATGGCTTGCTATGTTGTTGTTTGTGTGGTTTCGGGGTTTAGTTGTAGGCTAGGAGTGAGCCTGAGTAGGTGGAAAAATTTTAGTTTTTGGGCTTTATGTGATAGGAGCTGAAGGAGCTGGGTCTTATATATTTTAATTGGTGTTCTTGAGCACAAATGAAGAACTAGCAAAGTGGCAAAGCATGCGCCACTAGGACCTTGTGTGTGACGTCAAGTGCAAGGGGAGGTCCGAGTTCAAGCGAAAATCCCCATTTTGGCTCCCATTTTGTGGCATGGAAGGGAGGAGTTGTGGCAGTTCAAACTCGCCTTGGACCAAGTCAATAGGTGGAATGGATGGCAAGGAGTGAATTGTGGATTTGACTAGTTCAAACTAGTTTGAACTAATGGCTTGGAGAGCTTCTAGGAGGTGGCCGATTGTGGGGAACTTCAAATAGGTGAGTGGCCGGTTTTGAGGAGATTTTGGGGGAGGTTGGCCGATTGGTTAGTGTTGTGAGAGAGTGGGAGTTCCGAAAACTCCTTCATCATTTTGTGATTTCGGTCAAAAAGTTTTTGGGAAGCACATTCTCTCTTTGGTCAAAGCAAGCCGAAACCTTAAGTATTTTTTTTTCTTTTTTTCCAATTTGTACTCCTTAAACCGAAAGTCTAAATATCTTTTTGCCAAATTGCTTTCATCTTTTTACTTGGTGTGTGGCCGAATATTGCTCTCATTTTTCACTTGCATCTTGTGTAAACCGAAACCTCAAGCACCTTTACTTGCCGCACCTTTGCTTGCCGAAACTATTACACTTTCTTCTCCACTTTTCTTTCATCTTTTTCTCTTTTGAAAACCTTGGTGGCCGAATGTGCATCCCTTTCCTTTCCAAGTGCTGAAGCCGAAACTAGCTTTTCTCTCTCCCTTCTTGACCGTAACACATCTTTCCAAAAACCTACAACCTCCATCTTCTTTTTCTTTTAACCGAAAGTACCCCACCTTTCATCTTTTATTCTCTTTCTTTTCCAAAACCTATTAGCCGAACCTTACTACAACCCTTGCCGATTTCTTCCTTGTTTTTAAAACTTTTCTCTTGAATCTTCTCTTTCTTCTTATAGTCTCTTTATTGCCGTATACCAAAGGAGGAGTGTGACCTTGTTGGAGTCTTGTTCAATCGGTCTAACAAGAAGGTAAGTGTTGGCCGAATGGCCATTTCTCCTCTTTTGTGTGCTTTACCGATTGTTAGTGTATTTTAGGACCCACTTCGGTATCTGTTGAAAGGAGTTAACGTTTGGTTTGGTAATCATTTTTCGTATAGGGCCTTTGGAGTTCGAAATCAAGCAAGGAGAGCCTTCGTACTCTGTTAAGCACTTGGTAAGTGGTGGAAAAAGGTAGCTTTAATGGTTTCTTTAGAGTTGTTAAGCCAAAGTTTGATGAGACTAATGTTTGTGTTTTAGAGGGGAGGCCGATCATCAGAAGGAACCAGTGTTAGTTCGGGTGTGGTTGGAAACCGAACCATTTGCAAAGGTAAGGCTTAACGCAACCCTTTGGGTTACCTATTTTTGGCCGAATGGTATAATGATTAATCCATTGTTGGCCGATTGTAGGATCGGGGTTGTCGAGGTGATCAAGGGACTTAGACCGGTTCTTAGGATTTAACCTTCGCTATTTCAGGTGTGTAAACCAACACACTTTCTTAACTGAGTAATGTGATAACCTGTTTGTGTAAATGAAACAGTGTGGTTGACTATTTTGGTACCCATTGAGGTATGGATACGGATTCGAGTAAGTCCGTTTCATTATGAGATATGTGATGATATATGATATCATGATTATGGGTGTATATTCGTTGAGATGCCATATTAAGCATGTGAGCATGATAGCATGATTGGACGATTTTGCATTTAGTATGGTGTGCTATTGGGTGATATGAGAGTAGGGGGAGTATGATATCCGTGTCTTTGGGACACTGTGTCTTTGGGACACCAGAGGTTTGGCACCTCCAGTGGTTTGGTACCACATATTTTGTGACTTTGGGTCACCAGAGGTTTGGCACCTCAGCGTCTCGTCCCAGTGGCTTAGTACCACGGTGGGTTGGCCCCACGATTGATTATCGGATTGACGCCAGTGATTTGGTATCACACGATGGGTTGGCCCCATCATCGGATTTGTGATTTGCGGTCACCGGTGATTTGGTATCACTGCTGTGTCTTTGGGACACCGAGGTTTGGCACCTCATTGCGACTCGTCCTCGTGGTTTGACACTCTGGTGGGTTGGCCCCACTTATGAGATACGGATTGTCGCTAGTGATTTGGTATCACACGATAGGTTGGCCCCATCATTGGATTATTTGTGACTTGGTCACCGGTGGTTTGGCACCACATTATGGATATCGTGACTTTGGGTCACGGTGGTTTGGCACCACCGGTGGTTTGGTACCACACGGGTAGAAAAGGTGATATGGTTGGCTAGGATCGGTGCATTACTTGCATTATTTTGTTATGATGTGTGTTGGCATGTTATACTGGGAGAGGATTTATACACCGAGTCTTGCGACTCACTCTCTCCTTTGACTTTTCAGTGACACTTAGACGCGGACATGGAGCCGGATGGACTCGAGGTGCTCATGCCATGCTTAAATAAAGATTTGCTCAGACTTTTTATAAAATTTGGTACACTAGCTGATTTATTTCTATTTTGTTATATTTGGGTTTGTAAATGGCCTTTTAAAATTATGTTTTGCTACGGTTATGCTTAAAGTAGATTTTTAATATGCCTTAACAAATTATTGGGTTAAAATGTGCTAAAACTTGGAAAGACAACGATTTCAAAACTACAAAAGCGATATTTTTAAGCTATACCATCGGGTTTCACACTATAATCTGGGATAAAAAGAACTCAAATGTTTTTCTAACTTAAACTCAATTTTCTGCTAAGTCAAAAATGTTATAGTAATAATAAGAGACAACTTAAACTTCTTAACGAGATAAACCTGTTTTACCTACCCATCGGAGTAAGTTTTTTTTAAAATTTTTGGGTTTTCAAATACATCATCAGATTTCAATCAAACCTACTCAAGTTTTTCTTCAAATACACAATTTAGCGAAGTGTTTTCCTCAAACTTTTAAACTTGAACCTAAACCTCTCAAAACCCTTTTTCCCTGTGACATACCAGATTCGGTCGTGGTGTGTTGACCGGGTTTGGGGTGTTACAGAGCAGCTGCGCCCACTAGACTTTCTTGGAAACAATGGATTAAGAGTTGATCGTTGTTCACGTATCCAGCCATTCGCCTGCAGAACATGGTGATGTGGGCCTCCGGACAGCTAGTCCCACTGTATTTTTCAAATTGAGGCATTTTGAACTTTGGCGAAAGTACCAAGTCTGGGACCAAACTTAAGTCCTTAGCGTCTACCCCGTGACGGTAGTCAACAGTCTCCATTTCTTTAAACTTCTCTTCTAACCACTTGCAACGGTCCTCAAGTTGTCTTGGCAGGTCGATTCTTGCTTGGTCTATTTTTGCCATTTCGTCAGGGACCACCGGGTTAGCTGGACTATCTCCTGG
Organism: Gossypium rotundifolium; assembly: GCA_025506655.1. Classification (NCBI taxonomy): domain Eukaryota; kingdom Viridiplantae; phylum Streptophyta; class Magnoliopsida; order Malvales; family Malvaceae; genus Gossypium; species Gossypium rotundifolium. The sequence goes on along the minus strand of CP106734.1, from coordinate 170,180,986 downwards.
GTTAGTACCTGAGCCAGTTTGAAAGTTCGTGGGTAGTCTAGTATCAACTTGCCCTGGTTGAGGCCTAATTATGACAGATGGCCTTTGGAAATATTCTTCAGGCTGTGTCGGCGCATGTGGTGGGGTAAAACCCAAAGGAATGCTTTCGCTTTCTTCCCCTGTAATTGCCATGGGACCTTTAACTTTGTCCATTGCCCCACTCAACATTTGGGCCATTTGAGCCATCGTGCTCTTTTGAGCCTCCAACATCTGATCCCTCATCTCTTGCTGGAGTTTTGCCATTTGCTCTTGCATCTGGTCTTGTAGGTCTTTCTGGAATTGTTCAAATCTTTGATCCATTTTCTTTGTCTTGGCACGTGTACTGTAATGGTTCTCAGTTTCCATATTTTCTTTTTCTCTCTCTCTGTATTAATTTTAACTAATTAGGCTCTCTTTATGAACTTAAATGCATATGATGTAATGCGATGCAAATGCATGAATGCAGGAAGAGGACATCGATTCTGATCAACTTCATTTTAGAAAACTTTATTAGAAGGCAAAACCCTTTACATAAAACAAATTACAAATATGCTTTCGCCCTAAGACCTAAGGTTTTGATTTTTCCAAGCAGGGAGGTTAGCTCTTGATCATGACCCGGCGGTAGCTCGTATCTCATGCTCAATATGTCACTTCCGCAGCCAAAGTCTGTAGGTGATCAGCTGCCCCTCGAATCTGGATTGTCGCTTCACCCATGAGGTAGTTCCGACTTCTAACTTGCTCGCAAGAATGGTGAAGCTTCTTCTCCCAGCGCCTTTCTCTCGTTTCCAAAAGCTCAATCTGGAGCTCACTACTGTGAATACCAATTCTAGCTCTTCAACATTACCTTTCATTTTCTCGATTCTGTTCAAGTTTGACTTCAGTTGGCTTTTCGAGTCTTGACTTCGATGTGGTGTAGAAACCGCCCCAGCTCAGCTATTCTAGCTTTTAGTCCTTTTTTTCTAATTGGCTTGGCTCTAACCATGTGAGCGGCCGCATTGTCTTCTGCTTTATCAGGGGATTCATTTTCCATAACCAGCTCTCTAACTCAAAAATTGACCGTGAATCGATGCCTCTTAAAATATGAAATGATATGCACAAAAGAATGAAACACAATAAGTTAGTATCATGGAATATAAAGCAAGTAAAATAAGCAAACACCTACCTGGGTGACCACTAAGGTTTGACATAGCTCTACCTAAGGTGGGTTCCTAGGGCTCACTATATGCGGTTTAGTTCTAAAGTTTGAGGTACCCGAACCATCAGATTCCTCGATCCTCACCCATTATAAGTTCATATGGACTGAGTTCGGTTCAGGGGAATACATTTCCCTATGGCCATGTGGAAGTGAAAACTTCACGAAGACATAGGTACAGATGTATCCCGAAAGCAGTCCACTAGCCCATGCGGAGGTGAAAACCTCACGAAGACATAGCTTCTCGCTCCCACTTAAAGGTGTGACCACAGCGGTCATGCAATGCAATGCCAAAGTATTTACAAGACCAATATTGAAAGTGCATTAAAAGAAGCATGATTTTCCAAAACCATTTTAATCAAAAGGACAAAAATCAATCAATCTATGGCTTGACCTCGAGTCCCCAGTGGAGTCGTCAAGTCGTCGTAACCATTTTTTGGGAAGCGAAAGAACGACGCCATCGACTCAATTTTTAAAAAAGAAAAGGAAGGAGTCGCCACCGATCTTTATTTAGTGTGATCGGATCACCTTTGTTTTAATAAAACATTTAATTTACTAAAACAGTGCTTTTTGGTCCACAAACTTTGAGAAAACGGGTTCGGAGGTCGATTACGTGCGAGGAAGGATTAGCACCCTCGACACGCCCAAAATTGGTACCAAACTGATTGATTGATGCCCTATTTGTTGAAAACTTTAGAGGGGTTCGAAAATACAATGCTTTTTATTTTCAAAATTGGAAGGGAAAGGGACGTTAAGACTCGCTTATTTTCGAGGAGATAAAGCATCAAGTCCAGTAAGTTAGGGCGCAATACTTCAGACTCTCGAAACTAAGCTCGTCTTTTAAAACTTAATTTTTATTTTTTGAAGAGAATCTCCCGTTGTTCGTCAAATGAGAAACCGGGACCCAGTAAGTTAGGGCTCGATTCCTCAAGATTTCAAATACGGAAGATTGCCTTTATTTTTAGAAAGAAACTTATCTCGAAGTATCTAGATGTCGAGTCCAGTAAGTTAGGGCACGACATTTCAAATTTCCGAGATTAAGTATTTTGTTTTTAAATTGCAATTTCAAAAGAGATACCCCGTTATTTAGCTTTGAACGAGAAGAAACCGGATCCCGATGAAGTTAGGGCTCGATTCACCGAATTGCTAATACGGAATGTTAATTTAAAATTGGAATTTTGTGATTTTGAAAGAGATATCCGTTGTTTAATTTAAACGAGAAAGATCGAACCCAAGAAGTTAGGGCTCGATTCACTCGAATTATTAATCTGGAATGATTATTTAAAAAACTTGATGACTTGAGCAAAGGTTAACGCAACACAATTCGATAAAAGAAATAAATTACAAGTTGGATTGCATAAAAAATAATTATGATATATGTAAAAATGTTAAGTTAATTAACTTGATGATAAAATAATGATAATAATGATAATGGTAAAATAAAGAGTAACGATAGTGACACATTTATAATAATGATAAAAGTAAAAGAAATAATAATAATAGTTAATAATAATAATAAAAGGATAATGATAAATGGCAATAATAAAATTATAATGTTTAAGAAAAAATAGCAATAATAAAATAATATTAATGACATTAATAAGAAGAAAAAAATAATAAAATGAAGGTAATTAACAAAAATATATACAAATAAAAATAATATAATAATAGTAATAGTAATAATAAATACCAAAACAATATAATAATAGTGTTAAAATAAAATGATAAATAATGATGATATCGATGATATTTAAAGCAATAATATTAAATAAGAGTAATAAACATAATAATAGTACTAGAGTATTAAACCAAGAAAATAAGTATAAATATAGGTAGTAAAAAAAAATAATGGAATATCAATAATGATGTTAGAGAAATAATAATGATGTTAATAATAAAATAATTATAATGGTAAATAACAATAATAATAAGTATATAATCAAAATAACAAATGATAATAATATAAAAATAATAATAAAGTTAGTGAAATGCATTAATAATAAAATATAAAAATATAGTAATGATAATAACAATATAATAACAAAAAGACTAAAAAAATTTTGCAAAACAATTAAAATAGGATTAAATTGCATTAAAAGTAAAAGTATTGGGGTTAATTCGAAATAAAAAAAGAAAATGGGACTATTTGAAACACGCGTGAAAGGGGGGGACCAAAATGGCAATTAGTCCTTTCCCCTAAACGCAGCGTTCTGACGGGGACTAAAATGAAAATCGGAATAAATTATTGGGCAAGATTTTAAAATGTTAAAAATCGATTGTAGAACAATAAAAAAAGCGGAAGGGCTAAAGCGCAATTAGCCCTTCCTTCAAAAAACACGGATCCTAGGCGGGTGCCTGCCTGGTCGGATCGGGTCATGTCAAACGACGTCGTTTTGGCGCTGAGAACTGCCCAAAACGATGTCGTTTTGGAGGCCTATTTAAGGTCAAAACTTGAAAAAAATCATTCTTCTCATTGTTCATAAAAAAAAAAAAACCTTCCCTTCTTCCTTTTTTTCTCTGCAGATGGGAGAAATCCGTGAGGGGGTCGCCACGATCGTCAGCCAAGATCGAGCTCGCCACCGCCTACAGTGGTAGGAAGGTAAATTTTATATTTTTCATTTTGTCTCCTTTTTATATTTATATATACATATATGCATGATTTTGAAGAAAAATAAAGTAATATTTATGTGTATATCTTTGTTTGAAAAGGAAAAACAAGAGGGAAAATAAAAATTTAAAACCTTAGCCCGTTTCTGACTTTCTTTCACTACTTGTTTTTTGTTCGAATCCCAATCTCTCTTTTTTATTGATCTATAAAAAAGGGCTTCTCTTTCTGCTTGGATCTCTCTGCTTTTTTTTCTATTGATTTCAAAAAAAAATTTTTACACCGGTGTTTCCTTTGATTTTTCTGTAGGGAAAAAAAATCCCTTTTTACAAAGAAAATTCGAAAAAACAAAAAAAAAAACTTAATGGCGTCATTTGTTTTTCATGGTTTTATAGCAGAATGTGCTACTGTTTTTTTTTTTTTTTTTTTTTGCTTTGCAGGCGCAAGTGGAGCAAGTGGGGGGAGTTGGTGGCCGATCAGAGGGCAGGTGGAGGAGACGTCTTGCTGCAGAGAGGGGTGAAGGTCGGTGTTGGGCAGAGGGGTTAGGTGGCTGGTTCGGCGCTAGGGTTTTCATAAACCCTAGCAGTCTGAAAATTTTTTTTAACTTTTGGGCCTTCTGGGCCGTTTGTAAAGATGGATTTATTTGGGTTTTGGTTGGGTTTGGGCCGGGCAAACTTTGGGCTTTGTACAAGTATACATGAATTATCATGAGAGTTGTCATATTTAAAATTTTAAAATTTTAATTAATATTTTTATTAAAAACTTGAAAGCTCAATAATTAAATTTGATTTTATTATAAGATTAAGGGTCAAATTTGTAAATATATATATAAATATAAATTAAGAGTGAATTTTCCATTATGAAAAGAAGGAAGGTTCCTAATATTAATTCATTTAATGCACATGAAAAGATTTTCGTGTTAGCGATAGGGGCAAAATCAAAAAAATTTTGTAGGGGTCGAAATTAAATTATAATTTTATTGTGATAAAAATATAATTTTTAAAAGATTAAATTAATAATTTTATTTTAAAAGAGTTAAAATATAATTTTACCTTTAAAAATTTTTAAAAATAAAATTGAATCTTTTTTATTTTAGGCGGACGAGCGCTGCTAGCCCTTAAAATCGCTCCTGGCGGTTGAGTTAATATTAATATAAATTCCCAAGAAAGTGAAATCCTCGTTTTCCCAGAATCAATGGTATGATAATGATAGCAGAAAGGAAATATAAATTGAATTAAAACAGTCATGAGTACGGACATTGTTTGTCCCAAAAAACACGAGGGCCAAGTTTAGAAACAGAACCAACCACCAGCAGATATATTCCGATAATCGACCAATGCCGGACTTTGCGAGACTGTTTGCCATGCCCATGCCGTTGGCTTCTCTGTAGATCCTGGACCACTTTACATTAATAATGTTATTCCACCATTTCTCTCTCATTTCAGATTGGAACATTGTTTTCATTATGCTTGTGTTATTCTAACATGTTCTAGACAATATAGCAATAGTGTCCTAAATTAATGAAGCTGCTCCTTGAAGGAGATTACTACTCAGGTGAAGAGGAAATTTTGGGTGTACGGCTGCTGGTTAAAATCATTTTCAAAGATAATTACAAAAAAAAAAAAAAAACAATTCATAAGCCATTAAGTCTGCAGTATCTGAAAGCTAGTAAATGGTCCTGTGACCAGCCCCTCCTCTACTGGGCCCAGAGTAAGCTTGAACTACCTTGAATGTCTTGATTGAAGTAGGAGAAATTGGATGCTTGAGTGACCTAAAGGCCCCCACCTCTGTTACATGAAACAGGATGAAGACAATGGCGATAATGAAGATGGGATTCAAGGCAAAGCAGAGTACACGTTGTGCATTCTTCATCATGTCGTCGCTATTATATTACTACACTCTTGTGGTTGATGCCTGCTAGAGTGCTGCGCTCCTTTAGAATTGGAAGACTCTTTATTTTTGTATCGTGGTCCGTCGATACGTATTGCGCTTTGGGGGTATAAATAAGGGTAGACCCAACCAAATGGTGCTTGTCCTTTTCTGACCCTATTGGGCAATGAAGAATGTTTGAAAATTTTATCCTAGATATACGGCATAGCAATGCAAAGTTTAGCCGAAATCTCTTCTGGTTATTATTAAACTATTTGTGAAGCAATATAAACAAAGATACTCATCAAAGAAACTTGAATTTTAATAAACATGGTCAAGTTCAAATTAACGTAAAAATAGGTTGAAAATATTATTTTTCCCTCTCCACCAAGCACCAAGATTAGGTTAAACGTCATAGCTAGATTTTGTTTCTACTTTTTTATATTGCATATTGTCTTCCCACCTTACACATTCGGGTAAGACGAATCTACAATAAAGAAGGGAATTTGAGGAAATCAAAAGATTTCAGTTTGCAGTACCACTTGGAATTCACATAATATATAAAATTGAGAGCCCGTGACTGAAGCAAGATGTCAACAGCTAGCATGTGCTAGTTAGCTATGTTTGGTAATGCCATATAATGTGTGGAACTGCACAGCCATGTTTGTTAATCCCCCAAGTGCGGCATATGGTCGGCTCTGCTGCTCCAGGCTTCTAAATTGTCCTTGGAAGGAATTATTGATCCAGTGTTGGTTAGACCTTAGAGAGGAAGAAAAAGAACAAATAAATAAATACAAGAAGCATGGTTCACAAGCTATATGCCGAGAATGTTGGATCGCATTTGTTTATTGGCCGCATGATTCACAACCTATTGGTATAAGATTTAGCATCAAATTAATTAAACTGAGATCGGTGGGTTTTATTTTATCAACCTCAAGGCTCACGAGGAGCATATAGCCGCAAACAACATGCAAAATTTTGTGCTGAAAATAAGAGGAGGGTCTCACAAAAAGACAATCATTTGTGTATATTACATATTAATTGACCAATAAGATCAAATATATGATGAAAATAATACAAGTAGCATTGTAATATGTATTTTTGTCGTATCTAGGTAGTTTGAAAAATCATTTGTATTTAATTAAGACACATTGTTCCCAAGAATTAGTTAGGGTGGATTTTGATTAGTTTTTTGGGTACCCTTTTTTTTGGTTGTCCTCGGAGATTGGAATTAAACATGATTTCTCATTGATATATCATGGTTGATAAGATCATCTATCTATAACTACACGAGAGTAGGTAAACATCCATATTACTTTGTGGCCTATAATTAGGGTAATTTTATGTTTCCGTCAATGTGAATTGTCCACTTGGAGCCATGTTTCACAGCATAGCAAGAATTCTACTTGAAAAATCTAATTGAATGTAAAAAACGCCGAAAGCACAACTACACTCTTTCACTTTTGTTGTGCATTCAAAATGATAGAATCACTTTTTTCGCTTTTGGGGTTCATGTTTTGGATTACAAACCTTGTTTACTCGTATGTAAACGGGAAAAGTGAGCAAAGATGGAGCATATTCGAGGGAAAGGAATGTTGACACTTTCCAACAATATCTTAGGCTTTGTTTTTAAAAAATGTCCGACCCATCTATGCCGCCGGCAGCTAAGCGTTGCTCATATTTCTCACTCTTTCATACACATTACTGTACATTGTGCTACATATAAAATGAATTTTATAAAGCCCATTCATTTAAAGTTAAATAATATTCTTTCATTAAAACCATAAACGGTTACTATGTTGATTCTCAATTTACTCCAACAAATTGGCTACTGTTTTTAATTTCGCAACCAGAACTAATAATTAAATATATGGGATATTCAACCAATATAAATTTTATTATTTGGTAAATGCGAATGCTTTGAGTCTCGAGTAGCTAGATCCAAAATCTATCATGTGTGGGTATTTAAGTAATGTGGGTTAATAATTTTAAAATATTTATAATTTTTTTCGTACCAAAATAATATAAAATAAATTATTTACAAAATACATGACAGATAGGAGTAGCGTAATTCATAAATATATTTTAATTTAATGAAAAAAAATTAATATCTACTCATATTCATTAGTCGGAAAACTGAGATGCCCTGGCAATACTTGTTTAGCATGCACCGGCATGGTGCTTCAGAGACTGACAGTTCAACAAAGTAAATAGGAAAATGCTTCAAAAACACCTATTTTGTTCTTCTTTTTCTGGGTTGTTGTAAAGGATGAGACACGTTACAGATATGGTATTAAATGTTTATATAATTATATAATTTTCATGAAAAATATTTATTTAATAGACGTACTATATAGAAAGACCGCGTACCGTGTGTATACACGCGCGTCGGGTGTTGGGAAAGGCGTGTGAAACCATACTGGGTCTAACATGATTATGCAATGAAAAAAAATGAAAAAAAAAAAAAGAAGACTCAGATAAGGGCAAATATCCCAAAATACCAAAAAATACAAAATTACGGAAAGGACGGGTTTCAAAATATTGATTTGGAAGGAGCAATTTCCAAAAAGCGTCGCGTTCAGCGCTTTGGGAAATCGACTTTAAAGCGGCGTTCACGTGGGAGCGCTTTAAGCGCGTCATTAAAAGCGCTACCGTGGACGCCGCTTTAGTTGACGATAACCTAAAGCGCCCTACGTGGACGCGCTTTTAGGTCTGAAAAAAAAAAAAGTGACCGTTGGACTAACGGTCAAAAACCAACGGAAAAAAAAAAACTATAAATACCCCCAACCCTTCATTTTTTTCACACTTCAATCCTTTCTCATTTTCTCTCAATTTTCTCTCAATTTGCTCTCAATTTTCTCTCAAGTTTCTCTCAAAGCCCTTGAAATTTACTCTTAAATTTGAAATAGTCTTCTACCATTTACTGAAAAAGCCCTTTATAATTTTTTAATATATTTATTTTTGGGAAAATTAAAAAATCTTTATCGAGTACAATGGTAGGAGATTTACATCGCTTAGACAAAGACTCACATTGGCGTCCAAAGAATTGAGAATGGTAAGTTTGAATTTTAATTTTTCAATATTATTAAATTTTTGAATTATGCAATTTTTCATTAATTTTGAATTTTATTATTTTTAAAATCAGTAGATCGGGTGTTGCAATGTTATATTCAAGCAACATGCTGGTCCCCATCACCATTGATCGAGAATTACTTGGAAGCGGGTTTTTGGCACGTGGCCCACGATAGGTCGGGGTTCAAGTTGGACGGTTTTGATAAGCGCGTTGATAGAGGTGGAGACCCGAGACGCACACTTTCCATCCGCCATGCGAGAGTGTAGCATCACCTTAGAAGATGTGCGATTCTGATTGGGATTACCGGTGGGCCGGGTCGGTAGTCACCGGACCGTAACATCTCACGATTGGATGGCGTATGCTACTGAGCTCCAGGTGCCATTCCGGATAAATTGCAAGGAGGTCGGATCGATATGGTTTGGTTACGAGACACATTCCGCGGCGAATGAAGATTCGATGAAGATGAAAGAATCAGATGCACGGGCATACATACTTGATAATTGGAGGCTATCGATGCCGGACGTCTCTAGAAACCTCGTCCACCGAGATGGCTCTCGAAACTTGTTGATTTCGAGCACCGGTGAATTCATTAAGGGGTCCGTGCTATCGAGGTTGTATCGGAGATGTCTTGAAGCGACGGTGCGGATAAAGCAAAAATCGGAGGTTGTCTATCACTACTGCGATCATGGGCATGGTTTCGATTTCCATTTTACGCCCTCGACTCGACCAAACCATATTCATTCCCATTGATAACGAGGTAAATTTAATATTATATTTTTCAATTATGTCGTAGATTTATAGTATAATTGCATGCTAAGAGTTTATTTAATTAGGTGGAACCATCCAGAAGTCATGTTGGAATACGACTCGCTGAGGATATACTACTCTATTGGAACAACATCGGAATCACAAGTAAGTGTCTAATTTCGTTATTATAATTTAGTATTTATGTATATAACTAATATTTTGGTAATGTTAATATAGTTTCAATGGACACCGTGATGAGGATCCCGAAATTGGGCGATAATTCAGAGGAGTTCCTCCAAAATCCGAGCAGTTAGCACGTTAAGGTCCCGCTAATCACCTACGCTGATCGTGGAGATGCACCAGTCGGATCGGGTTCTGCGGCAATTTGGATGTCGACAACCGATTCCGTGGCTCTGAGGTGCTCGATGATGAGCACAGATGTGGACTTACTGGCGGCAAAGACACGGATTAGCCAATATTTTGGTCGAACATATCGAGAAGTGGGAGAACCCAGATGATTTTTACCTAACCGGAACCGATCGTAGTTCCTGAGTTAAGCGTCGTCTTGGAGTACATGCCATGGTTTAGAATCCATGGAAGTCAGATCTGTTGTCGGTGAAGAGAGGCGGCAACAAATTCGCGGCGAAGGAACGTCGGGCCCTTTACATCCAAGGAGAAGGGTGATGAGACGGCCCAAAGAACAGCGCCTTACACGATCGCCGGGCCCATCAACGAGGCCTATATGATCACCGGCCCATCAACAGCGCTATCGATCCACCGGGCCCATCAACAATACCTATACAATCACCGGGCCCATCGGATTCGGTGACAACACCGATAACACAAGCGTTCATAGTTTATGCCGGTGCGCACCGCCTTACATGTATCCTCCTAACCCATATATGTTTCCTTTTCTAGTCCCCCTGTGTTGGAATCCATGGTCGGGTTCGAGTCCGTTCGACAACTCCTTTTAGCCACCGATCGTGAGGCCGACATCGGGTGTGGGATTAGAGGAGGTGCCGTCGGGAGCGCTTCTTTCTACTGCACTCTTCACCGTGACGGATGCAATCACCCCGCGTGGTTTATGCAAACACCTCCGGTCATTATTTTATCAAGGTGGGTCATCATCGCAACACCTGTAACTGCACCCCACCGCCGGGATCGGATTCCCACCGAGGTTCCACAACCCCACGGAAACTAGAAGAAGGAGGAATCCGGTACAGAATCGGCTTAATCGCCCTCGTGTGGCACTGGTTCCCACCAAACATCCGCACTAAACCCTAAACCCCATAATTTGAGTAATTGTAAATTAATTTATAATTTGAGTTTAATTTTTTTGTATTGATCTCGTTTAATTTTTTGTAATTAAGTTGTAATATATATTATAAAAATTGAGTTTGTTTTTTTTGTAATTTAAATTTTTAATTTATTTAATTTTAATAACTTTGACAAAATATGTTTGATTTATTTTTTTGTAAGTAGGTTGTATTATTTTTAATACAATTTGAGTTTTATTTTTGTAATTTAATTTTTTAATTTATTTAATTTTAATAACTTTGACAAAATATGTTTGATTTATTTTTTTGTAGTAATTAAGTTGTAATATATTTAATACAATTTGAGTTTGTTTTTTTTGTAATTTAATTTTTTAATTTATTTAATTTTAATAACTTTGACAAAATATGTTTGATTTATTTTTTTGTAGTAATTAAGTTGTAATATATTTAATACAATTTGAGTTTGTTTTTTTTTTTGTAATTTAAATTTTTAATTTATTTAATTTTAATAACTTTGACAAAATAGGTTTGATTTTTTTTTTTGTAATTAGGTTGTATTATTTTTAATACAATTTGAGTTTTATTTTTGTAATTTAATTTTTTCATTTATTTAATTTTTTGTAGTAATTAAGTTGTATTATTTTAATACAATTTGAGGTTGTTTTTTAATTTAATTTTTTAATTTTTAATTTTTTGTAATTTCATTTTTTTAATTTTTTTGTAATTTAATTGAGTTATTGTACAAAAGTTCACCGCTTTTCCTCCAAAAAAAGTACATTACATAGCCAAGAAGAGACAAACAAGCTAAGAACACGGTCAACTAGTCCGATTTGGACACGAGCGAGATGTATGGCGGGTTCCTACACCACCCGCACCGCCGACTTTGGTTGGTCGGTTCTCGGATATCCATATTGTTGCGTATTCTAGTCGAGGAAGGTCGACCTTTTGGTTTCGTCTCAATTCTCTATCCCAACAATGACTATACGGTGCAAGCGATACCGATGGCCACTTACGTTCATCCGGGATGGTGGGAATACGTGTCTCCACACGTTGTACATGTTTTCTAATTTGTAGACTTCATCGACATAGCTCATGGGGTCAAGACGAAGATTATGACAAGCCGCAAGTACATGAGCACATGGGTAACGGTGCATCAAATATCCCACGTCGCATGTCCTATTTGTCAAGTGTACGATAATGCCCGCCAACAATACCTTGGCTCGGATCATCAAACTCCGTGACCGAAACCATAGGTCGTCGCGATCGTGACAAGCTGTGTGCATAGTGTTCGCCGTGCCTTCCCACGGTTAATTTCTTGCAAGACCTTCGCTCCATACATGGCCTCCTTGCATCGCCTCGATAACTCGGCGCTGCTCTCTTGGAAATAGTCGCTTAAACGAAAATATGTCTCCATAAAACCGCTGAATCGGCAGATGACGGGTTCCTTTTAGCATGTAATTTATGCATTCGGCCAGTTTGTGGTCATATGACCATATCGTAGGTCATCATATGCTTGTGTCCACTGCTCAAAAGGAATATTGCACAGTAGTCTGCGCCTTCACGTTATCTTCGCATAAATCGCCAACATCTCGTGAAAACGGTCTTTATTGATCTCGCACCGCCAATATCGTTGATATCGAATATTACATACCACTATTCAAATTGCGAATAAATCGAAAATTTCAAAAGAAATTATATTAATAGAAATTTCATACCCATATCGGTCACTTGCCGCTTCGTCTTTTAGATCGGTGTTGCCCATAGTAGTTGGATGCCACATGCCTCGGACAATATCGATGGTGTGTGCGATGCCACATGCTTCCCGTCGCTCTATTGCCGCAAGTATTCCGGGGCCGATCCGATATAACGATATGTCGGGTTGAGGCGATATGCCTCCTTAACCTAGATAGGAAGAAGTCCCATCATCACCGACTTCTGGTGTTATTGCGAACGCAATCGGAAGGATTCTCCCACGTACCGTCTTGTGCCACACTAGCAATAGCCGATGCGTATATCTACCATACATGAAGGTACCGTCAATTTGTACCAATGGCTTGCGAGATGTAAAAGCATCTCGGCATTGCTTAAATGTCCGATCAGCGCTTGAACATCGCGCATCCACGAAAGCGACGATCATTGTAGTACGGTTCCGTTTCAATGTCTGTTGTCAGTTGCTGGGACATATCTCTCCAAGACTTACACCACCGCCACACTTCATTATATGAGCGTCCCACCGACCGTGCAACTTTTCCAACGCCTTCGCTTGGCTATCCAAGCCTTTTCAGAAGAGGGTGTACCCCATTTGGCTACGAATATTGCCAATTAAGGCCAAGACCGTAGTTTTGGGATCGGCCTTCACCGTCGGGATTATTAAATCACCAACATGTCCGAATCCATCTCGGATGATCTTGTGTTACACATCAACGAATTACGTTAAATAATGCAACATTACATAATATTAGTGTTATTCGAAATCATTGAACACATAGTGGTACTGTAACGGTAAGACATGTATGCGGACCTTTGTACTTCTTCACCTCCCACATCCCCGTCCTTTTCCTCAACGACGCCATGATTTTCCATGCACATGTGCCGTCTTGCACAGCACACTTCGCCTCGTACCTATCGAGCTTTGATTTAACCATGGTGTAGTTAACCCCGTTCCTGATGCTGTATTGTTTCAATGCACCAAGAAAAGTGTTCTTGTTGGAAAACTGGTTACCAACTTCTAATTGGTCCGAATCCAACGAAGAATTTGTACGGTCACGCGTCCGATGTGGTAGTTCAGGAAACTCCAATGCATCATCTTGAGATAGATCGACATTATGCATGTGCTACCGGAGGCTAGTATGCCCGAATAGCGGATCTTCTTCTTCGTCCGAACCGCCTCAACATCTTCAGTACAATTGGAGCGGGCTCGGTTCGTAAAATAGTCCAACTTCGCACCGTCAGCCCCGGCCCGAGGTGGATCCACATCGGATTCATCGTCCGATCCTCCATAACTCGCAACAAACGAGGGCCCTCATTGGTGGATGCCGTCGGTAATACATCATCCTCCTAAACATCTTTCGTAAAGATTCCAATCGTATGTGGATTGCCATCCACTAGAAGTTGATGACGCCCCCAATGCGTATTTACGTCATCCGACGTCGATTGACGAATATGCATGTCCCATCCACCAACCGAAAGTGTCGTGCGGGGTTATGTTTTCCATACTACCACCGCGACACGGGCACTTCGTGTTTTGCCTCCCACTTACGTGAGTGTCGACACGGGTCGTGTATTCCCTCGAACGATACTAGATGTTGAGGTCGCAGCCAGATCACTTGGAGATGAAAATTCTACATATAACTTCGAGATAGGCGATCCATCGACAAAATGATTCTCCACCATTGCCTCAAGGCTCCAGGGACCTTTGATGTCGAATCGTCATATCTCACCGGATCGATCAAGCGCAAAATCTATACTTAATAGATCGAACTTTCATTGGCGTTGTTCAATATTTTACGCCTAATTCTTTTGCAAGTTCCACCAAATCGACGTTTCGATTAAAACTCAATCGTATTGTGTTCTCGATAAGAAAATAACACCATTTTTTGTCACGCACTTCACCATCGTAGTAAATAACACTATTAATACGTTCACTCATTTTCGGTTTTTTCTTTTGCTTGAATGCTTTCGCTAACCGAGAATGCAATTTGGCCGATGATAGCCTAATTTTGCCGCGCAACGCTTTAGCAAAAGTCGTCCACGTTGGAGCGCTTTTCACCGCTTCCGGTAATAGTGCACCTATTTGAGCGTTTTGGCCACGGTTTGTTGTAAACGTCTCTCAAAATAATTTTGCCGGAGACCATCATAAAAAAAGCGTCACGTGAGAGCGTTTTACCACGGTTTTGTTCAAACGTCTCTCAAAATTATTTTGTCGAGACTCTGTCCAAAAATTTAATTCATTTTCACATTGCAAGTGGACGGAAGATCGCCTAAAGTCGCGTCACGTAGGGCGCTTTAGGCCACGTCACCAAAGCGCGTCCACGAGGGCTTTAGGCGGCGTGGCCTAAAGCGCCTCTACGTGACGCGCTTTAAGTCGATTCAAAAAGCGCTACCGACGGACGCGCTTTTTGGGGAAATTGCCCTTCCGGTCAATATTTTTGAAACCCGTCCTTTCCGTAATTTTGTATTTTTTGGTATTTTTGGGATATTTGCCCTCAGATAAGTTCTTTTTCTTTTTGCCAAAAACTCGGATAAATTTAGTTCATTTTGCTTATCTAAAAAATCTATAAGGCTTATTAATTTAGATTTTATATTTTTGAGCTTAATTTAACTATTAATCATTTAAAAGAGGTAAATAATTTTAAATATAAATATTAATTAAAACATTAATTTTAACGATGTTGGTATGATAAATCACATAATAATTTACGTTTACTTTATGTTGACTTGAAGTTGTTTGTTTTATATTTCACGTTAATAAATATTTTAAAATTATAAAATATTCAAAAAATTAGCATGAATTATATGTAGATTACTATATAAGCTAAAATATTTTAAAATTAATATTTTAGTTAGTATTTTGTTGAAATAAATAAATTATTTTTAAATGGTTGATGGTTAAATTTAATTTTTTGAAAAGGCTGAAAGTGAAATTTAACATAAAAAAGAATAAAAAACAAAATGATAAAAAAAGTTTAAATATTGAGGATTAAATTTAATATTATACCAAACTAACCTTTTAATATAGCTATTCCTTGCCCTGTGACATCATGCTGTATCTTTATAAATCTATAGAATTGGAATGTAAAGTCAAATTCGAACAACGAGAGCAAATTTCAAAGTAAAAGCTTGCTCTGTTTCTTCCATCCGATTTTGCATTGGCGCCCCGAAGAAAAAAAGAATTAAAAGTAAAACCCAATTTGTCATAAAATATAGTATTCGTGGTAGTTTTAGAGGAGGGAAAGTGAGGCTAAGTCAAGCAATCCTGTTAAAGGACCCACTTCTGCAAAGCCATTCACCGTCCTGATAAAGCGAGATCCTTGTATATATAAACAGAGCGCTAGCTAGCAATTCCATAGCAGCATTTCAAAGATTGCGGATTACCCAATTTAAAACCAATCGACAGAGCATTTTTCTTTTGTGTGTGTGAGAGACAAGAACAAGAACAGGAATAGCTCAACATCTTTATTCAGCGATGAAGCGTATTCTGTGTGTGCTGGGTCTTTTGGCGTTGCTGGTTTCAGTACAGCTGGATGGTGTCCATGGGCGAGCCCTTCGATCAAAGACGACGGACGACAATGTGGTTGTTCCAAGTTTGGAAGGAGAAGCGATGGGTGTTCCTTCGTCGGCTGTATCGACAAACGACCCCCGCAGCAGCCGTAAGTCGTTGAAGAATATGGCTTTTACATTAGCCTCCGGACCAAGTAGAAAAGGTCCTGGGCATTAATCTTAAGCATATTGTTGGAGTCCTGGAGACTTTATTTAATTTTTTTTTTTTTTTTTTGCTATTTGGGTTTTTCAAATTATAGGAGGGACCCAGGTATTGTTGCACAGATTTGTAAGCTACAGGCTATATACAGCATTAGTTGTTCCTGTTTAATCTCCTTCCAGGACAATGGGAGATTTGTTTATTCATTCGTTTAAAAGAGAAAGAGAAGCTTTTGATTATACTTGTAATATTTGACGGTTTAGGTTGATAAATTTGAGGTAGTTACACACTTTTTATTTATTTGTTAGAATTAGGAAAATCTGTGTACTTTACTTGATAATGAAAAAGATAGAAATCATATACTTTTTGATGATGATGATGATGTCCTTTTAAGGTTTGTATGATTTTGTATGCAAAATCACCTACCACTTACCAAGTCTCTCTCCCTCTCTTTCTCTTTCCCTCCAAGAAAGTAAGTCATCATGTCATGTGAGCTAAACCCATCTGAAAGCAAGCAATTTCGAAATCTAATAATGTAATCTAAACCAATGACCAAACAAGATCGGCAGATCTTGCATCACCCGTAAGCCTTGACCGCTGCCTCCTTTGATACTTGTATGTCAGATTTAGCTCACATTTCATTTTCCTGTTGCGTTTCTATACAGGCTGGAAATGGATTTCAATTCCAAAAAGTCAGTTTGTTTTAAGGTTTATTATTGAAAAGCTTGTAAGTTTGGAAATAATGTTTTAATCTCTAGCTTAAGCCAATAGCTTTCACGTCTCTCTCCACTGAGCTTAAGATGGATAATAAATTAAGAACACTGTTATAAAGGACTTTAGATTTCTAAGGTGATAGACCCCGTGAAAGGAACAACTAATCCTATATTTATTTTGGTCAAAATAATATACAGTAACTTTAAGCTTTCGGCTTGCTATATGCTGAATACTGCATCTCCATTTCAATTTGTATAAATGATTGTCAAATACTGTCACCTAACACTGGCAAAAACCACCTTCTTCTGTCCTCTAGTGTGTTAAGTTGAGGATGTGCACCAATAATATAAGGAAATGCAGAATTGGTAGTCAGAATATTCGATACTAAAAGTCATCACATGGTTAGGAAAGCTGGTGCAAAGTTTTCGAAGATTGAAATTCAAATATTACCATGCAATCGGCCCAAAACTAAGCAATTCATGTCCCCAAGTTAGATGGATGTGGCCAATATATGACTATTTCACCCACCTTCAACCTACCAGATGACAACACGTGTAGGTTAAAATTTTGGCAGTAGTGAAAAGTAGCTATAAAATCCTCTTTTGACCTTATCATCCAGACATGACACATGCAAATTCCAGAACAAAGTAAACAGGCTTCTGTAACAAAGCTACTACCAGGATGATTACTTTGATTAGGTACAGAGGCGGATCCTCACGGGGGGTTAGGCCCCAAAATTTTGGAAAATTTTGGATGTTTCAAATTTTAGAAAAATTTCATTATATCATTTAATTTATTTAAAAATTTTAATTAAACTTTTTTAAAGTTTTTAAAAATTCTCATTGATCTCATAAATATTTTAGTTAGAACCCCAAAATTTCAAAAAAGAATTTTATTAAACTCCTAAAATTTAGTTTCAAAATCCACCTCATTATTTTGATTCAGTATGGCCCAGACTATCATAATTTTAAGTCGTTGGAAGGCTAAAAGCACATTCAATCGTTTGTTTCATATTGTGAGCTAAATTTTTAAGGAAACTTGGTCCCCTCAATGCTAATTGCTAACCTAAAACTGGGTTAAAAAGTAATGTTGTTAAACTAACATGAGTCTCCGTGCAGAAACATTCACAAAAGGAGCAAAGCAAACAAACAAAAGAAGGGTCAATTATGGGAAAAATTCAAACAAAACTCTCGTACACTTAACACGTTTTTCCAGAAAGGATTCCTTGATTAATGAGAAAATGTTGGAAAGCGGCGGACAATTTCACTTGCTTCGTGCCTCAGGTCCCCATAGGCCAATGTCCTATTGCAACCCCAACAAAAAAAAAAAAAAGGCATAGTCTTCAACAAAAAAACTAACGGCGGGAAGCGCAAGTAGTTCGACATGCGCAAGAGATGGAATTCAATCAATCAAAGTGGATACAAGGCCAAGATTGGCTGTCTTTTTTTAGATTGTTGATATAATAATACAAGAAGAGAAAAGTATAAATAATAGGAGGTAGGTTGTTATGGGGACTAATTCACCCAGTCGAGAAGAGCCAAAAGTTATGAAAAATAATAGTGAAGAGAAATTCAAAGCTGAGAGTGCAGACTTAGTATCTTTTTTAGGGTCCGTTTCTTTATTATTTTTAGATATTTATAAATAAAAGTTCTGTATAAAATAGTGCTAACATATTAAACTTGTCATTATTCACTTTTATTTGAATGAAAAAAACAGTTAAACTTACATAATGTTTGAGACCAACAACTTTATATTTTCAATGAAGATTAGGTCATCCATTGCACAAATAATCATCCTAGAAGGACGAGTTCACATGTGACCTTTCAACTAATTGCTGACAAATTTAATGTTCAAACATTTTTTAACTTACCACATATCTTAACATGGATGAAAGTATAAACATGAGTCCAAATTCTAATATCCACACTCCTTTTTATTTCCCTAATTCTAATATCTACGCTCTGTTTTAAATATTTAAAATATATTAAACTTTTATTTTTTTTATATTTTCAACAGCATTTTAAAAGTTTAATTTTATAAGAGACAAACTAATTTACTCGTATGGTATAGAAATGTAATCTCCCATGAACGTTCACTTCCAAAGCTCTTGTTCCCTTACCTCCGACAGTTGACGTGTTAACTCTTGTTCCAATTTCAATCACAAACAAGAGTATTTTGGAGGTGAAAATATATGACTATAGTCTGGAGTTGACATGCTAACACTGTCAAATTTAAAAATCAATCTTACAGTCAAAATATATGCTCCGCATTAGATTTAAATGTATGATAAACCAGACTTCATGCAGATTAAAGTACAATGCAGCAGCAAACGTTAAGCTATACAAATTCAAAAAGATTGATTCAATGGAAAGTATCCATATTGTATACATAAAAATGAGCAAATATGACAAGTAAAATAAGGAACCACCATACAAATCTATGCAAATGAAAATATGTTTGTTCATGTGTTTATATATTATGAATCCACCTTTAGGGTGAACATTCGATCGAATCGAATTAAAAGAATTTGAGTTAATTGAGTTTGACAAATTTCATTTCATCATTCCTTAATTTAATTTGAATTTTTTTTTCGAATTGAGTGAAATTGTTCAAGTTAAATTTAAAAAAATTAAACATATCAAATTAAAATATTGTTATAATATGACTAATTTCATGTTAAAGCAAATAAATTTGTATAGCTAATTTTAGAAAATTACTTATTTTAGAAAATTTTAATTTTTTAACATTTTATATATTCTTTATATATCTTTTAGAATTTTTATTTTATATATTTGTTTAAAAATATAAATTTTGGATTTTTATAAATATTTAAAATTTTAAAATTATTTTGAATTATTTTGTAATTTTGTTAAAAGAAACCAATTTGTTAAATTTCAAAATGATATAGACTAAAAGATATTTACACTAATATATTATTTAAGTTATTTGAATTGTCAAATTCAACCACTCAAACTCAAAACTCAAATTTCTTATTCGAATTAACTTGAAAAAATAAATAATTCAATTTGATCAACTTGAAATTTAAAAAAATAAATCAATTTTTAGAATTCAAATGATCATCCCTATCCACCTCTACAAAGGTAGGTTTGACTCTTTTTAAGTTCATTACTCGCTGGGCTTGAGTTTTGACTCTAAGGATTAAGGGTACTCAAATCATAGCTTAACATTAATAGCATTCCCCTATGCCTCACCCATAACAGGTTTTCAACTGATTTGCATGGTTGAATTTCCCACGGGCACTGCAGAGACCATGATCTCACAAATCCTATGGTACTCTTAGGGGTGTGCAAATTTAATTCAATTAATCGATCATTTAATCGAATTAATTCGATCGAGAGTCGGTTAATAATTTTTTAAAAGTTTTGTTAATGGTTAATTCGGTTCGAAATCGATTCGGTTAACCGAATTTAATAAATAATATTATAATATATAAGTATTCTGTCGGTTAGGTTAATTTTTTAAAAATATAAATTAATCGGTCGATTAAGTCAGTTAGTTTTTATATGCTTTATACTTGTTTTAACCAAAGATAAAAAATATATATATATATATATATAAATTTCGATTAATTCGATTAACTGACCGAATTAACTAAAAAAATTCGGTTCGGTTAATTTTTTTAAAAAAATTTCTATTTGGTTAATGGTTAAAGGATTAAAAAAATCGATTAATTAGATTAATAATATTTCAGGTCAGCTAACAGGTTGGTTAACCGATTGAATATCCCTAGGTACTCTACTCTTATGAAGTGTTCCACTAGAAATTGCAGAGATTATGATCTCACGAAGGCGTAGACGGGCTGGTGAACATAAGTGGATACACATCAATAATGTGGATTGCTGGAAACAAGAAATAACCATACCCTGATAAAGATTTAAAAGTATTTTCTCATTTTGTTTGGTAACAAATAGAAGACCGTGCCATTTCGCAAGGATATTGCAGATTCATTACACTGATGAGCTGAGCTTGAAAAGAGACAAAATTCTCCTAGATACTTGTAGGGAATTCATGGAGAAACACAACATCAAGATGTATAGCCACACCAGCATTGACAACATGTGACAGACCTAAATATGAGCATTATATTTATGGTTGAAAGCCTAAGCTTAGATTGTACATAATGATCTAGAAAGTTGCATCATGCCCAAAACAGACTTGGTTGAAAGGGATTACTTAATTATACTCCTTTCTTTCTTACAGAACTTCTATATATGCAAGAAAAAACTCAAAGAATCGTATGCAACACAGCTTAATGAGAACGGAAGCAAACAAAGGTCAAGCAATCACCAGATGGGAGGGAAGTATGATAAAAACAAGATTTACAGATGGATTATTTCATTTACCTTGGAACATGAAGTTGGATGGTTTCTACCTACAATAATCAAAAGAGAATATGGGGTCCTAGGTATTAACACCATAAAAATTATAATATTCCTTCAATCAAGATGCGAGCCGGAGGTACGAGATAAAGAATGACAACGGAAAATTGACTCTATTGCAATGCAATGCTTAAGCTACAACTAAAGCTGGGTGAGGAAGTTTAGGGCAACAATAGTTGAAGCTGTTAAAGAAAATCAAGTAACACAGTACCAGTAGGAAAAGAATATGATGTAATTCGACATTAGGGATATAGCAAACAACCAGATTCACCATTCAGAAAAAGAAAATGATGTTCAAACAAGTCGGAGAAACAAACTGTACTGTTACAGATTTATGGAACATTAACATAGCTTGAGAACTAAAAACACAAATAAATTGTTAAAGCATTATATACCTATTTTCTTAACTCAGGCACAAGAACAGGTCATACAAACATGTTGATATTACCAAGTGATAAGTTCATAACAACGCATCTACTCTTTACTTGTCCTATAGCACTTAAACTATCCCTTCCATGCTAGATTCTAATTCACAGCAGAAATATCATAGAACTTTCACATCTTCGTGGCTCTAATCACCAAACCTTTCCAAACACAAATTAACCTTCCAAATAAACAATAATTTTTAAAAAGAGTTCCAATAAAAGCAGATTGACGAAATACTAAGACCATATATCAGATATATAATACAAAACTGCTTAGAACTCTTTCCGCACTCATTCGTGACTTTCATCTCGATTGCTCTTGATTCCATAATGTTCGGCCTTTAAGATATGCAAGTTCAGAACAACATTGTCTAATTCCTATGAAACTAATGACTGAATTTGTTGAAACAGGAGATGAAACCCACACAGTAACAAAGGCACAAAATGCTGATGAGTTGCTGGCAAATAAATCATCAAGGAACAAAGTTTTTAGCACCCTCTATTTTGAATTTTGCACTGAATCAATTAAAAGAGTAATGAAAACCAATCAACTTACAAAATGAAGCATATTTTCCAGCAAGACAACATAAAAGCAACAAAAAAAAAAGGCCACAACATATTGATAAATACCATTACAGATATTATTATCATGGTATATAAGCAATTAAGCATCCCGCAATATTTATAGTCAGTCGAAACAGATCTACTAAAACCCTAGCAATACCAATTATCAAGCTAAACAAAAAAAGAACCCTAAAGAGACAATGTGAGAAACAAGAATACTCAAACTCAATCCTCAGCCTTGACGGACGAGGACGAATCCTCCTCACCAACTGCAGTTCCCACGTTATTCGAGTCTACCTCCGCCGAACCTGAAGGAGTGGAGTCAGTGGCAGCAGCAGCTCGGGCTTTGACAGTGTCGAGCATACGCTTGCTGATTTCCTTGGAATACATCTGGAGGATCTCGATGCCGTCCTCGTCGGTGGAGAAGGATGCGCCGGCGACCGAGAAAGCCTCCTCCTCGATCAACTTGGCCGCGGCGGAAGCCTCGTCCTTTGGGATGGTTCCATAACGTTTGGAAAGGACGGATTCGGAGGATAGCGTCTCGACGAGACGGTTGAGGACGGCGTCACGAGTTCGTTGGGTGGGGGGCCAAATTTTAAAGGTGAGGTTGCTGAGTTTGGCGGCAGTGTCGTCTACTTGGGTTTGGGTGTGGTGGGGCTCCGTGGTTGGTGCGGCAGAGTCCTTAGCAGTGGGGGATTCAGGATCAGCCATTTGTTTGGGTGGAGAGTGAAGAATCGGATTTGTTTGGGAGGGGGAGAGCAGAGAAGTAATTGAGGAAGGGGAAAAGGAGGTGGGTGGGGTGCGTGTGGGTTGAAATGAAAAGGACTCACCAGCTTTACTGTACTTTTAAATCTGCATCTGCTCTAAATGCTGTACATTGTATTCGATTTTTTTAACTTAACATCCAAATTTCATGCTTGCCCTCCACTTTGATTTTCGTTTAAGGCAGGCAATTAACCAAAGAAGCAACCTTATCTTACTCAAACCCATCTCACCCCTTTGTAACCTAAGATGGCAGATTTTTCACTACATTCACCCCGCCTTCTAATCATTTATTACGTTGTGTAATTATTTAGATTACTAATTTCATATAAAATGAATAGTTAAATTTTATATTTTCTTATAATTTATTTTTGAATTTTACAATTAAATTACAACCAACTCAACTTTGTATATATACTTATTTTCTTATAATTACATTTTATTGATTATAGAAGTTAAATGTAATAATTGTCTAACGTCTACCTTTCAACTTAAATCCATTTTAAATGGGTAAATTATATACTTTTATAAATTTTCATTTTGATTATCAAAAATAAAAGTTTTCAAATATGGTATTTTTTCATTTGTCACCTACTGTTAATTAATGTTCTTGTACACTTATTTCAGTCAATCATTTTTATAAAAATTATTTTAATCAGAAAAATAATTTTATATAGACAAGGCATTACATTATTCAGCTACGAAAATGAAACTCAAGTTTTTCCTTCTAATACAATTTCTTTAAAAACTCAAGTAATTCCGGAAACTCACTAGAAAACCCTAAATATTCCTTTTTTATATAAAAAATTAAGATTAATTTTAAAATTAAAAAAATTAAAAAAATAATATTTTTTATGTATCTCCCCAAAAAAGCATGTTTTTTTTTATCACCGCACAGAGAAAATATTTTGTTGCGAATGAACAAGATATTGATGAATTGTCCATACGTAAAATCATAATTATTGATACGGACCTTTTCTACATAAAAAAGGGAATCTTTTGTTACAATAGAAGCAGAAGTGATGTGGATTATTCAAGAATCGAAGTCGATTTGCCTTATAAAAATAAGATATCTATGAACATCTATGAAATAGTTTCACGGGATTCAGCCAATTGTCTCGATCGTGGGATATCATTGTGAAATAGGAATCCATGTTATCAAAAGATTTCTTGCGATTATTTCTAGTATGGAATGAGTCAATCATCCATTTTGGTATCTTATTGACTAAAAATGGTGATGTTGTTCCTCCATTGATCAATAATTTCAGTTTTTGAGAAGTATTATGATCATCCAATAAGAAAGGTTTCAATTTTTTCAAATGAACGATTTGAAGACCTATTGATTCTAACAACTTATTGCAAAGTTGATCATTCGGACCTTTCAATTCATAGATGTGGATCTCAAACCTATGAATGGGGATATTTCTAAAACTCACAAAGAAAAAAGGAAGTGAGTTAGACAAAAAGAGAAGCAACTTGGACAAAAAGAAGTAACTTGGACAAAAAGAAATGAAGTGAACTTAGACAAATCTTTTTTGTTGATAATCTCAGACCAATCAATCGAATATTGATTAATACGTAATCGATCGAACACTACTTGAAAACGGCTCTTACGCTTTCGAAGCGAAATGTTCCAAATGCTCCGGAAATTCTTGCTCCCATTGGACCATTTGTATCTATATGCATTAGGATCCCGATTCATGGATCTCTCGGTCGAGAAATAAAAATAAGAGGATCGAACCATTTCTTCTTACTCTTTTCAAATTCTATAAATGTTGGTTGATCGTATATTTCATTATAGTTCTATGATTCAAAGTATCATTTCCTATTTGATCCCTTTGAATTCCATATTCGAAGTTGCGATCGGATCGATTCTTTTGAATAAAACCCCCAATTATTTCCTTTTTACCCCAAAAAAATAAAAATAAAATTAAAAAAAGGAAACACTCAATGAAAAATATAACAAACAAAACTTCCACACCAAACCAGAAAGAGTTTTTATTTGGTTGTGGGCTTCAGCTTCGGCGCATTTATTTGTGGGTTTACAACGTAATAAAAGGTCTTTAGTGTCTAACAACAATTGTAGCAAACGAAAGCTATTGGCAAACTATGTATAAAATGAAAAGGATTATGTAGCGATTTACCTTTCGATTATACCAGCAATATCTACAGTTTATTCATAAACATTCTTTTCTGATCTCATCACAAAAACTAGATTTAAAAAAAAAAAAAAAAAAACAAAGGCAAGGATCAATGATGATGATAATAACGATCTCACACTAACTTTTGTAATCAACACCTAACAGTCCCAAATTTGCCCGGGCCCAGGAACCAAAAAACAAAACAAAAAGAAAAAAGACTAACCCTAGGCCCAATTACATTAACCCAAAGCCAACAATGGCCCAAAATGATTTTCGAGACAGAAACCCCAGCCCCTTTTCCTAGTGCGCCGCAGCCTTCACGTGCCCGAAAACCATCAGTTTTTGGCATCTTGCACCGAAATGGCAACCTTTGCTCCGTTGACCTCGTCCCCGATACCTACAAAGCAACAGAACGAGACAGAAGAGGCAAGAAACAGCAAGAAAACAGAGATAAACCAAATAGCAAGCAAAACTAATAATAAACTTGTATTTTTTCGGATATATAAGCCCAGCAACAACATGAATGTAATTTATATACACAGAAAAATTAGAAATACAAAAGAGAAGTTGTCAAACAGATCAAGGTGCTTTATTTTATCCTTTATTTCGAAATAAAAAATAAATAAAGAATAAAGAAAAAAAAAACCTGTCGTTTTGCTTTCGGGCCGTCGTTGGGGTCTGTCGCCGACCCCTGGACACCTCGAAACCCGTTGGGTTTCCGATGAGGGTCCAAAAGCGGCAACCACGAGAACGAAACCCCTCTTTATTTTCTATTTTTTCTTCTTCTTTCTCTTTTTTTTTTATTTTCGTTTTCAGGTTCAAAAGATACCCTAATCGGGTTTGAAAGGGGCTGAAAAGCCAATTTTTGGGCGCCTCTAACCGCCGTATACGGCGGATGCCACGGCGGAGGACCACCGGACGGCCGGCCCTAAGAACCTTTCAGAGGAAAAATGAAAAGAGAAAACTTTTTTTTAAAACGGCAAAGCAAATGATTTTTTTGGTAAAAAATGGAATTTATATACCTGCTAAAACGACGTCGTTTTTGCACCATGGTCCAGCCATTAAACGGCGTCGTTTAGACGTTCAACGGGCCGACCCGATCCAAGAGCGGAAGATCCGCGTGTTTTTTGTTTAGGGGTTATTTACCCTTTTGTTCCTTCCGCATTTTTCTATTGCTTCAATCTGGTATTTTTCTTTTCTTTTACATTTTCCCACGAATTTTATTTTAATTTCAATTTAGTCCTTACTAATGCTATGCGTTTTGAAGGTCATGGATAATATTCTATTTAGTCCTCACTTCTTTACGTGTCTTTTAGTTTGTTCCTAAATTTCTTTTAAATTTGCCACTTTAATTTATTTTGTTTTTAATTTAATCCGCGGCCTTTGCTAGCTGAAACACAGGGATATTTTCTCATTAGGTCCTCGCTATTTTCAGCTCATTGCATTCTGGTCCTTGTCAGCTTTAATTTATGCCTCTTAATTTTATTTTAATAATTATTTAGTCCTTTTATTTTAACTCTTTTATTTATTCATTCATTTAGTTAATTGTTTAGTTATTTATTATTTCTTTATTTTATTCATTTGTTTTTTCACTTATTTTGTTATTTACATGTTGTTCATTTTATTTTATTTTTTACCCTATATATTGTTATTTATTATGCGTTCTTTTTATTTTTCTTTATTCGTTTTAGTTATGCTTTTATTATTCTTACTATCGTATTATTCATTATTATCTTATTATTCGTGATTAAAATAGAATAAAATAAAAAAGATAAATAAGGAAAGCATATAAATATTTGTATAGTTTGGACCAATTTAACCAAATGTTAAAATTAATAAATTTATAATACTTGGGCCTCAACTACACAAGCAAAACTTTTCAACCCTACCGGTGTGCGTGAATTTTTGTTTTTGCCTGCTGCTTGTTCTAACTTGCTCACGGTCCTATATAATGAAATTATCATTACGTATATAGTAAATATTATAAACCGAAAAATTTATAAGAGTTTGGAAGTATGTAATACATCTCCTTTCTTTGAATTCCAGAATCTAACTGCATCTTCCCATTGGTACCTCAGCATTCCCGGCGGGACATTTTGCAATTTTTCTTCAAGGCTTATATCAATAATCTTTTTTCAAAGTGCTTTATAGTCTCTCCATTTTTACCCCATGCCTTCTTGATATAGGCATCCGAGACTTTTAAAGTAAATCTCTCCTAAAAAAACACAAGTTTAGTAAGTAAATATAAAGGAAACTTAAACCAAAGTATTATAAATTACATTCACGTTTTGTTACGTTAATATTATCGAGAGCTTGATTCTTGTTGCTATAAGACATGTGATGCCATGATTCGTAGTTGATGGGCAACATATTGGCATTTCGTGCTATAATGCCCAAATAGCCTGCTAATAGTCGAGCTTCTGATCCAACAGGCTGACCATGACTGTTTCTACTTACTTTGACACGCTCGACAAGATTTAAGTCGTATAAATCTTTAAGTAGCGTGCATCCTCGACCTCTGCGAGTCCCAGCATTTTTAGTTGGAAAATAATGTATTATTATATTGAAATTGAGAAATAGGAGCAATAATAAAAGTCTATATGCATGTAAAATAAACTTAACATTACTTTGAAATTCTACAGGCTCGTCAACTGTCTCCAGCACATTCAAAGATCCAATAGCTGTCTATTATTCACTATTTCCTTCTTCCGAATTTGGAGTATTCTGGACAATACTTAAATTTCATAATTTTCTTCTACGCATTTTTCCTGCAATACACATAAAATAGTTGAAATTTTAGTAACAAATAACAACAATAATAGTACATATAAAATAGTTAAATTATATAACATGACCAATATTAAAATTATAATATTACATATATTTAAAAAATCGTAAAATCTTACTACATCATAATTCGTAAATATCTTCGTCCACGTCCTGACGAACCCATTGAAATTGTGTACTAGTACTAGGGATATTTTCATTTAAGTTTTGTTTTGGAAAAGGCAAAGTTTCTGATCTTTCGATGATTTCATCCCTACTTCCATTGCCCATGTCAAATAAGTCTCTAGGGGTGTTTCGGAGTACAACGTACCAACCCTCATTAGTTAGATCTTTCGACTAAAAAACTTGCTTCACTTGAGAAGAAAATACCTACGGCTCATCTATCAATTGTTGTCCAGTGTGAATCAATCGAGAGAAGTTCACCATTGTAAAACCAAATTGATCTTGTTTAATTCCACGAGCCGTATTAACATCAGCCCAATCACCTCGAAATAAGACAACTTTCCATTTGCCATAGTAATCTAACTCATTTATGTCAGTAAGAAGTTCGTAATACTTCACATTTCCCTCAACTGGATTACTGTCCCTAGCATTAGCATAACTTGTAATTGAAGAATTAACAATAATTCCACAATTTTGAGTTCTCCTCAATCTCTCGTGATATTTTGTATGAAATCTGAATCCATTAATGAGGAAGGCACTATATCTTTTCACTATTCTATTTGGACCTTGGGAAAGCCATTTAACTTCGTCATTTACTTCATTCTGACTCCAAACCTATTGAATCAAAAGTAAATTGAGTAATTATAAATGTTATGAAAAAACATTATTACTTGTCAATGAAAGCTTCAATTGCATACCGTTTGGCTTAACCATTCATGAAATGATTCTGTGAACAACTTATTAATTTCTCGTTGTTGTAATCTTCGAGACCGTGAACAAGCTCTCAATATTTGTTTGTACTCACTATGTTAAAAAAAATGTTTACTTTGTTAGAAGACAAACAAATTATAATTGATGAATATTTATCAAATTCTAGAACTTACTTATGTAATGGTTCCATTGAATCGTGATGAAAAAGAATATATCGATGTGTTTGAACCCATGATCTATCATCTAATTCTGTAATTTCAACTTTACCGATTGGTTCTTCAAAACTTTGAAATAAATAAGTTTCGGCCAAGTTATGATCTGTAAGCCCAGCATTTCTACTTGGTCTGTTCATTCTTGTTTTAACATCTTCCAAATACTTTGAACAGAAAGTCATACATTCCTCCGCCAAGTAGCCTTGACAATTGATCCTTCCGGATAACGCTTATTACGACGAGAAGACTTCAATTTGGATAGGAACCTAAACACGATATATAGCATTATTAAAAGTTGCAACTAAAGGCATTAAGGTGAATGAAGGAATAATTTACAAATAAATTAACACCTTTCTATCGGATACATCCATCGATAGAAAACGGGTCCACCAAGTATTACTTCACGAGGGAGATGCATTATCAAGTGCACCATAATAGTGAAGAAGGAATGCGGGAAGATCTTCTCCAGATTGCATAAAGTCAATGCGGCTCGATCTTGTAGTGTCTCAAGTTCTTGAACATCCAAAACTTTGCCACAAATGCCTTTCATTATATTAGATAGTTCAATTACACAAGACGTCACCTTTTTCGACATACAACATCGCATAGCAACTGGCAGTAAGTCTTGCATCAAGATGTGATAGTCATGTAATTTTAAGGCATATAGTCTTCGATTTTTAAGACTCACACATCGAGATATATTTGATGCATACGCATCTAGGACCTTTATATCCTTCAACACCATGTAGAACTGTAACAGTCCCGTTTATACCCTAGTCAGAACAGTGATTTTGAGACCACAAATCTGAGTCTGTATAATATTTTAATATTATATTCTGTGTCATTGATATGTGATTAAGCATGTGGTAAATTTTCGTGAGCTAAATCGTCTGTTTGTGTGATTAATTTGACAAAAGAGATGAAATTGTATTAAATGTGAAACTTGTATGCCATTTGTTAAAACACCTATGTGTTGTGGCTTTTAAAAGTAATGGCCTTAAGTGGTAATTGAACCACTATTTAGTTAGTGGATTGTTTTGGTCAAATTAGTTATGTTATAAATATTTTATATTTTAAGGCTAAATTAGTAAATAGATTATTATGTATGTTATATTTGATAAAAGCATGAAAATGGCCATTTTTAGTTCATCTTTTGGCTGAATATTTGAGAAAGAAAAAGAAAGTTTTGAAGCTTGTATTTTCGGTTGATTACAAGCTAAAATTCAAGGTATGTTTTCGGTTGATTTTCGATAATTTTTACGTTTTTGTAATCGTTGCTTTGAGAGCTAGAAAACCCATGTACTAATTTTGAATATTGATGATGTTTGTGTGAGATGCCATTGTTGATATGTTGAGTTTTGAAATGACTTTAGTTGACAAAGGAAAATTTGGAGCTAGATGAATATATTTTGTTCTTGAAGTTTTGATGAATTTAGCTAATTAGGGCTAAATTGTGAAAATGTTATTTTGGGGAACTAAATTGTAAATTTGATGAAAATTATGGGCTTGTATGATTTTTATATACATTTGGCTAAGCTTGGTTGTGTATTGATTTTGTGAATTTGATGTTTTGAGAAAAATGACTAAATTGATATATTGCGTAAGTATGAGGGCTAATTTGTAAATTACCCTAAATATGTGTTCATGGATTGAATTGAATGAACTAGTGAATAAAAGGGTTAATTCTGAATATGTTTAGATCAAGAACCAAGGAAAATAGACTTAGATCACGAGAAAGAGAAAGTTATTGAATAGTCATTTTCATTTCGATAGATTGAATCTGAGGTAAGTCACTATGCAAATAAACGTATTTGTATTGAATTTGACATATTCATATGATTATCAATGATAATAAAGGTGTATGAGATACTATATGCATGGATTCCTAGGTAAGTTTGATATAGTGATGAAGTTCGAGAAGTCCCGTGCGAACCTAGAAATAGATAGGATTAGCTATGTCATGACATAGGTGTCTATTTTGTTTTATCATGTAAGACCACGTCTGGGATGTTGGCGTTAATTTGTGATTTTGTGCAAGACCACATTTGGGACGTTGGCATCGATATGAGCATTACGAGTAAGACCACGTTTGGGACTCGATATGAGCATTACGAGTAAGACCACGTCTGGGACGTTAGCATTGATATGAGCATTACGAGTAAGACCACATCTGGGACGTTGGCATCGATATGAGTTTTACGTGTAACACCATGTCTGGTAAATTGGCATCGTATTGATTCGTATAAGACCCTGTCTAGGACAGAGGCATCGACATCCAATGCATATAAGACCTCATCTGGGACGTTGGCATTGTACGATTATTTTGAGCTTCTGAGTATCCTACTAGATTCCTATTGGTTCAACGGGCAAGTCTGTGATATGAATGGTAAATTCGAGCTATTATCAAATAATGAATAAATATCCGTTTCAGGTACGTTGAATGTGCATTAAACATGTATAAAAGGTAAGTACCTACATGACTTTGGTTTGAAGAAAAGTATGATTGAATATGAGAAAATGAATGAGAAACAAAAATGATTATGAATGAGCTATGTATACATATAGTTATTGAATTGTAAATGTGGCCAAAATGGTCAAGTTTATGAACCTAGTTACATATGTGATGATTTATTAGTGATTGGAATGTGCAAATATATCTATTTGAATTATATGCCTACTATGTTAAGTTTGTTTGTATATTGACTTACTGAGCTTTTAAAAGCTTACTCTATGTATGTTTTCTCTTTTTATAGGTCGTCAAAGCTACTGAAAGCTCAGGACCGTTAAGAATTTGTCATCACACTACTAAACTTATTTTGGTACCCTTTTGAAAATGTATATAGCTAATTATGGCATGTATAGGCTAGATATGTGTATATGTTAATAAAGTGAACTTATCCATGAGTTTTGGCAAGTTTTGAGTTGGTAATATGCTTGAGTGAATGAGTTATGGTTAGTTGGTATACAAAATGGTTAAGTTTTGAATGATCAAATAAATGATTTATGCTTGTAATGATATGAGTTTTAACCTTTGAAATTGTTATGGTTGGGATTGATATTGAATACATGTTTTAAATGATTATTTTGGGAAGCCTTTGGTGGTTATATATGTATAAATTGTAATGGTAAATTTTACTTGTAGGTGTGACCCAAATGGCTAGCTTATTGGCCTTGCAAATGGTCTATTATGTCACATGGTCATGGCACACGGGCGTGCCTAGTAACCGTGGGGTAAAATCAGTAGCTAGCTTAATAAGTACAAGGTCATGACAGGCGTGCCTAAAGGCCGTGTGAGAAATGGCAGTATATGACTTAGTAGGACACGGCATTAGCACACGGGCGTGCTTGGTAGCCGTGTTGGTTTTGGCAGTATATGACCACGGAGAGGACACACGGGTGTGTCAAGTAGCCGTGGGTGAGACACGACTTACCCCCACGGGCGTGTATCCCCTGTATTTAGAAAAATTTTAATTTTTCATGAAATTTTGTATGTGTTTTGATTTAGTCCTGACTCAATTTATAAGCATGATTAAGGTCTCGTTGACCTACTTAAGGGACATTATGATTGATATTGATGAATAGTTGTATGTTTAATTCTATAAATATTTTTGATCTTTTCGATAATGCCTTTAACCCTAGTCCGACGTCGGATACGGGTTAGGGGTGTTACATTTGGTTGGTATCAGAGCCACGATTTAGTCAATTTTTAGACTAACGTAGCGTGTCAGAGTCTAGCTATACATGCTATATATCTAAATTGTGAAAGTGTGATAAATCCTGAGTATAAAATGTGATTTTCATATAGTAATGGATCCCGAAAGAGCCGTAGCTGACGACGTAAAAAGTAATGCGCCTACTCCCGCGACAAGGGACAGCGCTCTCTGATTCGAGACCAACTACGAGTGGTCAAGAAGGAGAAGCTAAACAAGCTTTTTTTCAGATGATGAGTGAGTGGTTCACTCAGTTTGTAAAGAATAACCCGACTTTTCGCAACCCTCGCCCCCGGTTAATCCTCCTCAAACATCTGATATACCTCGATTACAAATCTGAATCAGTGGAATAAACCTCCGGTTGACAAGATTCGTAAGTATAGAGCTGAAGAATTTCGGGCAACTAATAATGATGATGCTGAAAAGGATGAGTTCTAGTTAGAGAACACGATCTGAGTATTTGACGAAATGTCTCTGACTCTGGAAGAATGGATAAAGTGCGTTGTATCTTTACTCCGAGATGCAGCTTATCAAAGGTGGAAAAATCTAATTTCAGTTGTTCCGAAAGAGCGAGTTATATGAGACTTCTTTCAGAGTGAATTCGGAAGAAATATATCAGTGAGAGATTTGTTGATCAGAAATAGAAAGAATTTCTAGAACTAAAACAAGGCCGAATAATTGTTTTTGAGTATGAACGAGTTTGTGAGACTAAGTCAGTATGCTCGAGAATGTGTATCTTCCAAAGCTATAATGTGCAAAAGATTCGAAGATAGCCTTAATGAAGACATTTGTCTGCTAGTCGAGATTTTAGAAATAAAAGAGTTTGTTGTACTCGTTGACTGAGCTTGCAAAGCTGAGGCACTCGGGAAAGATAAAAGAAAAGCTGAGTCTGAAGCCCGAGATACAAGAAAGAGATTCCAGAACAAGTCATTTCAGTTTACTTCAAAGAGATTCAGAGATGATCAAGGTCATTCCAGAGACAATGTGGGACATCCAAATAGAAATCAAGCTAGATCGCTAATGAGTTCCAAAACTCCAACAACTTCAATGACCAGCGTTGGTAATGTTCAGGGTGAGAGACCTGAATGTAAACATTGAGAAAAAAGACATCTAGGAAGCTGTAGATTAAATGACAGAGCTTGTTTTCGATGTTGATCACTTGACCATTTTATCCGTGATTGTCTTGAGTCTGCCGAGCCAGAGACTATCCAAAATTCAAGACTTGATAATGCACCTATAAGAGGTAGACCTTGAAGAATACAAGAAATGTTAGTGGTAGTCAGAGGTGCACGAGAGATATTGTTGTAAGATCTGAAGCGAGAGCGCCTGCCAGGCGTATGCTATCCGAGCTCGTGAGGAAGCTTCATCACTGATGTCATAACGGTACTTTTATGCTTCATGATACTTATGTGATTGCATTGATAGACCACAGTTCTATGCATTCGTATATATGCATGAATTTAGTTCTGATGAAGACTTTGCATGTAGAGTCTCTTGAGTTTGCTATAAAAGTATCGAACCCTTAGGTAAAAATGTCCTTATTGACTAAGTATGCAAGAACAGTCCGTTAATGTTTCGAGAAAATTATTTTCCTGCTGGTCTGATGCTTCTTCCATTTGATGAGTTCGATATTATTCTGGGTATGGACTGGTTGTCCTTACATGATGCTGTTGTGAACTGCAAAAGAAAGACTATAGATTTGAGATGTCCGAATAATGAAATTGTACGGGTTGAGTCTAATGATTTAAATGGATTGCCTGCTGTGACATCGGTTTTGAAAGCTCAAAGTTATGTGAAAAAGGGGTATGAGTCATATTTCGCTTATGTGATTGATTCAAAACTGTCTAAGAAGAAAGTTGAGTCAGTACCTATTGCTTGTGATTTTTTTGATGTGTTCCCTGAAGAGTTATCGGGTTTACCCCCGATTCGTGACGTTGAGTTTGGTATTGAATTGATGCCTGGTACTACACCTATTTCGATAGCTCCGTATAGAATGGCACCAACAGACTTGAAAGAGTTAAAGTCACAGTTGCAGGAGTTGACTGATAGAAGGTTCGCTAGACTGAGTTTTTCACCTTGAGGTGCTCCTGTTTTGTTTGTGAAAAAGAAAGATGGTATAATGAGAATGTGTATAAATTACCGTCAGTTGAATAAGGTGACCATAAAGAATAAATATCCGTTGCCCAGAATTGGTGACTTATTTGATCAGTTAAAAGGAGCTACTGTATTCTCTAAGATAGATCTGAGATCGGGATACTATCAGTTGAGAGTGAAAGATTCCGATATACCTAAAACTGCTTTCAGAACGAGGTACGGGCATTATGAGTTTTTAGTTATGCCATTTGGACTAACCAATGCTCCTGCTATTTTTATGGATTTGATGAACAGAATTTTCAGACCGTACCTAGATCAATTTGTTGTAGTTTTCATAGATGACATATTGATTTATTCACGAAGTGAAAATGAGCATGCTGAACACTTGAGGATTGTGTTACAAACTCTACGAGAAAAGCAATTGTATGCGAAATTCAACAAATGTGAATTTTGGTTGCACGAGGTTAGTTTTCTGGGACATATTGTGTCAGCTTCTAAGATTCGTGTTGATTCGAGCAAGATCTCTTCTATTCTGAATTGGAAACCTTTGAAGAATGTGTTTGAAGTCCGTAGTTTTCTGGGTCTAGCTGGTTATTATCGTCGTTTTGTAAAAGGATTTTCAGTGATAGCTACTCCGTTGACTTTACTTCAGAAAGATGTTAGATTTGAATGGTCAGAGAAATGTCAAAAAAGTTTCGATCAGTTGAAAGCTCTGCTAACAGAAGCTCCACTGTTAGTACAACCAGAATCGGGCAAAGAATTTGTGATTTACAGTGATGCTTTGTTAAATGGACTGGGATGTGTTTTGATGTAAGAAGGCAAAGTTGTAGCTTATGCCTCAAGACAATTGAAACCTCATGAAAAGAACTATCCGACGCACAACCTTGAGCTAGCTACGATTGTTTTTGCACTTAAGATTTGGCGCCATTATTTATATGGTGAGAAATGTCATGTGTTTTAGATCATAAAAGTCTGAAATATTTGATGACCCAGAAAGATTTGAACATGCGTCAAAGAAGATGGTTAGAACTGTTAAAAGATTATGAGCTTGTGATAGATTATCATCCGGGTAAAGCAAACGTTGTTACTAATGGTAAATTAAAAATAAAAGAAAAGAAAAAAATATTTTTCGTGATTAAAATAGTATAAAATAAAAAAAAAAAGATAAATAAGAAGGAAAGCATATAAATATTTGTATAGTTTGGACCAATTTAACCAAATGTTAAAATTATAAACAATTTAGTAAAGGAATAAAAACGTCATTGTATAACTTAATAAACCGGTGATAGAAAAGAACGTAATTTTCAATAAGGAAAAACCATTCAAGCCAATTGCTTGTTACGTTTGTGGTGAGAAATTAAGGGTTTTTAAGTTACAAATCAAAACTAATTATTATATTCATAAAATTTATTGAATTTTATTCAATTAAATCGAAAATTGATTAGCCTGTCGATTTGATTTTAAATTGAGAAATAATATCGATTAAATTGATTAAAAATCGTCAAAAATATATTTATTAATTATTTTGGATAATTGATAAAATTTTGGTCCAACAAATTATTTTTAGTTCAATTGTCAAACCCAAACAATGATCCAACATGAATAAAAATAATTAAAAATTGTTAAAAATTATTGGTTGCATGAAAGTTCTTAAATTTTACTTTATTATATTTATTATATAATTTTTCAACATACATGTACTTATCACAAAATAAAATATTTGAATACTATTTCAACCTTTTACCTTACATTTAATTTTATTAAAATAAAATTCAAAGATGTGAAACAATATCATGAAATGATAGAGCAATATATATAACCAATAGTACCACAACCAGTAGAAACAATATAAAATGAAACTATATCTTGAAATGATAGAGCAATATATATTAATTCGAAGATTCAATGGCAACTTCAATTGAACCAATAGTTGCACTACACTAGTACCAATTAGGTTCGACTAAACAAGCAATCACTTCTCAATCCAAACAAGTTTAAAGCAAATATCAATCTATATCCACTACAGCAAAATTGACTTAAGTCCAACATAATGTTAAAAAAAAACTTAAAACATAATGTAAAATGAGTGCAAAAAAGATGCACAACAAGTTATTTAAGTCCAAATTAGGTATCATCATCACAAAGGTGCTTTAGACATCAAGACATAAAGATAGTCCTAAATTCAATAGTAGTGTACACATAAGAATATTTCATTATTTGTATAAAAATCGACAGCATTTAAGCACTAATTTGGACAGCAATTATACGGCTGTAACAACATTATACGGCTGAATTAAAAATCGACAGCAATTTGGACAGCAATTTTTCTAAAATCATCATGATATAACTGTTATTGATCAAAATTTTGAACTAAAATGTACCTTAATAATTTCAAGAAGCTTGTCTGCTCCACTCTCACCAAGAAACAGAGACTGCAGTCAGAAAAATAGTATTTGTTAAGTCATTTAAAGGGAAAATGAATATAAATAAGCAAAAAAAAAAAAATAGCAACGAAACATGTACCTGCCCAAGCAATATTTCAACCAAAACACAGCTAGCAGACCAGATGTCAATGGCTGTGGTGTATTTATTTACACCAAATATTAATTCAGGTGGTCGTTAGTACCTACAACAGATGTAAGATTATAAGAGTTGCACCAAATGTTAATTTCGTTGAACCAAATATAAAAACTTTATCAATATCACTACCAAATATTAATTTGAAGATTAAATGGCAGCTTCAGTTGAACCAACAGTTGCAGGAGGAGTAGGAAGCAGTAACTAAAATACAGACAACATTAACTCACTAATACTTTAAATTAAAAATAAAAAATAGAAAATAAAAATAATATCAAACAACATTAATTTACTACTGCTTTTTTAGAAAAAGCACACTTAACTGCTTTCTGGTTAGGCAATGTCAAGATGGACATGTTTCATTAATCTAAGATAACCATTAATACAAAAACATCTATATTTGTAATCAAATATATGTTTGGGATAGAGAGTAATATTAGAAAGGAAATGCAAATGCTATTGATTAATTACAAAATCCTATTTACTAAAAACTAATACTCACATTCTTTGGCTGAAAGAAAAATAGTCAATTCATTAGTCGATCTAAGTCCTCTTCAATTTTAGTCACTTTCAAAGTACGGATACCTTTCTCAATACAAATCTGTATCAAATACATATGAATATATACAAGGGTACTTGTCAAACATAAATTGAAAACGATTGTTACATAAATTGAATGGCTCATAGACCCTATTACACAACTCGTATGATACAAAACAAATATATAAATATATACAAAGTTATTTGTCATAACTTAAAACATTCTATCAAAGGATATATAAAAGGAAAAAATTGTTAAACTTGTATATTTTCTTGTCATTGTTCTCTCAACATATGAAAGAAAATGTCATAAAATTCATGTATATATTAAAGAAAGAAAAAATATACTTCCATTACTCTGTAAATTTTTTTTATAAGTTTTAAAAACATGTAAATATATTATTTATTAAAATCAAACATTATTAATATCAAACATTTTGCATCGTCCAAATCTATCGTGGCGTTTTCCATAAAAACATCGCTAATGCCACTGATCATCTGAATTATCGAGTTTTAAAATTTATAAAGAGAATGATCGAACCTGGAAACTAACTCTGACAATGACTTAAGGCGAGTGCACCTATCGAATAGTAGTATAGTTTAGGCAAGACCGGATTGTCGAACCCAAGGGAATTAAAAGTACTAATACTCACTTTCTTTCTATTATTTAGCCTAAATATGAAGTGATTGATTGATTAAACTAAAAACTAACTAATTACTAAACTAAGACGCAAAGACAAAAAGAACAAATTGAAGAAATAACTTTTAGAAAAACTCAGTTGATCACGACGATACCCTAAAAGGAATCCAGCTAGACTTCACTTGTTATCTGACACTGAACCAGACGATTTATTCACTTAGCTTGATCCGTAAGACTCCCTAATTTATTTTACACTCCCTCTCGAGGCGAATAATGTCTAACCCTAGGTTGATTAATTGAAATCTCTTTCTAATTAAAACCCCTAGAATCGCATTAACTCGATCTATAGACTCCAATATTAGGTTTCACCCTAATCTGGAAAAATCTCGTCACCCTATCTCTAGGCCTGCGATCAACTCCGCTTAATTATGATGGATCTACTCTTAAGCAGGGACTTTTGCTCCACCACCTAAGCACATTATACTTGAATCAATGTCCCAGAAATATTAACACAAGAATTAAACACACATAATTAAGAACAAATTAAGTATTTATTATATAGTTCAGAAAACAATAACCAGATTCATCTAGGTTTCATCCCCTTCAGGTATCTGAAGGGTTTAGTTCATAATGATAAAATAAGGCATCTCAAGAGAAAAGATAAATAAAACATAAGAAATCTCTAAAACTCCCTGAAGGAATTGAAGGAGAAATCCGCCGTCTTGAGTAGAATTTCGGCTTCTTGAGATGGATCAACTGGCTATCTTCAAGAGATTCCCACGAAACTTGCCTTCTGGCTCGGCTTCCTAGCCTAGCTGACTGCCTAGCTGACCGCCCTCTTTTAGGTTACACTTAGGGTCTTTATATAGGCTCTTGGAATGTGTTTCTTTCTCCCTAAGTATCTTTTTCGAGTGAAATTCCTCTTTTTCACGACAAGGGCACGGCCATGGCACACGCTCGTGTGAATCGACTTCAGGCTCGTGTTCGGGTCTGGTGATGGAGGCACGACCGTGTAAATCGTGGTTAGGCCGTGTTCTAGTTAATTGACGAAGCACGGCCGTGTGGCTTGAAGTCCAGGCCGTGTCGATTTCCACTTGGGCCCAAATTGGCCTATTTTAAGTCCGTTTCTTGTTCTTTTCATCCACGGGTGCTTTCCTGAGTATAAAACATGAAAAGAAAGGATTAAGAGTACCTTTTTACATAAATCAAGGGCTAAATCATCAGGAAACATGCTAAATGTGGGATTAAAATATGTTACTTTTACGGTTTATCAAATACCCCCACACTTAAGCTTTTGCTTGTCCTCAAGCAAAATTCTCAACTTACAATTAAAATGAACTTTCCATAATTCATAATTCCTATCAATAATGTCTCATCATAATTCATAGACAATTCATACATGGATAATTTAACTCAAAGACTCCTAAAGATTCAAACAAGTCTAAGTCATACATTTGTAGTACGAAAAACATAGGCGTCTCCCCTCTTCTAAGTAATTACCTTTAATTCAAAACCAACAAAGATTAACATCCTCACTAAAGATTCACTCAAAGCACTCGAAGTGTTTAAGGTTTAGGAAAAAGAACTCATAAGTCGAACCTGAAAAGTTAATCCCACAAGCTTGCCTGAAAATCAAATCTCCACCACTGTAATATGAGATGATACGCAAATCAAAAGGTTTTTAACAGAGTTGTAACGGGGCTTGGTTTAAAGGTGAAGATAAAGGCTAAATTAGAAGGGCTAGAATCGAGATCGAATTGACAAATCACCTAACTAAAAACAATGAACTAGAAAATAAATGATTACATCAATTGAAACTTTGAAACTAATAATACGAGCTTTTTCTTCGATAATTAAAATTTAAATGTACAAGCTCACTTTTTATATTATTAATACTGAATATACTTGATTTTTTCGTTTTTCATTTTTTTAAAAACAAACTAAATAAATACACAAATCAAGAAAGAAATTTATCAACTGAAATAAACTAATTAGGCAACTGGTTAAATCAATTCTCGATAGAAGGGTAGTCAAGAGAATGGTGATAACAAATACAAAGGGTTTTTGGTTAATATTAGTGGGTGAATCAATAAAAAAGGGTTGTTAGGATCAACGGGGTTCACTAGGGGTTAATTATGTAGGTTGGCTTTTTAGTGGAGTGAGTGGGTTAAAACCTAAGTGCCTTTATCATTTCAGTATGTCAAATCAATAATGTGGTCTTGACATGTATAATCGAGGCAAGTTCTAGAATAACAATTCAGTGTTGACACACTCATAATTAATAAAGTGAGCACGAAAAAGAATATATGCTCTATAAGGCTCAAAATCTTACAAAAAATTATGGGTATTTGATATCAATCCCTGTAAATTTCAAACTTCAAGGTAATATTCAAATTCAGTTCAACAACCTAAAAAAATTTTATTCCTTGAAAAATAGACTTATCATGCTTGGTTCTCTTGTATTCTTCAAATTTAATCATCAATGCACAATTATCAATTACTTAATCCAAAACATATTAATAAAAATCATAAATCATCGAAATTTCACCTAATTAGTAATATGAGAAAATACTTAACGAACAAGTTAAAATTCAAGGATTTTCAAATAGTACAAGATGTACATTGCCCTCAATGTACAAAGATAGATAATATCAAAATAATCATAAAATCATAAGATGGGAGAGAAGTGAAACTTCCGAATTTTGGATGAAGTCAATGAAACGAAACCGGATAAGATTGGAGGTTGAAGCATCCTTGAGATTGAATCCTCAAGCAAGTTATGATTTTATTGTATCCTAAGCTAAATCTAAATTGCATGAAGAATAAGAAGAAAATAATAAAAAAATAAAAATAAAAATAAAAATAAAAGTAAATAATGGAAAATGAAAGAAGAAAGACAACTGGAAAAGAGAAGGTAAGAAAGGGGTTTAAATAGAGATGAGGGCCATGGTTTGGGGAAAATTTTGTCTTGTTGCCACACTCTATGGTCATGCCCTTTTACCTACTTGTGGTGCCCACACGGCCACGGCCGTGTGCAAGGCCATGTGGTCTGGAAATATGCACTTTTGGTTTATTTGAATGTTAAAAAGGGAAAATAAAAATAAAAAATAAAAAATAAAAAATAAAAAATAAAAAATAAAAATAAAAGTAAAAATAAAAATGGGGTTAGTGCTCGGGTTGCTTTCCGAGAAGCGCTCGTTTAAAGTCTTGAGCTAGACTTACCTGTTATTTGTATGGTCATGGTGGTTTGAGGAGGTGAAAATCCTTTCTCATGCGATCAACTCGGTTATGGATATAAAGTTTAAGTCGAGTAGTGTTTACCTTAAAGGTGCTAATTTTAGGACTAGTTACCTCGACTGTTCCATCTGGGGAGATTTTGAGTACCTAATCTCCTATCTTAAGCTGGGTTGTCCCACTATTAAGTTTATCGTGGAGTTGCCTTGTTTTTGCTTTGTGTGTTTTTGTCTCTCTTTGAAGTGTGTCTTCCACTCGTTAGTTCATCCATCCAAAGCCTTCGTTCCTCATGAATTTCTTCTTTATCGACACGAGGTCTAGGATCTGGTATCTACGAAAGAGCTTCAAGAAATAGCAAGTTAATATGAATTTCTTTGGAAGTTTGAGAGACTTACCGAATTCTTCCTCTGTGTGGTCTTTCTTTATTGCATCGGGATATGGCACACGAGGTTGGTACTCTATAATTGCCGGTTTTGGTATATCATGGCACACCTCAACCTTACCTTCACTTACCACAAGTTCTTCCCTTGGGTTTGGTAGTCTAAACCTTCACTATCGTAAATGGCTTGATTTTGCTCTCTCGGGTTAGTTTCAATATTGCTTGGCAAGCTTCCTTGTGGTAGTTCTGATATCAGCTTAGCAAGTTGTCCAACTGACATAGTAATTTCCCAACCTGACTTAGTAAGTTCACCAACTTGGTTCTTGATCCCTTCAATCGATGTTTGTTGATTCTTAAGGGTGGTCTCAGTGTTTTGGAGATGGGTATCTGTGGCTGCCATGAATTTTGTCAGCATCTCTTCAATGTTTGACTCCTCTTCCTATTGGTGAGGTGGTTGTTGTCTTTGATTTCCTGGATTTCCTTGACCTTCCACGAAAAATTTAGGTGGTTCCTCCAACTGGATTATATGTATTACTATAAGGGTTATTATTAGATCTGAAATTATTACCTATATAGTTCATCTATTCGTTTCCTGTGCCATATCCGTAAGGTGGGTACTCAGGATTCACCACGCCTCCTAGATTCGAGTCATATTGCATTACTGGGTGTACTGCTTTAGTAGGAATTGTCCTCATGACTTGCCACTGATAATTATTCAGTGCCATCCTTTTTATAGACTAAAATTATCTGCCAAAAACAAATAGAGGAAACATTAGCGAAGTAAAAATAAAAATAATAAAAA
Organism: Gossypium rotundifolium; assembly: GCA_025506655.1. NCBI lineage: Eukaryota > Viridiplantae > Streptophyta > Magnoliopsida > Malvales > Malvaceae > Gossypium > Gossypium rotundifolium. The sequence continues at coordinate 170,137,932 of CP106734.1, read as the reverse complement.
TAAATTGCAGACAATAAAAAAATAAAAAAAATGGCTAAAGTAATAAAAATAGGGCTTTCTTAATATTTTAATTTCCCAGCAATGGCGCCAAAAACTTGATCGTATGAATTGTCGAGTTTTAAAATTTATAAAGAGAATGATCGAACCTGGAAACTAACTCTGACAACGACTTAAGGCAAGTACACCTATCGAACAGTAGTATAGTTTAGGCAAGACCAGATTTTCGAATCCAAGGGAATTAAAAGTACTAATACTCACTTTCTTTCTATTATTTAGCCTAAATATGAAGTGATTGATTGATTAAACTAAAAACTAACTAATTACTAAACTAAGACGCAAAGACAAAAAGAACAAATTGAAGAAATAACTTTTAGAAAAACTCAGTTGATCACGACGATACCCTAGAAGGAATCCACCTAGACTTCACTTGTTATCTGACATTGAACCAGACGATTTATTCACTTAGCTTGATCCGTAAGACTCCCTAATTTATATTAAACCCCCTCTCGAGGGGAATAACATCTAACCCTAGGTTGATTAATTGAAATCTCTTTCTAATTAAACCCCTAGAATCGCATTAACTCAATCTATAGACTCCAATATTAGGTTTCACCTTAATCCGGCAAAATCTCGTCACCCTATCTCTAGGCCTATGATCAACTCCGCTTAATTATGATAAATCTACTCTTAAGCAGGGACTTTTGCTCCACCACCTAAGCACATCATACTTGAATCAATATCCGGAAATATTAACACAAGAATTAAGCACACATAATTAAGAACAAACTAAGTATTTATCTTATAGTTCAGAAAACAATAACAAGATTCATGTAGGTTTCATCCCCTTCAGGTATATGAAGGGTTTAGTTCATAATGATAAAATAAAGCATCTCAAGAGAAAAGATAAAACAAAACATAAGAAATCTCTAAAACTCCCTGAAGGAATTGAAGGAGAAATTCGCCATCTTGAGTAGAATTTTGGTTTTTTGAGATGGATCAACTGGCTATCTTCGAGAGATTCCACGAATCTGGCCTTCTATCTCGGCTTCTTAGCCTAGTTGGTTGCCTAACTGACCGCCCTCTTTTAGGTTACACTTAGGGTCTTTATATAGGCTCTTGGAATGCGTTTCTTTCTCCCTAAGTATCCTTTTCCGAGTGAAATTTCTCTTTTCCACTACAGGGGCACGGCCATGGCACACGTCCGTGTGAATCGACTTTAGGCCGTGTTCAGGTCTGGTGATAGAGGCATAGCCGTGTAAATCATGGTTAGGCCGTGTTCTAGTTAATTGACGAGGCACAGCCGTGTGGCTTGAAGTCCAGGCCGTGTCGATTTCCACTTTGGCCCAAATTGGCCCGTTTTAAGCCCGTTTCTTGTTCTTTTCATCCTCGGGTGCTTTCCTGAGTATAAAACATGAAAAGAAAGGATTAGGAGCACCTTTTTACATAAATCAAAGGCTAAATCATCTGGAAACATGCTAAATGTGGGATTAAAATATGTTACTTTTACGGTTTATCAGCCACAACAAACGCAACTGAAATGACTCCGTTTTGGCTAAAGTGGTACGTTTTTGCGGAGTTTTTTGTCAAAAACGCCACTAATATCTTTAATAGTAATAAATTTTAATAGTTTAATTATTTCTTAAATTCCTTTTAAACTAAGCTTGCTTTGTTTCAAACAATATACCTAATTTGTAAAAATTAATAATTGTGTACAAAATTAATTTTAAAAAATGAAACCAAACCCTAAACCCTAAAACCATTAACCTTAAACCTTAATTAAACCCTAAATATATATATTGAAACTTTAATTTTGATTTAATCATACACATTATTTTAAAATATAAATATATCAATATATTTTTATATTAAGTAAATATAAATTTTATGTATGCAATATATAAATAAAAATGATGTTAATTATATCAATAATTGTGTTAATATTTTACAAGATCTGGATCAAATTAAAGTTCATGTATACAATTGCACAAGAAACCATTGTTCATGTATGCTTTTGGGATTTAACCCATTTTGATAAATATTTTTTAAAACTAATAATTTATATTTATCTTATTTTGATTTATATTCTAAAAAATCCAAGATTAATCCCTAAATCATAAACCCTAAACCCTAAATATTAAACTATAAACCCCAAACCCTAAACTCTAAACTCAAAACCCCAAACTATAAATCCTAAACCATAAAACTCGAACCCTAAACTCTAAACCGCAAACCTTAAACCATAATCCGAGACCAAATTTTTGAAAATTCATGTGGCCAATGTTAGGGTAGTACAAAACATATATTATATATTCTTATATTAAATAATATGGGTGTAGTACAAAATGGCATGAACCTCAGTAAATTCCAAATATTTTTCAATTTTCAAACAGTATCCTTAAACCTTAAACCCCAAACCCAAACTATAAAACCATAAACCATAAACTATAAAACATAAACCCTTAACCCAAAATAATAAATATTATATCATAAACCCTAAAACTCTAAACCATAGACATTAAACCTTAAATTTTAAACCATAAACCCTAAAATAAAATATTTTTTTACGGCGTTTTTATAAAAAATGCCATCAAAGCTTACCTTTTGCGGCGTTTTCCTAAAAACGCCACTAAAGCTCAAAAAATAAACGACGTTGTTTTGCTCAAATTTTGTGGCGTTTTTATAAAAACGCCACTAATGCTCAGATCTATAGTATGAAAGCGCTAATGCTCATATCTATAGTGGCATTTTTATGAAAGCGCCGTAATGCTCAGATCTATAGCGGCGTTTTTAAGGAAGCATCGCTAATGCTCAGATCTATAGCAGCGTTTTTACGAAAGTGCCGCTAATGCTCATATCTATAGTGGCATTTTTACGAAAGTGCCGCTAATGCTTTGATCTATAGCAGCTTTTTTACGAAAGAGCCGCGAATGCTTGAATCTATAGCGGCATTTGGGCAAAAAACGCTGCTATTGCTCCTTTTTAGCGGCGTTTGGGCCAAAAATGTCATTATTGCTCAACTTTTTACGGTGTTTTCTTTCAAACGCCGCTAATGTATAATATTTACGGCGTTTTTTATTAAAATGCCATTAAAAATGCCGCTAAAAGTCTATTTTGGTGTAGTGATTCCTACCTGAGATAAAACTTCATTGGTTTTGAAAAATTAGCTTAACCATCAAATGTGGCAATCTATTAACAATGGTCTTAGTAATAATCTCAATAAAGAACTATACACAAACTTATTGATCTAAATTGATAAATTCTTTCCGGACTTTAGACCTTAGGCAGCAGTACCAACAAAGTTTTGTTCAGATTAGGATCTAACAATTGACCCCCCAACGTCTGCCTGACTAGCGAACAGACCAAAGGCCCAACAGTATCCCATTGAGGTTGAAAAATACTTTGCTTGAAACCCATCCACCTCGAGTGTTTTCAGTGGAGACATACCAAAGATTTCCCTACAAACCTCATCATCGAAAACCATTAATAGTAGATCCCCTTTCTCCTCGAATTTCAATGAAGGAAAGTTACCATAACATGGAAACACACCACTAACTGAATAATCCACTGTGTAAAGATATCTATAAATATTTACAACATGTTGCTTCAACTCCTCGTCATTAAAGTACCAATCACCATTTTTAATGATAAGCCGCTCTATCTTGTTTTTTTTTCACCTAGCCAATGTACGACTATGAAAATAACTCATATTCCTATCATTATTCTTTAGCTAAACTGATTTAGATTTTTAACACCACAATAACTCCTCATGCTTTAACACTTCTTCAATTTATCGTTGAAGCTCAAGTTCACGAGAGTGGAGTCTTGGAGAATTGCACCACTCTAATACTCTTTGCACTCTTCCCAACTTTGAAATTAACCTCATTTTACGCACAAAAATGTTACCGTAAGCACTCTTATTCCACTCCTGAACTTCTTCCTATAAATGCTCCAAATTCTCATTAACTGGCTGTTCATTGTTCTACTTACCACTCACTAGGTGTCTGATCGTCTGAATTGTCGAATTTTAAAATCTATAAAGAGAATGATCGAACACGAAACTAACTCGACAATGACTTGAGCAAGTGCACCTATCGAACGAAGAGTATAGTTTAGGCAAGACCGGATTGTCGAACCCAAGGAATTAAAAGTACTAATACTCACTTTCTTTCTATTATTTAGCCTAAATATGAAGTGATTGATTGATTAAACTAAAAACTAACTAATTACTAAACTAAAATGCAAAGAAAAAAAGAACAAATTGAAGAAATAACTTTTAGAAAAACTCAGTTGATCACGACGAAACCGTAGAAGGAATCCACTTAGACTTCACTTGTTATCTAACACTGAACCAGACGTTTTATTCACTTAGCTTGATCCGTAAGACTCTTTAATTTATATTAAACCCCCTCTCGAGGCCAATAATGTCTAACCCTAGGTTGATTAATTGAAATCTCTTTCTAATTAAAACCTCTAGAATCGCATTAACTTCGATCTATGGACTCTCATATTAGGTTTCACCCTAATCCGGCAAAATCTTGTCACCCTATCTCTAGGCGTGCTATCAACTCCGCTTAATTATGATAGATCTACTCTTAAGCAGGAACTTTTGCTCCACCACCTAAGCTGTAACACTCCAAACCCGGCCTAAATGTTACGATCGGATCTAGCATGTCACATGAAAGGAATGTCTAAAAACTGTGCGTTCATTAAAAAAAACTCGTATTCTTTATAGTTGTTGTGAAAAATCGAGTTTAATTAATTTTGAATAAGAAACGATTTATTATCATTTTAGGAAAATCCCATATTGATCATTTAATAATAAGCAGTAACCAAATTGAAAGCTGAAACCAAGTACAATACCCAAGGCCTTATTACATTGCAAAATCCCAAAATTAGAAAGAAATTTTAAATAGAAACTGAAAGTTTACGAGAAAATAGTGCATGGCCACCACAGAGTCCACCTCGGCTCCAAGTTCTCAAACTAGGGATTACCTGAAACATTTAAAAAGAGGGGGTGAGTTTACAAAAACTCAGTGTGTACAACCCCCAATAGTAAGAACATGTATCAACCCATACAAATACAACACATTAAGCATGTATGCAATGCAAACCCACCTAGATATCCAACCTCTACACACCATCCGTACCTGCCAATCACACCGTGGGGATTACTAAATCGACCCTCCATCCGCTACACACGATCGAAGGCGATCATTGCGATCAACCGACATCACCCTTATAATTGTGGCATAGCCACCAGATAATGTGACAGAGTCACCGGATTCATGTTATGTGACATAGGTCACCAGATAATGTGGTAAAAACCACCAGAACACTTCCTCTTTATCATTGTCACCCATATGCCCATGCAACATACAACATGTTATAATACTTCGTGTATGCAGTATGACATGTATGCAAATCATATATCAGATAACGTATGAAACGAATTACCATCATAATCAGAATAATAAGATACAACATAATCAAGCTAACCAACCTCTAAGGGTATAATAGTAATTTTACCTACTAAGGGTATTTTCGTAATTTACCCACCAAGGGTATTTTCGTAATTTACCCACCAATGGTATTTTCGTAATTTTGCACCTACAATGGCCTTTTTGAAGGCCCAAAGTTGCCCCAAGCGACTCGACTACCATTTTCGATCTTTATCGGATTATTGGGCCTAAACTCGATTTCAGCCTATTCGGACCCACACGCTCGTGTGGCCCACCTAACACAAATCTAGCCACGTACATAGGTTTCACCTAGTCTAGTTCACTATATACTATATCATCATACAATTTATTCCAATTGAGCCCACGGGCCCATTGGGCCCATCGCAGCCCAAGCAGCCCCAACCCACAAGAATACTACTGATGGCCTCAACTATCGCGTCGAAGCCCCACACGTACGCTTGCACGCTCGTGTGGCTACTATTATCGTGACTGGCACTTCGACATTTGTCGCTCTACAACTAGAGTAGAGAGAGTTACACACCTGATAGGAGTCTGGTGTTAAACCCATGCTGCGACCACTCCTGTGCCCAAACGCCCACCAAGGTATCTTAACTCTCCTCCGAAATGCTCTTTATATAGCTAGCTCTTCACCTTCCTTCTTTGTATCTTTTCGATGTGGGATCCTCCGTCAAGAGAGTTTAAATTTAACTGAAACTCTTACCGTCAATCCATAAAATAAATACTCCTTGCTTCTCATGAGATTGAAACTGGACTCTCTCTGTAGCATAACCACGCCGCTAGCCACTTTACCAACTAGCTCCTTGTGTCTTAAACCATGCAACTAAATATAACCACATGGACAAGGTCTAAATTCATTTAATAAAATAATCTAAAAGGAATGCAAACGCTACAACTAGAACCTTGGACCTCCTTCCTTCCTTGTGGCGTCATTCCTTTGTCCTTAAGTGGCATCACTTTGCCACTACACCATACACTCCACTTGTGTCATTTTCCTCCACATTTTATTCTTAAGGCCTACCCGCCAACCTCTGGGTTTTTTCACCTAAAACCAAAATTTTTCCTAAGGCCTAACTTGAACCGGGACTTCATAGAAGCCCCTAACCTTCAAACTCACTTATCTAATTGGTCCAACTTGCATTTAAGCCGATCTCTTATTCTCCAAAAATTTAAACGCTACTACGCTCAAGGCCCATTGGGCTCAATTCTCCTAGGCCCAATTTTAGGATGTTATATAAGCACATCATACTTGAATTAATATCCCGAAAATATCAACACAAGAATTAAGCACACATAATTAAGAACAAACTAAGTATTTATCATATAGTTTAGAAAACAATAACAAGATTCATGTAGGTTCCATCCCCTTCAGGTATCTGAAGGGATTAGTTCATAATGATAAAATAAAACATCTCAAAAGAAAAGATAAAACAAAACATAAGAAATCTCTAAAACTCCCTGAAGGAATTGAAAGAGAAATCTGCCATCTTGTGTAGAATTCCGGCTTCTTGAGATGGATCAATTGGCTATCTTCGAGAGATTCCCACGAATCTGGCCTTCTGGCTCGGCTCCTTGGCCTAGCGGACTGCCTAACTGACCGCCCTCTTTCAGGTTACACTTAGGGTCTTTATATAGGCTCTTGAAATGAATTTCTTTCTCCCTAAGTATCCTTTTTCGAGTGAAATTCCTCTTTTCCACGATAGGGACACGGCCATGGCACACGCCCGTGTGAATCGACTTCAGGCCGTGTTTGGGTCTGGTGATAGAGGCACGGCCGTGTAAATCATGGTTAGGCTGTGTTCTAGTTAATTGATGAGGCACGGCCGTGTGGCTTGAAGTCCAGGCCGTGTCGATTTCTAATTTGGCCCAAGTTGGCCCGTTTAAGCCCGTTTCTTGTTCTTTTCATCTTCGGGTGCTTTCCTGAGTATAAAACATGAAAAGAAAGGATTAAGAGTACCTTTTACATAAATTAAGTGCTAAATTATCCGGAAACATGCTAAATGTGGGATTAAAATATGTTACTTTTATGGTTTATCAAATACCCCCACACTTAAGCTTTTGCTTGTCCTCAAGCAAAATTTTCAACTTACAATTAAAATGAACTTTCCACAATTCATAATTCCTATCAACAATGCCTCATCATAATTCATAGATAATTCATACATGGATAATTTAACTCAAAGAGTCCTAAAGATTCAAACAATATAAGTCTACATTTGTAGCACGAAAAACATAAGCGTCTCCCCTCTTCTAAATAATTACCTTTAATTCAAAACCGACAAAGATTGACATTCTCACTAAAGATTCACTCAAATCACTCAAAGTGTTTAAGGTTCACAATTAAGCACTCAAAAGTCGAACTTGAAAAGTTAATCCCATAGGCTTGCCTGAAAATCAAATCTCCACCACTGTAATATGAGAAGATACACAAATCAAAAGGTCTTTAACAGGGTTGTAATGGGGCTTGGGTTAAAGGTGTGGATAAAGGCTAAAACAGAAGGTTAGAATCGAGATTGACCTGACAAATTACCTAACTTTAGAAAAAATGAACTAATAACCTGAATAATTACATCGTATGAAAAATTCAAAATACTAATAATATGAGCTTCTTCTTCAAGATGCTGAATTTAAACGTACAAGCTCTTAGAACATAAAACTAATAATGAATATCTTAGTTTTTTTTAAGAACAACTCAAGTAAATACATAGTATAAGAAAGAACTTTATCAACTGAAATAAAGTAATTAGGTAACTGATCAAATCAATTCTCGATAGAAGGGTAGTCAAAGGAATGGTGATAACAAATACGAGGGGGCTTTGGGTTAATATTAATGGGTAAATCAAATAAAAGTGTTGCTAGGATCAAAGGGTTCACTAAGGGTTAATTGTGAATCTAGGATTTTTAGTGGAGTGAGTGAGTTAAAACCTAAGTGCCTTTATCATCTCAGTATATCAAATCAATAATGTGGTCTTGACATGTATAATCGAGGCAAGTTCTAGAATAACAATTTAGTGTTGACTCACTCATAATCAATAAAGTGAGCACGAAAAAGAATATATGCTCTATAAGGCTCAAAATCTCACAAAATTATGGGTGTTTGACATCAATCCCTATAAATTTCAAACTTCAAGGTAATATTCAAATTCAGTTCAACAACCTAGAAAATTTTTAATTTTGAAAAATAGACTTATCATGCTTGATTCTCTAGTATCTTAAAGTTTAAATCATCAATGCATGATTAAATATGACTTACTCAAAAACATATCAATAAGAATCATAAATCATCATAAATTTCATCATAATTAGTAATATGAGGAAATTACTTAAGAACTAGATATAATTCAGGGATTTAAGAATAATGCAAAAAGTTAGGCACTTTTACCCCCCACACTAAGATGTACATTGCCCTCAATGTACAAAGATAGATTAATAATCATGTATTACTAACTCAAAAGAGAAGGGGAGAAGTGACACTTCCTAAATTTTTTCTGGGATCACTATTCCCGGCCCAATTTGGAGGAAGAGGCGGTGGTGCTGTAGTGGATGCCAACAGTCACTGTGCTAGATGAAGAAATTGGGAAACTCGTGACGGATTAGCCAAGAATTATTAATAAAAATTTAAAATATACGAAATAAATATTTAAAGAAAAGCAAGCTAAAGTGAAGCAAAATAAAAAGGAAAATAAACTTATAAGAATAGGTAAATGGACTGAGGAGTCCTTATTATTGGATGGTTCACGAGATGGGTGTGATTCCTAAACAGCCTTTAGAACCTAAAATTAAAATAAGATAGAAAAATTAAGCAGAAGAGAAGTAACAATAAGGAAAATAAAGGAGACAAGAAGAATGGAAAAAATTTTAATGGTCTCAAAGACCCTTGGCTTGTCTAGTAGCTGAAGCGGTCGGCATGAACTTATGAGAATCGGTCTCCTTTGAGGAGATTGTGGTTGGCCTCTTACGCTTCTTCGGCATGGCTTTGGTGTCTCAAGTGTTGTAAGAATGATAGGAGAAATAGAGAGAAATCTAAGGGAAAGAAGGTAGGGATGAAGGTTAATGGGTGAAATAGGGAGGGGTGGAGAGGTTTAAATAGAGTTTTGGATCCTGACACAATCCCACGCCCGTGTACTATGGGCATGTCGAGGCACACGACCACCTCGCACGACCGTGTTGTGAATCATATCGCCCGTGTGTGATAAGTCAGTGTCGACCACGACCGCATTGCACGTCCATGGTGTGGGGCATATCGTTTTTCCCACGCCTATGTGTAGTTTTCCATGGCCGTGTATGAACTCTCAGTGTCGGCCACAACCGCATCGCACGTCCGTGGTGTGGTGGTTGGGTCCGTGACTTCGAAAAATTGATTCGTTCTGACTCATAACATCCCTGCCATGTCAGTATGGCGATTCGAAGTACCTACACGGCCACAGCCACGGCCACGGCCATGTGGTTTGGGAATCTGCACTTTTGATTCATTAAAATTCTGGAGAAGAAGAAAAATAAAAATAGAAAAAAATAATCAAAAATAGAAATAAAGAGATATTGTTAGTGCTCGGGTTGCCTCCTGAGAAGCGCTTGTTTAAAGTCTTAAGTTAGACTTTCCTCGGGTTCGAAAAATTAGGGTGGTTTAAATGTTTGACTATCCTTCCTCATGTTATCAATTTTATTTTCATGATAAATTTTAGGTCGAGAAGCATTTACATTAAGAGTGTCGAATATGGGACTACTTACCTCGATTGTTCCATATGGGAAGATATTTTGTACCTCAAGAGGGATGTCTGTGTTTGAATTCAGGTTTAGTGTGGTGATGCTAGGATCTGTTTTATCTAACCATACCTGATCTCCTATTTTAAAGTGATTCGATGTCCTTACGAGCTCTTCTGGAAGTTCTTTCGGTTTTTCTTTAAAGAGGGTCTTCCACTCCCTTAGTTTGTCGACCTCAAAGCTTCGTTCCTCATATATTTCTTCTTTATTGGGAAGAGGTTTACGATCCGGCTCAGGTTTGTAGCTTTATTCTTTTTCTTGTTGTGGAATTTGAACAGATTTGTTATCAGCTAAATTTACCTTCTTACCTTCATCATTCGATGTCCAGGCCAAGTCAAGAGCTTTTAATCTGATCGATTCATCACCTACACTGAGTATGAGTTCTCCTGCACCAACATCTATTTTATTTTTGGCAGTTGCTAAAAAGGGTCTTCCTAAAATTAAAGAAATCGAATTGTCCTCATCCATGTCTAAGACAACAAAATCTACTGGGAAAACGAATTTATCAATTTTTACAAGAACATCTTCGATAATACCTGTAACACCCCTAACCCGTGTCCGTCGCCGGATTAGAGTTACTGGAATTACCATGTAAGTTAAAACTTTCGTTCAATTGATTGAATCTCATTTGATCATCTTCATCAATAATTTAATCATAAACAGACAATACAGATTACATGCACCACATTTTTCAAAATGATCTTGATCTATGAAATATATAAACAACTAAATTATTCGTACTAATTAACCAAATGATATACTTCGAATGTCAATGTATAATACTTTCATTTAAAACCCAATTTCATATGGCATAAAACTAACCGAATATATACAACTTATTACACATCACATACATACTTATGTATTTGGCCGAATATACCAGGTCTTATTTATAACATTTCATGTTCATTACTTAGCACAAACCGAGCTTGGTAGTTTCATGCAAACAATCAATTTAAGCAATCTCACAAGCCAAATATACATAAAAATGTATACATCATACTTACGCACATTTTCTATATTCGACTATGAACTTAAACTCCTTTAAACATGTCAACTACCTTTGCAATTATCACCTAAGTTTGGTCGAATACACATACATGCATTACTCAATGTAATTCATACTTCGCAAATCAACTAAAGTTGACACACATACATAAATTCTGAATGATGCTCTACTAACATATCCCTACCTTGAATTATACATGCAAAGGTTAACATAAATGCTTAAAAACACGACTAATTTAACACAAACATTAACAGTACAAGCAAGAATTCAAATGGAACTTATAATATATAAGCTTGAAATAAAGAAACAACCTATAGCCAAATCGTTGAAACCAAACACTTCAATCACATAGTCAAGAGTAAATAGAACCGAACATATAATAAATGTTTAAGCCATTTTCGCATGGCTATTATATATATATACAAAACATCATTCCAACACTTAGCTAGCCTATACATGCCTTTAAATCAAAAATAACTAGTTTAAAGTACCAAAAAGGGATGATAGTGTGGTTGACTTCACCGACGATCCTCCGAGCCCGTAGCTTGACCAAAATCTATAAAACTAATCATTTAACACATAGAGTAAGCTTACTAGCTTAGTAAGTCCTATGCAAACTTATTAAAACAATCAATTAACCAAGCATTATAGATAGCCATTTCATAACATTGACTAAACATAGCTTAATTTGTAAATGCATTATAGCTGAATATTCTACCTCATTTAATCTTTCTACTTCCATTTACTCACCAAGTCACACCGTTTCCAAATGTATATATATATTTATATATAACTCAATTCATACATATTCATATACCTTTACAAATACCTTTAACCACTTATGCTTATAATTATTCTTGTATGAATACTTACTTCTTTCATGATTATCTACAACCAAATTCATCATAGTATATATATATATACATCAAATTCTATCCATCATATGTATATCACTTTCTTTCACTATTTCATTTACTTATCATCATGGCATATAATCATAACATTAAAGTATGCTTAATACATACCTTATAGCCGAACTCATAAGTTTCTTTCATAAACTTAAACTTGCATGATTGTTTCATAACTTTACCATTTCATAACTAAAGTTCGGGAATCGAAAACTCACCAACATATAACGAGCTGTGCACTAATTCGAATCCCATACACCGGCACCTTGCCTGCTAGACTTGAAGTCTGAGATTTAAAACACCGGCATTTAGCTTGCTAGGCATCAAGCCCGACATATTTCAAGCACAAGGCACTGCTAGGCATTTAGCACGAAATAGATCAAGACAAGGCACCGCTAGGCTTTAAGCCGATATAACTCAAGCATAAGGCTGCTAAGCTCAAGCCGAATATCAACATTATTAACCATTCATTTCACATTACTTTATGCTAAATTTACAACATTTCGTATACTTCGTATTTCTTCCACATATCAACCGAACTTAATTATTCATATTACTATAAACAAAATAAAGTCAATCCAATAATACATAATACCACATTCGGCCATCACATAAATTTATACTCAAAATTATTAAATATTATCATTTAATATGTTCACAATTAATGCTTTAACATATACTTGCTTGATGACTTACCTCGATTATCAGCGGTAACTTAAACCGACTATTCAACAACCTTCGCTCTTTCCAGATCCAAATCGCTTTTCTCGTTCTTGATCTAAACATATCAAAATAAACTCATTCAAGTACATTTCATTTCAATTTAGTCCCAAAGCATATAAATGGGCAAATTACCATTTTACCCTAATGTTTCACACTTTTACAATTTAGTCCTATTTGCATAAAACACAAAATACACAAAATTTCTCAATACTACTCAAGGGCGAATATGCATAGGGACTATACAAGTCCATTTCTTTCATTTATTTTACAAATAAGCCCTATAAAATTTATTTTTACAAATTAGCCCTAAATACTCAATTTCACCAAAACTTCCAATACAAAACATACTAATCTTTAACATATCTTTAATATAAAATCATAAAACATCAAAACCACAAGAACATAACAATGGCTAAACATCAAGCATGCTTATTTTTAAAAATTCTAACATGGGTCAGCTACAATTTGAAGCAACGATCTCAAAAACGTAAAAATTTACAAAAAATCGACTAAGAATTTACCTTGAATTTGGCTTGAAAGTAGCCGAAATTTCAAAGAACCTAGCTCCCCTTTCTTTCTTCAATATACAGCCAAGAGAAGATGAGTAAACATGTTCATCTTTTTGTGTTTTAATTAACATATATGTAAAGAATTTGGTTGATTACTAATTTAACCTTTATACATTAATATATAAATAAATAATACTAAGGGTATTCGTGGTATATGCCCACTAACTATTAAAATGGGCTAATTTCCTTTTAATACCCCATATTAAAAGCCATTATCAAAAGGCACTTTTCACTATAGTTTGCAACTTTTACATTTTACGCGATTAAGTCCTTTTCTAAATTAAACACATAAACGATTAAATTTTTCTCTGAAACTTTCACAAACATTAATTCACATATAATAAACACAAAATATAATATTTAAATATTTCTTGGACTCAGATTTGTGGTCCCAAAACCACCATTTTGATTAGGGTCAAATTGATTGCATTACAACTTTCCCTTAGGATTTTCATCCCGAAAATCTTACCGTTAAACAAAGTCGGATGTTGTTGCCTCAATGAATCCTCGAGGCTCCCACGTAGCCTCTTCAACTCGATGTGATTCCAAAATCATCATCACTAATAGAATTTTCTTGTTTCTTAACTCTTTCATTTCCCGAGCTAAAATACGGATCGATTATTCCTCATACGTCATATCGGATCCAATTTCAATCTCGAGACGGAGTGATCACATGTGCGGATCGATCTATATCTCGAAGCATCGAAGCGTGAAATACGTTGTGTATCTTTTCTAATTCAGAGGGCAACTTTAATCTATAAACAACAGGCCTAATACGTTAAATGATCTCGTATGGTCCGATGAACCTCGGACTTAGTTTACCTTTTCAACCAAATCGAGTACCTTCTTCCACAGAGAAACTTTCAAGAATACCCGGTCTCCAATCTGAAACTCAATGTCTTTGCGCTTCGAATCAGCATAGGACTTTTGACGATCCGAGGCAGCTTCTAAACTATCTCTGATTATAGCCACTTTTTATTCTGCCTCTTTAATCAAATCAACCCCGTGTATCTTGTTCTCACTGAGCTCGGTCCAGTATAATGGTGTACGACACTTGCGGCCATATAGAGCTTCGTAAGGTGCCATTTTGATACTCGATTGAAAACTATTATTATAAGCAAATTCAATCAATGGTAAGTATCTTTCCCACGTACCTTCAAACTCAAGAACGCAACATCTCAACATGTCCTCAAGTATCTAAATGATTCGTTTGGACTGACCATCTGTCTGCGGATGGAAAGCTGTACTAAAGTGGAGTTTAGTACCTAAAGCATCTTGCAACTTCTTCCAAAATCGCGATGTGAATCTCGGGTCTCTTTCTGAAACAATAGAACTCGGCACACCATGTAACCTCACAATCTGTGATACATATAATTCAGTAAGTTTATCAAGTGAATAGTCATTTAATCGGCACAAAGTGAGTGATTTGGTCGATCTATCTACTATAACCAGACTACATCTCTCTTGCTTTCGGTGTCATAGGCAAATCGGATACAAAATCCATAGTAATTCTATCCCATTTCCATTCAGGTATCATGATCGGTGAAGTAATCCAGAAGGCACCTGATGCTCAGCTTTTACTTGCTGACATATTAAACACTTTGAAACAAATTCAGAAATATCCCTTTTCATGCCAGGCCACCAATAGAACTGTTTCAAATCATTATACATTTTCGTGCTACCCGGATGTACTGATAATCGATTACTATGAGCCTCGTTCAAAATCATCTGAATCAAATCCGCATTGTTCGGAACACCTTGTTCGGAACACACATTCGGCCTTTAAAGCTCAAACAATCATTTTCATCAATTTGAAACCCTGGCTTTGCATCATTTTCACACTGAACTCGTCTAGAAATTATATCTTTGTCAATTTTCTGTGCATCACCAATTCATAGTCTTTCAGTAGTTCTAACCACCTGTGTTGTCTCAAGTTTAAGTCTTTCTGAGACATCAAATACTTCAGACTTTTGTGATCCGAATAAACGTGACATTTCTCACCAAACAAGTAATGACGCCAACTTTTCAACGCGAATACAATAGCTGCTAATTCCAAATCGTGAGTCGGGTAATTTCTTTCATGAGGCTTCAATTGTCTCGAAGCGTAGGCTATGACTTTGCCTTCCTACATCAAAACACAACCCAAACCATTCAAAGAAGCATCACTATAAACAACAAATTCTTTACCCAATTCCGGCTGAACTAACACTGGAGCTTTGGTCAAAAGAGCTTTCAACTGATCCAAAATTTTCCTCGAGATTGAAAAGTTCAGATTTGTTCCCTCGAGATGGTAGTGGAGCAGACTGAATATTGAAGTCTTCCTGAGATAGTAAGGAAGCAAATTGGAAAGTTCAGATTTTGTTCCCTAGAGATGGTAGTGGAGCAAACTGAAGAAAGCAGATCTGGTATTCCTAAAGTTGCAGGAGTAGATCGAAGACATCAGATCTTGTCTCCCTCAGTTTGCAGTGGAGTAGATTGAATATAGCAGATCTGGCATTCCTGAAGTTGTAGGAGTAGATCGAAGACATTAGATCTTGTCTCCCTGAGTTTGCAGTGGAGCAGATTGAAGATAGCAGATCTGGCATTCTTGAAGTTGCAGGAGCAAATCGAAGACTACAGATCTTATCTCTCTGGAATTGCAGTAGAGCAGATCATATTAATCCTATCTCCCTGAAGTTGCAGTGGTGCAGATTAAAATGATGAATCCTATACCTCTGAAGTTGCAGCAGGAGTAAATTAAAGCTACACGTCATATCTCTCTGAAATAGCGGTGGAGTGGATCAAAGCAACAAGATGGGGTGGATTAGAACGAGGCTACCTGAAGAAAAAGAGCACCAAAGAAGTCAAGACTCGGCGAGACAGGGAAAAATTGGTCTTTTTTTTTTATGTTTTTGCTCTATTCCTGTTACACGACAATGAGCAAAGAGGGGCAGCTGTACAAGCCCATTTTTGCCCGGCCCACTAAAAACCAAATTATCCAAATTAAACTCAACCCAATTACAATCAGCCTACCCAAACCCAAACTGTCGTGCCCTAACTTACTGAGTATGATATTTTATCTCTTCGAAATAAGAAGGTCTTATCATCCATTTTGATTTGTTCAAATTTAAAAAAAAAAAATCAAAGAGGATCGTATTTTTAAATCTTTTTGAATTTTCAACATTAAGACATTAGATAATCAATTAGGTACCAATTTTAGGCGTATCGAGGGTGCTAATCCTTCATCGTGCGTAACCGACTCTCGAACCCCTTTTTTGAATTTCGTAGACCGAAATCGTTGTTTTGATAAATTAAATTGTTTATTAAAAAAATAACCATTTTACGAGGTGACCCGATCATACCCCAACAAAAAGGATCGGCGACGACTCCCGTTTTTTTGTTTTCATTTTCAAAACCAAAGTCGACCCCATTTTACAAAAAAATAATTACGACAATTTGTATTTCTGGTTTATTGTTTTTAACGACGATTATAAAATTAGTGAAGTAAATCTGAATTATTTTGACAACATAATATGACCACAATCAAATTCGGAAACAGGTCGAATGTCACACTTTTAATTAAAATCCATATAATATTGAGTTTCATCTGATTTTCTTTTCAATGTTTAAATATTAAATATTTCAAGTTACGTCATTTTTAATACAGGATTTTACATTAAAAATATATTTTATCAAATTCTAGACCAACTTTCTTTCAATTTTTTTGAAAAATGTATATGTTTATTTGATTTTTAATACAAATTTTTACAATAAACAATATATTTTATCAAATCCTAAAACCTTTTCCAACTTTTAAATATTAACTTTTGTTTGATTCTTTATTTCAACTTATAGATATTAAATAAAAGCTTTTAAACTAAACGTATTTTTTCCTTTTTTCAACTATTAAATATTGCATATGTATTTTTAATTAAAATTTTGATATCTTTCGTTTCATGTGTTATTTTTTTTAGCTTTTATATTATTTCAAAGGGTTTTGTTTTCATGTAATTGTTATTAAATCAACAAGTAATTAGGATAATGAATTTCGTCCCTAAATCAAGTTCAAATTTGAAAACATCATTATTAAAAGGTTTTATCTGAATATCACTCCTAATTTGGATAAAATTGATCTTACACTATAAGCAGATAAATACACTTGTGATTATATCAAAACAATGTAATTTTAATACAAATTTTATATTAAAAAATATAATATATTGCATTGTGATGAGGAACCCTAAAGTCGCGATGCCAACCCTATATTTTAAAATCTTTACGATTTGGTCCTAATCCAACCTCGAGTTAGCAATAGAGTTTTCATAAGCTCATGTAAGACTCGAAAATGATTGTATATCATATCATATGCATGTATTACTTGTATTTAAATGTATAATGGTATAAATTGAATATATTTGATCGTAGTTGCTCCAACAACAAATATGGCATCCTATAGCTCAGACTCGACAATTGGGTCTGGTATGGGGTGTTACATTTAGCGTCGTCACTACGTGACCAAGTTAGTGAGTTACGTCATGGCAAGGAATCCCCAAAGTTAAAACGTCAACTTGAGATTTTGAAAACTTTACAGTTTGATCCTAATTCGACCTCAGGTTAGCATTAGAGCTTTCATAAGCTCGTGTATGACTTAAAAATGATTATATATCATATTATATGCTTATATTACTCATATTTGAATGTTTAATGATATAAAATTGAATATAATTTATCGTAGTTGCTTCGGTAACAAATGTCACATCCTGTAACTCGAATCCTACGATCAAATCAGATATCAAAGTATTACATTTAGAGAAATTATTCTTAGATACCACCAAAACCGTCTGAACGTAAAAGTGAACAGCAGGCAAATCAACTATGGAGGGCAACTTAAAGTAAACGACAATTTTGGTGTTGGAAAGTGGCAATTAGCTGACGGAAGCAACACACACTCAAATAATTGTTAGACCAAGTTTTCTTCATTCTATCAAAAAAAAAAATGTTTTATTCACTACTTACTAGTAATATATTTCATTTACACATATGGTGCGGTGAAGTCCACAAAATTCAACAAGATTTTGGAAATGCAAAACCCCACCATTGCTTGCAGTTCATATAAGGATAAAGCAGAGTTCCCCCACAAGAACCCCACCATCGTTGACAAAATGCACCAAAAAACAATTCACGTGTTCCATAGTCTAACTAATCCATCACAAAGTCACAAGCATTAACATAAACACTACTGATCAAAATAAGCTTCAACGGTTGTGGAGTGGATCTGAACGGTTTGGAACTTCCCTGTTGCTTGAATAGAATACATCAAAGGAATGCCTAAAACGTTGGTGGTGCTGCTGCTTGACCTTCACAGGTTGCTTGTGTTTATCATGTGGTGGATTATGACCCTTCATGCCAACAACCATTGGCTCTTCCTTCTGATACCCTGAGACTGACACGAACACAGAGAGTAGCAACATTCCCATCATTAGTGTCTGCAACAACCCCACTTGCAGAGACTGTTGAAAGTGTTGCATGTTTTATTGCCTTGAGTGAAATATATCCTGGTTTCTTTTTCCTTCTTCTTAGCGTGGAAGAAAAAAAGAGAGAAAGAGAGATTTAAGATCTTACAGCATATGATCGATCAAAGAAAGAAAATGGGATGTCCAATGATGACGAGGATTGGAGTGAAAACTGAAAAAGCAGTAAGCAGAGAAAGCAAAGTGGGGTTTGTTAGGAAAATTCAGAAAAAGGATATGGTAGTTTTGTTTGAGACGTATACCCTGCAAACATGGGACGCATCTCACGAAGAAGAACACTTTTGTTTTTTGTGTAAAGTAGAATATGCTTTTCCGTACTTTCCTAGAATCTTTTTTCTTCCTATTATGGAATTCAATCCCTAAAATAAGGTGGGTAGGGGGGAGTTCCACCTTCAAGTTATGGAATTTGATAAGTGATAGTTCTTTGGTATGCAAACCTTGGCTCTTATGATTTTACCCTTTGTGTGGGTTTTTTTTATTTTGTCTGCTTTGGAAAGTAGTGAAGTAGCTATTAGCCATGGCCATGCCATTCTTCCATAGGGATAGGATAGAACCTTTTTCCTTACACATGCAAAAGCACGTTTCATGTCCAGGCAAAGGCCAAAAGTAATTTTTTTTAAAATAAATAAATAATTTAGAATACACATCTGAAATTCAACCAAGTTTTAGATAGTGTAGCTTATAGTTTAGAATAGTGTAAAAACAAACTGTTGAATCGTGATGGGACCAGCAGAGGAATTTGCGCGACAAACTTTTGACAAGGTAGCGGGGAGAGTCAGAATTTACGATATCCACTCAACCGACTACTGTGTAGAAAATGAAGTACCCCATCTGCAAGAGTAATTAGGAAAGATATCGCTAATTAAAGGCGGTTTTGTTTTCTTATATACTCGAATTTGGCGAAAAGGTGATATGGAATCCAATTTATTAAATTGAATAATAAGTAGTTTGATGTTTTTTTTAAGTAAAGATTAAGCTCAAATTTAGTGAAGAAAAGAAACAGTATTAATAACACTTACCTTGCTTTAAAGCTACAACCCAGCTCAAGTTCAAACACTAGGTGTAGTCTGAAGTCTTCTAGGCTAAAAGCTTATTGGCCTATGCCTTTAAATTTTAATTCTCTTTTAAAATCATTAATTTAAATAAAATAACCAATGAATAATTAAGGGCAACCATCCAACTTAACTCATAATTGGGCCCAATTGTTCAGCTTAGATGAACCATGTCCATCCGGGCATTTGGGCCAGTACAATTATGCATTCGTTGAAAATAAGAATATCAATATTAATTCTTTTGCTTACATTTTTGGGCAAATATCTCAAAATACCAAAAAATTAAAAATTATCGAAAAGGACGGAGTTTGAAATATTGACCGGAAGGGCAATTTCCCAAAAATCGCGTCACGTCGGTCGTTTTGAAAGCTTAAAAAGCGTCTCCGAGGGGCGCTTTTATTAACTCAAAAAACGCGCCCCACGGTAGGGCGCTTTGCTTTGGGTAAAAGCGCTCTCAGACGCTTTTAGCCATTTTCCCCAAAACGCACTTATGTGGACGCGTTTGGGGATTCTTTCCATCCACTTGCAATGTGAAAATGAAATAAGTTTTGGGCGTTAGTCTCCGCAAAATAATTTTGAGGAGATGTTTGAGAACAAACCGTGGCGAAAACGCTTCCACGTGGGACGCGCTTTTGCTACAAAGTGGTCTCGAGCACAATTATTTTGAGGAGACGTTGCAGAACAAGCACAGCTAAAAACGCTTCCAGCAGGTGCACTATTACCAAGAGTCTTCACGTAGACGCTCTTTTGCTACATTATATCCGCAAAATTAGGCTATAAATCACCAAATTTCATTCTCGGTTAGCGTAAAGCAAATTCAAGCAAAAGGAAAAAAATTGAAAATGAGTGAACGATTAATCTTGTTATTTACTACGATGGTGAAGTGCGTGACATCAAGATGGTGTTGTTTTCTTATCGGAGAACACAACGCGATTGAGTTTTAATCGAACGTCGATTTGGTAGAACTTCAAAAAAATTAGGCGTAAAATATTGAACAACGCTAATGAAAGTTCGATCTATTAAGTATAGATTTTGCGCGCTTGATCCCATGAGATATGACTCATTCGACATCAAAGGTCCCTGAGCCTTGAGGCAATGGTGGAGACTCATCTTGCCGATGGTTCACCCTATTTCGAGGTATATGTAGAATTTTCATCTCCAAGTGATCTGTTGCGACCTCAACATCTAGTATCGTTCGAGGGAATACACGACCCCAAGTCGACACTGTAAGTGGGAGGCAAAACACGAAGTGCCCGTGTGGGGTGGTAGTATAGAAAACATAACCCCGCACGACACTTTCGGTTGGTAGATGGGACATGCATATTCGTCATTCGACGTCGGATGATAGAAATATGTATTGGGGACGTCATCAACTTCTAGTGGATGGCAATCCACATCGATTGGGATCTTTACGAAGATGTTTAAGGAGGATGATGTATTACCAACGACATCCACCGGTGAGGGGCCTCGTTTGTTGCGAGTTATAGAGGATCGGACGATGAATCGATGTGGATCCACCTCGGAGTCGGGGCTGACGGTGCGAAGTTGATTATTTTTGAACCGAGCCCGTTTCAATTGTACTGAAGATGTTGAGGCGGTTCGCACGAAGAAGAAGAAGATTCACTATTCAGGCATACTCACCTCCAGCGCACATGTATAATGTCGATCTATCTCAAGATGATACATTAGAGTTTCCTGAACTACCACACCGGACGCGTGACCGTACAAATTCCTCGTTGGATTTGAACCAATTAGAAGTTGGTAACCAGTTTTCCAACAAGAATACTTTTCTTGGTGCATTGAAACAATACAAGATCGTGAACGGGTTAACTATACTATGGTTAAATCAAAGCTCGATAGGTACGATGAAGTGTGCGGTAAAGGTAAGGCACATGTTCATGAAAAATCATGGCGTCGTTGAGGAAAAGGACGGGGGATGTGGGAGGTGAAAAGTACAAAGGTCCGCATACATGTCTTACCGATCTGATTACCACTATGTGTTCAATGATTTGAATAACACTAATATTATGTAATGTTGCATTATTTAACGATTTCGTTGTGGTGTAACACAAGATCATCCGAGGATGGATTCGGACATGTTGGTGATTTAATAATCCCGACGGTGAAGGCCGATCCCAAAACTACGATCTTACCTTAATTGGCAATATTCGCGACCAAATGGGGTACACGCCTCTTACAGAAAGGCTTGGATAGCCAAGCAGAAGGCATTAGAAAAGTTGCACGGTTGGTGGGACGCTTCATATAATGAAGTGTGGCAGTGGTGTCAGGTGTTGGAGACGTATGTCCCGCAAAGACAACAGACCTTGAAATGGAACCGGCGTACTACAACGATCGTCTGCTCCGTGGATGCGCAGTGTTCAAGTGCTTGTTCTGGACATTTAAGCAATGCCGAGATGCTTTTACATACTGCAAGTCATTAGTACAAATTGACGGTACCTTCATGTATGGTAGATATATGCATCGGCTATTGCTAGCTGTGGCACAAGACGACTGTGGGAGAATCCTTCCGATTGTGTTCGCAATAA
This sequence comes from Gossypium rotundifolium, assembly GCA_025506655.1. Taxonomy (NCBI): domain Eukaryota; kingdom Viridiplantae; phylum Streptophyta; class Magnoliopsida; order Malvales; family Malvaceae; genus Gossypium; species Gossypium rotundifolium. The sequence continues at coordinate 170,115,377 of CP106734.1, read as the reverse complement.
CACCAGGGGAGTCAGCTGATGACTGGGACTTCTTCCTATCTAGGTTAAGGAGGCATGTCTGCCCTCAACCTGACATATGCGTTATATCGGATCGGGGCCCTGGAATACTTGCGACAATAGAACGACAGGGTAGCATGTGGCATCGCACACACTATCGATATTGCCTGAGGCATGTTTCATCCAACTACTATGGGCAACACCGATCTAAAAGACAGAAACAACAAGTGACCGATATGGGTATGAAATATCTATTAATATAATTTCTTTTGAAATTTTCAATTTACTCGTAATTGAATAGTGGTATGTAATATTCGCTATCAACGTATATTGGCAGGGTATGAGATCAATAAAGACCGTTTTCACGAGATGTTAGCCAATTTGTGCGCAGATAACGCCGAAGGCGCAGAGTACCTGTGCAATATTCCTTTTGAACAGTGGACACAAGCATATGGCGACTACGATATGGTCATATGACCACAAACCCGCCGAATGCATAAATTACATGCTAAAAAGAACCCGTTATCCGCCAATTACTGACGGTTTTGCGGAGACATATTTTCATTTAGTGCACTATTTCAAGAGAGCAGCAAGTTATCGAGGGCAGATGCAAAGAGGCCATGTATGGAGCCCGAAGGTCTTGCAAGAAATTAACCGTGGGAAGGCACGGGCGAACACCATGCACACAGTGTGTCACGACCGCGACAGCCTATGGTTTCGTGTCACGAGTTTGATGACCGAACCAAGGTATTGTTGGCGGGCATTGTCGTGTACACTTGACAAATAGGACATGCGATCGTGGATATTTGATGCGCCGTTACCCATGTGCTCATGTACTTGCGGCTTGTCATAATCTTCGTCTTGACCCCATGAGCTATGTCGACGAAGTCTACAAATTAGAAAACATGTACAACGTGTGGAGACACGTATTCCCACCGATCCCGGATGAACGTAAGTGGCCACTCGGTATCGCTTGCACCGTATAAGTCATTCGGATAGAGAATTGAGGTGCAAACCAAAAGGTCGACCTTCCTCGACTAGAATACGCAACAATATGGATATCCGAGAACCGACCAACCAAAGTCGGTGATGCGGGTGGTGTAGGAACCCGGCCATACATCTCGCTTCGTGTCCAAATCGGACTAGTTGACCGTGTTCTTAGCTTGTTTGTCTCTTGTCGGCTATGTAATTTCTATTTTTTGGAGGAAAACAGTGAACTTTTGTACAATAACTCAAATTTATTAAATATAAGATAATTAAATTGCAAAAATAAAAATTAAACCATTTCTATTTTATCAAAGATATTAAAACTAAATTAAAAAATTAAATTACAAAAGAAATAACATTAAACTCAATTTTATTAAATATAAAAAAATTTATATTGCAAAAACTAAATTATCAATGAAAACTTCTTATTTATTAAATATATTAAAACTAAATTACAATAAAATAAAAAATAAAAATAATTTCTTATTTTATTACATATATTAAAATTAAATTACAATAAAAACTTAAACAATTTCTATTTTATTAAAGATATTAAAATTTAATTACAATAAAAAATTAAACAACTATTATTTTATTAAATATATTAAAACTAAATTAAAAAAATATAAAATAAAAAATAAATTTTTATTTTATTAAAAAAATCAAATTAAATTACATACAAAAAAATACACAACTTCTATTTTAGTGAAGATATTAAAATTAAATTACAAACACAAATAAAAAATAACTTTTTTATTCAAAAAATAAAAAAATTTATTACAATTTAAAAAATAAAACAGCCCATCCTAATCAATGTTGATGCCGGTGGGAACCAGTGCCACAGGAGGCGTCGTGATTCTGTACCGGATTCCTCCTTCTTCTAGCTTCCGTGAGGTCGTGGAACCTCAAGCGGGAATCGGGTTCCTTGGCGGTGGGTGCGGTTCGGGTGTTGCGATGATGACCCACCTTGATAAAATAATGACCGGAGGTGTTTGCATAAACCACGGCGGGTGCTCGCTTCCGTCACGGTGAAGGAGTGCAGTAGAAAGAATCTGCTCCCGACGGTGCCTCCTCTAATCCCACACCCGACGTCGGCCTCACGATCGGTGGCTAACTGGAGTTGTCGATGAACGGACTCGAACCCGACCATGCATTCCAACTCAGGGTGGGACTAGGAAAAGGAAACATATATGGGTTAGGAGGATACATATAAGGGGGTGGTACGCACGGCATAAACCGTGGACGCTGTGATGTCGGTGTTGTCAATGAACCGATGGGCCCGTGATTGTGTAGGTATTTGTTGATGGGCTCGGATTGTGTGTAGGCCTTTGTTGTTGGGCTGTCTCATCACCCCTTCTCCTTGAATGTAAAGGGCCCGACGTTCCTTCGCCGTGAATTTGCCGTCGCTCTCTTCATTCGACAACAGATCTGACTTGCCATGGATTCTAAACCATGGCATGTACTCCGAGACGCACGCTTAACTCGGAACTATGATCGGTTCCCGCTAGGTAAAAGTCATACCGGTTCTCCCATCGTCTCGATATGTTCGACCAAAATCTTGGCCAATCTGTGTGCATTGCCAGTAAATCCACTTTGTGCTCATCATCGAGCACCTCAGGAGGCACGGAATCGGTTGCCAGCATCCAAATTGCCGCAGAACCCGATCCATTGGTGCATCTCCACGGTCGCGTAGGTGATTAGCGGGACCTTAACGTGCCAACTGTTCGGATTTTGGAGGAACTCCTCCAAATTACCGCCCAAATTTCGGGATCCTCGTTACGGTGTCCATTGAAACTATATTAACATTACCAAAATATTAGTTATATACATAAATACTAAATTATAATAACGAAATTGACACTTACTTGTGATTTCGACCGTTGTTCCAATAGGAGCCAGATATCCTCAAGCGAGTTAGGTATTCCAACATGACTCGTCGAATGGTTCCACCTAATTAAATAAACTTTTAGCATGCAATTATACTATAAATCTATGACATAATTGTAAAATATAATATTAAATTTACCTCGTTATCGATTGGGAATGAATATGGTGGTCGAGTCGAGGACGTAAAAATGGAAATCGAAACCATGCCCATGATCGTAGTAGTGATAGGCAACCTCCGATTTTTGCTTTACTCGGCGTCGCCTCAAGACATCTCCCTACAACCTCGATAAGACGGCGGACTTCAACTCAATTCACCTACCGCTAAAATCAACAAGTTTGAGGAGCCATCTCGGTGGACGAGGTTTCTAGAGAGGTCCCAAGATCGATAGCCTCCAATTATCTCAAGCATGTATGCCGCAAGATATCGTATTCTTTCTTCTTCTTGGTCGAACCTTCATTCAATTTGCGAGAATGGGTCTCAGAACCAAGCCATATCGATCCGAGCTCCTTGAATTCTATCCGGAATGGCACCCGAAGCTCGTAACATACGGCCATCCAATCGAGAGATGTTACGGACCGGTGACTACCGACCGCCCACCAGTAATCCCAATCAGAATCGCACATCTTCTAAGGTGATGGTACACTCTCCGCATGATGATGGAAAGTGTGCGTCTCGGTCTCCACTCTCTATCAACGCTACCGATCAAAGCGGGTCCAACTTGAACCCCTACCTATCGTGGCCACGTGCAAAAACCCGCTTCCGCAGTAATTCTCGATCAATGGCGATGGGGACTGCATGTTATGAATATAACATTGCAACACCCGATATCTGACTGCTTAAAAATTATAAAATTCAAAATTAATTAAAATTGCATAATTAAAAAATTTAATAATATTGAAAATTAACATTCAAACTTACCATTTTCATTTGCTCGACGGTAATGTGCTTGTTGTCTAAGCGACGTAATTCCCTACCATTGTACTTCGATAAAGAATTTTTAAATTTTCCAAAATATAGATATATTAAAAAATTATAAAGGGCTTTTTCAGAATAGTAAAGGATTATTTTGAAATTTGAGCGTAAATTTCAAGGACTTTGAGAGAAACTTGAGAGAAAATTGAGAGCAAATTGAGAGAAAATTGAGAGAAAATGAGAAAGGATTGAAGTGTGAAAAAATGAAGGGTTGGGGAGTATTTATAGTTTTTTTTCGATGGTTGGGGCCAACGGTCAAAAAATTTGATTGCTTACGGCCTAAAAGCGTCCCCTGGGAGCGCTTTTGGCCACCTCAACAAAAGCGCGCCTCGAGGGGCGTTTTTTTGAGGTAAAAGCGTCCTCGACGACGCTTTTAGCCGCTTTCTCAAAAACGACCGACGCGACGCGATTTTGGGAAAATTGTCCTTTCCGGTCAATATTTTGAAATCATCTTTTCCGATAATTTTTTATTTTTTTGGTATTTTTGAAATATTTGCCCTACGTTTTTTGTCTGGGAATTCTAAGCATTAACGTTGAGTGGGGGAAGTGTAAAGCTAAAATTTCACCCAACACAAGGCCTTGTTTCACTAGCCCAGCAGCCCCCACTATTTAGATTTGCGCCATACAAAAATAAAAGCATTTGTAGCCTAGTTATGTGTTGTTGAACTATGACAGAAAAGGCTGAATTTCGGTCCTGCTTTTAGGCTTCAAACTCGAGTGGTTCATTGAGAGTTTCAGGAAGTGATGGATGATGCATTAGGGAACCATCTCATCAGTCTTTTGATGAATTAAGTTAGGTGTATGGTACTTTGGCGCATTCCATTTTGAGAGAAACACCACGTGCAATAATGTCAGACCCTTTCACCCACTAACTTATTGCTTTATTGTTTAGGATAAGGTGCCAATGGGGACGACAGCCCCTCCGCTTCAACCTCATTGCCCTCACTCATCAATCCACTAATCTTCTCTTTCCATCACTACCAAACTTCATCTTCAAGAGTCGGCAACAACTTACCACCTAATCAGGGATTGCCGTCACACACACTTTAACCTGTTAGTTCAGATATAATTCCCTGTCTCAGTGCAACAAAACAGCAAGATTATTTGTACCTACGAAGCTGCCAACTTCATTTCATTTTTTTTTTTTTTTTTGTTTATCGGTTCCTCGGTCGATGGAGGAACACAGCTGGGGAAAGAATATGTAACAGGGAAGCTAAAGATGAAAATTATCATCAATTCTTCTATTTTCATCCTCGTACCATTTTATACTTATTTTGTATCAAAACTTTCTAAATTTCAAGCATCATATATTTAATTGACATGTAAGATAAATTCAAGTTAGGTCACCCTCTATCCAAGTCATATGTCATATAGGATGCCACACTGTTAATGAAGTTGTGGTCAATGCACTTGCCTATATGAATATCCAATTTAAAAGTTAAAACCACTCTTTGCCATATGGACAACAACTACGTATTCCATTGGCATTACCCTCCAGTTCGCCCATGAGTTGAGGGAATGTCGAATTAATGTTTCTTTATGGAACGACAAAGAACGTGGAAATCTATATAGGATCAGCCCCCACCTGGAATGTTGCAACTATCAAGCCACGTGAAAAGGAGACCAAACAGTGTTCACTCATTTCATTTCATTTGGTGTATGATTTTACAGCACGTTGACATGTATGAACTACTTTTGGTACTTAAATCAGCTGGAGAACATATAAACCTTGACGATAAGTATATATAGTACGGTGTTTTGAGCATCAATATCTATCAATCTGTAACCTTGCTGCAGAAAATCAAACCAAAATGAGAGCTTGGCACTTAATTGGCGCCTTGAGTGTACTCATCCAAGCACTGTTTTCACCAAAGAACATTGTTGCTGGAGAATGTCTTCGTCATATAATGCTACCATCAGAAAGCACCATCAATAGAGAGTGCTGTTGTGAGGGAGCATCATGGCCAGATATTATTGGTACTACTAGAAAGCACTGTCAATATCACCAGGGAATGCTGTTGTCGTGAAACGCTATTATGTCCAATCAAATTATACCTGTACGACACATTAATAGCCAAAAGCAAACATATGGTCAATAAAAAGTTATGGATTGACTGTTGATAGGCTGGTTTAGCTAGTGTGAACAGCTGATAACTCGTTGAATGAACTTTTGCTTTTAAACATATATAACCTGGTATTGGAATCTTTTGACAAGAGTAACACATATATCATGGCAGACAATTCGTATAATTTTTAAGATTATGATATGACTGTGTCGAAATTGTTGTTGCACCACATTGATTCTTGAATTGCTAGTAATCCAAGTGCGATGAAAAGATATAAACAGAAAAGGTTTTCCTGGGAAAAAAAAGGTGACAAGACATGAACAGTGCCCCAAGGGTACTCGAAATAAATGGATCCATTCACTGAGAAACGTCATAAAGTTGGGAAACATCTCTGTTGCCACTTTTTTTCCTTCAGATATTTGCTTACATATTGTAGGGCGTTCCTCGATGATCCTATAGTTTCGTTAATCTTAAAAAGCTTTGAAGACTTTCCAGGTTTCAACTCGAGGGGTGGCAGAAATGAAAAGCAATCATCAAATGGATGAAAGACAGGATGAAGGCGTCGATGGAGACAATTCAACAGAGTGGCTTAACTTGAGTCTCGGCAGGCACGGAGATATTGTTGCACCAAAGAGTGGTTTCCCATCAAAATATGTTCCCATCAAGGTCTTCTCTTGCAACTTCTGCAGGAGGAAGTTCTGCAGTTCACAAGCACTCGGTGGCCACCAGAACGCCCACAAACGGGAGAGGGGAGTAGTTAGACGGTATCAGTCGGAGAGACTAATAGCAAGGGTAGGTTTGCCTGTAAATAGGCTAATGTCCCGATCACTAGGAGTTCAGCCCCATTCACTTGTGCGCCAACTGAACACAGCTTGGAGACCTGTGGTTGCAAGATTCAATGATTCCAACAAAGGGATTGTGGGGGCATGGACTGGATCCATTGACAGAGATACAAGTTTGAACTGGCCAGGAAGTTGCCATGTGGACTCGCAATCCTTGAAATCACCAGAAGAGCTGCTAAAAATCGACTTGGACCTCCGGTTATAATCTCCTTCCATAAATTAAATGAAATGTTCTGTAATGCCTATTTCATGAGATTTCTAGTGCACTTTTAACAATCAAAACTTTATGTTTCGATCACTTCCAAAGCACAGATATGTTCATTAGAACTGATGAACAAAATTCCAAAGCACAGATCACTTCTTGCAAAAGAAAGTTTTTGCTTTAATAGCAGTATAACTGGCTTGGTAAGAAGCATAATTCTGATTTCAGAGCATGAACGCCCTACTCCAATATCCAACCCAAGAAGCATAACCTTTCTTATGTGCGAACCGGTTGAAAACGATAGATTATCACTTCAGAACAGCTATCCATAAAAGAACTTGCATTTTTTTTCCTAACAACCCTATGCCAGGAGATCCACGGGGGGAAATGGAATTGAGAAATATAAAATTGATTGGCTTGACATTTATCAAACAGAAAGCAAAGGGATAACAATTTAAGATCCAAGTTTGGTTATATAGAAACAACCCAAATCCAAAATGAAGTTTCAGTACAACAATAACAATCACAAGTCTTGAACATCTCAACAAATTGTTATACCAGAATTAGATCTGATAACTTATCAATTAGATGAAAACCAGACATATAGTTAATCTTAGAGAAAGGGTATTTATTGCTTTCAGTGAATGACATCCATTTATAAACAAAACAGTTTCACATAATTCAGTTAACCACAAAGCTTGGAGATAGACTGTTCAACTTTTCAAAAGCAGTAGAAGCCAAAAGAACTACTTACAATCTGCCAATCAACATGTTTCAATATTGATTTCTATGAATCATTAACATACTAAAGTCCTGCTCATGTGAGAAAATGTTTGCCAAGTTAGTATCACTACCAACAATCGCTTACATCATAGATGCCACACCCATAGAGAGTTCTTCAACCAATAAAAGATTAGCAAGCTCAAGTGCCAGTCCATTAACTATTCTTTTCACCCACATCCAGGCCTTCTATAGAAGTTACACATCAGAAATAGCATATGTCAAACTCTAACAGCTTTGAACATCTTCAACATATGAAACATCAACTTCTTGAACATCTTCAAAATAAGAAGCTGGAATCTCTGGAGAAGCAGGCATGGTTGCCACACATTTGAACTGCTCCCAAAGAATTCAACGTTATTTCAATAAGACTACCACATGACAAGATAAATGATTATTGTATCAATGCATAGTATTTAGTGTACATACCTTATGCTGCTTGTATTTTTATCTAACTGCTTGAAGTGCACCTCCTCTTCTACTCAAATATAAGTGATGTATGATAAGGACACATTCTTCTATATCAGAGGCTTTGTAGCCGGAGTACTCTTGCACAGCAGAGCTCTGCAAGACACAAATGGTAAGTAAAAATTCACCACCTATGGACAAATCAACACCTAAAATGGCATGAAAGAAGAAACTCTTACCCAAGGATGCATCTTAGGTTGAATTATGAATCTTGCAAGGAATATAACAGAAGCAGCAACCATTGATGGTAAAAACTTTACACAGCCATAGTCCGACAAACTCAACTCTGCAAGGTAACATCCAAGGCATTCTAGCTGCAAGGTGGAATCCTAAGGAAGATCAAAAGAAATTATACAGTCAATAACAGATATTAACAACTTTGAGTTAACAAATGTAAAAAAAAAAAAAAAAAAAACCCAAATGCATTTTTCTTACTTTGTAATCTTCTTGTGCAACCCAGGTAAATCTCCTGAAAAACATCAGGGAAAACAAAAACCAGAAGCAAAACATTAAGTTTCTGGTGATTGGCATTACTTGATATGCATTGTCAACACAAATCCACATCCTAAAACATTCTTACCTCAGAAATGTTTTAACAGTAGGATTGCCCAATTCAAACTTCAAGGACTTGAGTATATCAGCCTCCATTTTCACCACCTTCAAATTGAGGCAATAACTTTCAGGCAATGAATCATGCAATGTACTATACATATGGAAAGTGAAAAGGGTAAATGTAGCCAAGTATAAAGCAGGAAAAAAAATACCTCATCTTTCCTGTATGTATTATCTGTTATATAGCAAAAATCTTCCACATTTGGAGGGTTGATTCCTTCATACTTTCTACTTGAAACAATCACAGAAAAAGAGCAAAAAGTGAGTACAACATATCCCACAATTTCAAATAAAGAAAAACACCAATTACCAAAGAAGTCAAAAGCTTACGAGGCAATCAGCATTGAAGATACACCCAACAACTGAAGCCTTTGCCTATTGAGAGCATTTAAAGACAGGTATCTATCGATGTAGGAAACTGTTATATATAAAGTATCCGAAACAAGCTTGTATTCTTCTGCAACTTCCACCAACCAATCCACCAAAATCCCTCTCATATTTGTACTAACATCCTTCTGTACCTTCTCGATATAATCAGGTAAAGGTCTTCTCTTCGGATCCGCCTAATATTAATTGCATCACCCAAAAAAAGTCCTTTAGTGAACTGATCGGAGAAGCTTAAATGTAACAGACTGACTACCAATATGTCCCTAACCTATTGCCAACGTTAACATCTTATTAAAACCCAAATTGCTTATTTTAGTTACTATGATCATAAAGCAATATCCCAGATCAAAGCCAGTGAAGTTTTAAATAATGGCTAAGGGCAAACAGATTTTTTTTTCAATCTAAAAATGTTCGTTGCTTAAGACACTATAAATTTGGGATACCTTAAGAAGATCATGTTTAAAAAATAGTGAATGAGAGAGGAAAAATACCTCCATTTGGCGAAGATATTCATAGATATCAGATACGTAATACCCACGCATTTGTAGGTCAACAGATTTAACATCGATATCCACCGGTTTATCAACTGAAACCTCATCTGTTTTCACCTCTAAAGCCGGCTTTGCGGCTTCCGTCTTTGATTTCATCTTCCCTTTAGCTTGCTTCTTTTTGTTTTCCTTCCCCTGAACTTTATTCGCAGAGACAGCAACATTGGACAAGTTGGAAAGGTCTCCCAAGACAACCCTTTTCTTGTTCATGACTCTCCCTTCCATCAATCCCGCCGACTCGGCAGCTCGGTTCCTGGCCGCGGCCCTTGTCACTCTCACACAGTTCTCCTGATCCGCCATTGCCTCTCTCACTCTTCAGCCAACCTGTTGCAGTTGCAGAGAGAAAGAAAGAAAGAAGAAGTGGGGAAGATTTGGAAACGAACAAGTCAAGTTCGACATGCTTGAACTTGGAATGAAGAACGGATTGGCTGCAACAACAACAGCCTTTGGTGTTATCACACCATCTGAGAGGAACATCATCGAAGTGAGTTTTAACTCGGGACGAAAGAGAAGCGAGCCATGCAATATCACTAGTGGTTGCGACTGAGACTGAGATACTACCTCGGTGATGGACCGCGAGACCACTTCTTGTTTCTTGGAACTCCACGAGATAGAAGCAGTTCCAAAATATACACAATACCCTGTTGTGGATTAACGATCATCAAAATCAAGCCCCCAATTGGCATCCGCATAACCAACCAAAGAAAGTCTATCAGATAGACTAAAAATCAAACCATGAGATAGTGTGCCACAGAGATATTGCAAAATACGCTTTAGAGCTATCATATGCACCTTTGTGGTGGGAGCATGCATAAACCGACAGACCGATTCACGTGATATGAAATATCCGTACGAGTGAGGACAACATATTGAAGAGCACCACTGAACTCAGATACTCGGTGGGATCGACAAGCCGTTCACCTTCAACTTTAGACATCACCGGTGAACTAACCATCGATTGTAGAAACAAGTTTTGCATTATGCATAGAAAAATGTAAGAAGTTCTTTAATATATTTTGTTGAAACAAATGAAGACTACCAGAAGTAGATTTGCTCACCTCAACCCCCAGAAAATAATGAAACTCACCTAAATCTTTAAGAGCAAATTTATCATTAAGTTGTTGAATAAAGCTAGCAATTTCAGCAGATGAATTTCCAGTGACAATGATGTCATCCACATAAACAATAACATATAACGTAACCTTGTCAAGGACCTTCACAAATAACGAAGCATCAGACTTAGAAACCGTAAATCCAGCATCAACAAGATATGTCTTCAGCTTGTCAAACCAGGCACGAGGTGCTTGTCGTAAGCCATATAGAGCTTTAGCTAAACGACACACTAGTTGTTCACCATGCGAACCATATTGAACAAACCCCGGGGGTTGCTGCATGAAAACTTCATCGGTTAAATCGCCGTTCAAGAATGCATTATTCACATCAACTTGTCTGAGTTGCCACCCACGAGACACAGCAATAGAAATAATAACTCGTATAGTCGCTAGTTTGACCACGGGACTGAATGTTTCTGTGAAATCACACCCCGGTACTTGAGAGCAGCTTTTGGCAACTAATCTTGCCTTCCGCCGATCAATAGATCCATCAGGATTCTTTTTTACTTTAAACAACCATTTGCAACCAATTGCTTTGCGACCAGACGGAAGAGGGACAAGGACCCAGGTGGAGTTGGCTAACAAAGCATCAAATTGACTTAGGCGCCTTGCGCGGTCGAGGATGAGCAAGAGCCTCTTCAACCGAGTTAGGCTCAAAATTGATTGTATCAACAGATAACACTTTTGGCTTAAATATTCCCACTTTAGCCCTAGTGACCATTGAATGAGTGTTAGCAGCCTCACGTTCTTGCACAGGAGGAACACCGGCAAGAGTTGATAAGTCGGCCGGGTAGTCATCTGCGGAAGAGCTAGAAGGTCGCATTACAACATTGGTATGGTCGTCGGAGAAAAATTGAAGGTTGGTGATGAGGCACTAGTAGTGTTGGTAGGTGCTCGGGCATGTATAGAATCAGCGGATGGGGTTCCACGATCGCGTAACACACCGCACTCTGTAAAGGAACCGGTAGATCGAGAGCGGGAACATATGTAGGATGACTCACGGTGGAGGCGATGACCGGAAAAAGAACCGAAGGCGAGAACAAGAATTTTGTTCATCAAAATCACATGACGAAATAATGACTTTCTCATCCGGTAGTAGCGAAATAACCTTTATCTTTGGGAATGTACCCAAGAAAAGTAGAAGGTTGAGGCGATAATCAAGCTTATGTCGAACAAGCGATCGTAGCGGGGAAAGCAACGACATCCAAAACTCGAAAATGGTCATACTCGGTGGGTGACCATACAAGCGTGGTACGCGGTGATCACCTAAGACCGATATGGGTAGTCGATTAATGATATACAAGACTACTGAAAGGCATAACCGATGAGTTCATCGGTACATGAGCCTGAGCTAACAAGGTAATACCAGTTTCCACAATATGCCGATATTTACGTTCAGCGACCCTATTCTATCCCGACGTATAAGGATACGATAATCAATGAAGAATACCATGACTAGCTAAAACAGAGGCAAACGTCCGAATTCACCACCCCAATCACTCTGAAATTTCTTAATACACTTCCCAAATTGAGTCTGAACCATCTGTCTAAATCAGTATAAAACAATCAAGAGCACATGATTTCGTTTAATCAAATAAATCCACGTGAAGCATTGCACATATCAATGAAAAGATATAGTAAAATTACCATCGGAGGAAATAGAAAGTGGTCCCCGAGATCGAAACAACAAGCTCAAACAACTCATCATACTTAGTGAGTGAATGTGAGAGCGGTGGTTTATCGATTTCCCTCACGACATCTACACACAAGTCATCGAACAATTTTATTTAAGCCGAATGTGACATTGACTAAGAACATTTCTCACTACAGTAGAAGAAGGATGACCTAGTCTCCTATGCCACAATGTAAACACATTATTACTCAAACTAGTGTCTCGAATGGAGGCATTATGCACCACTGGAAATTCATCCGGCAAGCTGGGCGAAAAATAGTAAAGTCCTTCACGAACTCGGCCCCGCATTAATATTTCCTGCGTCTGGATATCCTTAACCACACAATACGAAGGGTGAAATTCAAAAAATACTTTGTTATCAGCAGCAAACTTAGAGACAGAGAGTAAGTTCTTGCGAATGCTCGGTACACACAAAACATTTGATAAGTGTAAAACTTTCTTTTACGTAGTAAGCATCAATTCCCAATAGAATCAATTTTAGTAGAGGCACCATTACCCATTCGAGTGAAGAGATATGGGGGTACGGGTTGGAGGAATTGAGAGCCAAGTAACAATGATGAAGCACCATTTGGGCACCGGTCGCATTTCCTGACCAACGAATCATAAGAACTTGTATGGTTGAAATTCGAATCATAAGCTGTGGCATCAAAATAATCAGAGGCACGTAAATCAGACACCCACGGAGGCAACCCAACAAATTGAGACGAATCGTACGAGGAAGAATCAACAGAAAAAACTCGAGCTGTCGATTTAAATGCGCATACGACCGATCAGAATTACCAACATCCCGGGACGAATGAATAGTAACATAATAGGCATTAGGTGTAGAATAATTTTGTTCAGTCGAAGGCCGTGATTGAACCGATCCATAAGGCACCGAATTATTCTCAAAATTATGCAGTCCATAAAGATTAGGACCATGCGGCCCAAATTGCCCATGAAAATTGGCATGAACATGCGCATTAGAAGGCCCACCAGATTGCCCATGAAATGAATTAGAAAATGGAGCCTTAAACTCTCCACTATAGTCATGCCTTGCGTCACCATAGGGCCTACCATAATTATGGTGGGCTTGTTGATAGGATGGAAAACCACATGAAGAAGGTCTAGCACTAAACGGTCTACTTGAAGTAAGATAGGGCCCACGTGAAGCTATTTGTTCCATCACCGACCAATCTCCTTGGGAACCGAACACTCTTCTTGAATTCAAAGCACCATTCCTTCCCCAATTGTGACCGTTCCAGTGGCCATCTTGAAAAGGTTCTCTTCTAAAATTTGACTCATCGCCACGCCAAGTGTTTGGATCGGCAGGAGGGAAATCATCACGACGGTACCGATAGAAACACCGTTGTGCAAAATGGCCATAACGACTGCAGATCTGGCACTGGACACGAGGATGAAACTCGTGACCCCGTCCACGAACAGAGGAGCGACCGCCACGACCAGAAGCATCCGCCGTGTCAAAGGAAGGACGCTCGACCATATTCGCCGTAAGAAGGAAGTCGTGGACAGCACGGGCTTGACGTTGTTCAAACTCGAGCAAAGTATCCACCACACGTTCAAGAGGCAATGAGATTGGAGATAGAGAAACCGACGAGACTATGGCATCAAACTCAGGAGGAAGGCTCGCCAGAAGAATATCGATCCGATCATCGTCGAAAACAGAGTATCCCGATGCCTCCAAAAGAGCACATAAACTCTGCATCTTAGCAACAAGATCAGAAATCGATAGACTACCTTTAAAGCGAATGAAGTTCAAAGGCGTAGCAGTATTTTGGCGTGAGTATCGGCGGCGAAGAGCTTTGTGGCCGTCGTCCAAACATCTGCGGCCGTCTCAATATGATTGAAGGATGGAAGACACAAAATGCTAATGGTAGATAGCAACCACGAGGTAAGTAAACTGTTTTGCTTATTGAAGACTAGAGCTACTGGATTGATAAGTCGAGAGCCATCAGTTGTGTAGACATATTTGGCAGGAGCCGTGACCGATCCATCAAGAAAACCATCTAAACCGTAGCAAATAAGAATAAAGGCGAACTTGCTTTTGCCATTGAAGAAGCGTCGCCATCCGGTTTGACAATGTCATGACGAGAAGCGAGCTAACTAATCGATCACCGAGAAGGAGAATCGGACAAATCAACGAGAGCGGAATCGGCGAGGATCGTAGTAGGATCAATAGTGGCGTCGACATGATGTACACACCAAGATCGATTCCATCGAGCGGTGATACCATGCTAGAAGACTGAAAAAGGTTACAGAGAAGATAAAGCTATTCTATATCTAAGAATCAATGTTGTTGTTTATGAGAATGAATCCTTATTATTATTGTAGAAGGCCCAAATTGCGAGGCCCATTTCTGACCAGTTACAAAGCCCTAACCCACTAAACAAATCACCCAACAGATCATTAATTTCAAACACCAAAATCAAAAATCGAACCTAACCCTCACCAACCCCATACGCCTCGGCGTGCTTTGCCACCGCCTTGGCCGCTCCACGCCTTTGCCGGTGTCGGCATCACCCATGACACCAAGCAGGACCGAACACGCAACAACCAAGAGCAGCAAGCAATTTGTTCAAACTTGGCTATAAAGCCATAAGAAAACCGATTGTAATGGGGGGTTTTTCAGAAAAATTGATTTTTGAATACGAAAAAAGGGAGAGATTTTAGATTCAAAAAAATTTCAGAATCAAGAAATATAATAAAAAATCCAAATACAAAAAAAATCAGAAGATCAATAAGAGTTTCAAGGTGGATTTTCGCTTCTGTTCTTACGATTATCTACTACCGCTTTCGTTTATTTTTTAGTTTTGATTTCTTATTTTAAGATTGTTATAACAATAACAAAAAGGGGAAAGAAGATACACGAAAAAGGGGCGAAATGAGGTTTTTGAACTTCACGGTGGCGGCGGCAGCAAACTGACGGATAACATTGCGAGGACCTTAGAAAATCGCACCACCCCCTGCAGAGAGAAAAGATTAAGAAGAGAAAAAAATTTTCTTTTACAGGCAAAAAATGATTTTTTTTGAAAGATTTTGGGCTTAAATAGACCCAAAGCCCCGTTTTGGGTTGAATACGGACCACAAGCAGCGCCGTTTTGGCAAGATCCGTAGTGACAGGCCAGCCAGGGATCCGCGTGTTTACATTAAATGGGATATTTATGCTCATGGTCCTTTCGCTTTTTGTGTTTCTTTAAATTATGTTTATTATATTTCTTAATTTTGCCCGAAGATTTATCGATTTTCAATTAGGGCACCAATCTGCAGCGTTTTGGAGGAAAGGGTTATTTCCTTTTGAGTCCCCATGTAACTTCAGCGGCGTATCAAATAGGCCCTTTCCTTTATATTTGGTTTTGAATCACCCCAAACTTTCGTTTTAAATGCAATTTGATCCTCTTTAAATTATTTTGAAACTTTATTATTTATTATTATTACTTTTATAAATCGCTATTATTTTATATTTTTATTACTATTATTATCTTTGTTATTATCACTTCTCACTCTATCATTTTATTTCTATTTTATTATGATTATTATTATTTATTTTTATTATTTTTATTATCGTTTTATAACCATATTATTATTATATTATTATTAGCACTATTACTATGTTATTATTATTTTTTTACATATCTATATATCTATTATTATTTTGTTTACTAATTGTTATTATTATTACTATAAATCATTATTTATTTTCTTTACATTTTCATTATTATTTATTTTTATCAAGTTTTTTTATTTTATTTATTTGTCATTTTCGTTCCAATATATTATTATTATTATTATTATTATTATTGTTATTATTATTATTATCCTAAGATTAGTTTTTAAATTGTTTTGTATATTATCAACTCTATCTCTATAAATCTTGCTATGCATATACGTATATATGTTATAATACTATTATTGCTATTGTATCATATAATGTATATACTTATTCTCCATTACATTTTACTATTGTTATTATAATATGTTTACCATCATTATATCTTATATATTATATTGTTATAGTCGTTATATTATCCTTTTTATATAATGTGTATATTGTTATTATTACAGTATCCCTTGCATGTACCGTCTCATTATTCATTTGTTAAATACTATTATTAGTATTCTCTTTGCTTATTATCTTTTGTTTTCGCATCTTGTGTTGTTAATATTATTACCACTTGTACTTTCTAACATCATTTGCTTCTCACTAATTTTTCTCGATGCATCAATTTTATAACAATCGATATTTCGTATTAGAGGTTCGAGAAGATCAAGCCCTAACTTACTGGGCTTCAGTTTTTCTCGATTAAAGCTAAACAACGGGATGTCTCTTTTGAAATTGCAATTTAAATTTTAAAACAAAATACTTAATCTCGGAAATTCGAAATGTCGCGCCCTAACTTATTGGACTCGACATCTAGATACTTCGAGATAAGCTTCTTTTTCCTAAAATAGAGGCAATCTTAGTATGTGAAATCTCAAGAAATCGAGCCCTAACTACTGGGTTCGGTTTCTCATTTAACGAATGAATATCCTCTTCAAAAACAAAATCAAGTTTTAAAACGAGCTTAGTTTGGAGTCCTTGGACATGATGCGATAATAAGAGAGTCTTAACGTCCTTTCAATTCCATCAAATTTTGAAAATAAAAAGCATTGTATTTAGAACCCTTCAAAGTTTTCAACAAAAGGACATCAATCAATCGGTTTGGTACCAATTTTGGGCGTGTCGAGGGTGCTAATCCTTCCTCATACGTAATCGACTTCGAACCTGTTTTCTCAAAGTTCGTGGACCAAAAAGCACTTGTTTTAGTAAATTAAATGTTTTATTAAAACAAAGGTGATCCGATCACACCAAATAAAGATCGGTGGCGACTCATTTCCTTTTCTTCTTTTCAAAAATCAGTCGCCTGCTGTTCTTAATTTCATCAAAAATGGTTACGATAGCTTACTCCTTTGAGGACTCGAGGTCAAGCCATAGATTGATTGATTTTGTCCTTTTGATTAAAATGGTTTTGGAAAATCATGCTTCTTCTAATGCACTTTCAATATTGGTCTTGTAAATACTTTGGCGTTGCATTGCATGACCGTTGTGGTCACACCTTTAAGTGGGGCGAAAAGCCTTCGTGAGGTTTTCACCTCCACATGGGCTAGTAAATTGCTTCGGGATACATCTGTACCTATGTCTTCGTGAAGTTTTCACTTTCGCATGGCCATAGGAAATGTATTCCCAGGTGAACTTCGATCCGTATGAGCCTATAATGGGTGAGGATCGAGGAATCTGCTGGTTGGTACCTCGAACTTTAGAACTAAATCGCATATAGTAAACCCTAGGAGCCTACCTTAGGTAGAGCTATGTCAAACCTTAGTGGTCACCGGATAGGTGTTCATTTATTTTACTTACTTTATATTCCATGGTACTAACTTGTTGTGTTTCATTTTTTTGTGCATATCATTTCATACTTTAAGAGCATCGATTCACGATTCGATTTTTGAGTTAGAGAATTTGGTTATGGAAAGTGAATTCCTTGATAAAGTAGAAAACAATGCGTCACTTTGCACATGGTCGAGCCAAGCCAATTAGAAAAAATGGGCTAAAAGCTAGAATACCTGGGCTTGGGCGATCTCTACACCACTATAGAAGTCAAGACTCAGAAAGCCAACTGAAGTCAAGCCTGAACAGAATCGAGGAAATGAAAGGTAAGGTTAAAGAGCTAGAATCGGCATCACACAGTAATGAGCTCCGGATTGAGCTTCTGGAAACAAGAGAAAGGCGTTGAGAGGAGGAGCTTCGCCATTCTTGCGAGCAAGTTAGAAGTCGAAACTACCTCATGGGTGAGCGACAATCCAGATTCAAGAGGTAGGCGATCACTTACAGGACTTTGGCTCTGGTGACACATGGAGTGTGAGATATGAGCTATCAGGGTCATGATCAAGAGCTAATCTCCTTGGGAAAATCAAAACCTTAGGCCTCAAAGTGAAAGCATATTTATGTCTGCTTTATGTAAAGGGTTTTGCCTTCTAATAAAATTTTCTAAAATGAAGTTGTTCAGAATCGATGTCTTCTTCCTACATTCATACATTTGCATTGCATCACATCATATGCATTTAAGTCCATAGAGAGCCTAATTAGTTAAAATTAATACTGAGAGAGAGAAAAGGAAAACTCAAATTATCATTACGTACCAAGACAAAGAAAATGGATCAAAGATTTGAACAATTCGAAAGACCTGCAAGACCGGATGCAAGAGCAAATGGCAAAACTCCAACAAGAGATGAGAGATCGGATGTTGGAGGCTCAAAAAACACGATGACTCAAATGGCCCAAATGTTGAGTGGGGCAATGGACAAAGTTAAAGGTCCCATGGCAATTCTGAGGAAGAAAGCGAAGGCATTCCTTTGGGTTTTACCCACCACATGCGCCAACACGACTGAAGAGTATCCCCAAAGGCCATCTGTCACAATTAGGCCTCAAGCTGGGGCAAGGCGATACTAGACTACCCACGAACTTTCAAATTGGCTCGGTACTAACCGGAGATAGTCCATTAACTTTGGTGGTCCACACGAAATGGCCAAAATAGACCAAGCAAGAATCGACCTACCAAGGCAACTTGAGGACCGTTGCAAGTGGTTAGAAGAAGTTTAAAGAAATGGAGGCTAGCGACTACCGTCACGGGATGAGGCGCTAAGGACTTAAGTTTGGTCCCGGACTTGGTACTTAGTCAAAGTTCAAAATGCTGAATTTGAAAAATACGGTGGGACTAGTTATTGGAGGCCCACATCACTATGTTCTGTAGGCGAATGGTGGCTACGTGCATAATGATCAACTCTTAATCCTTGTTTCCAAGAAAGTTTAGTGGGTGCATTTGCTAAATGGTATAACCAACTTAGTCGGGCCAACATTAGTTCTGGAGAGATCGGCTCAATCATTTTAAAGTATTTTAGCCCGCGTTACGGACATGGCCGGATAGAATTACTTTGCAAAGCATGGAAAGAAGACAAAATGAGAGTTTGGATAATACGGCAAAGGTGGAGGAGGTTGCCATACGAGGTCCAACCACCCTTTTAGAAAAGGAAACTACCATGCTCTTCATCAACACTTTTAAGGCTCCTTTCATAACCCATATGATAGGGAGCACCACTAAAGTAACATGGTAATGGCGGAAATGATCGAACATGCAATCAGATCACGGCAAGATTGAGCGGGAAACCATGAAGGCTTGCTCCTAGAAAAAAAGATGGCGAGGTGAATAATATAAACATGGGGAACCCAAAGTTAATTCTGTTAATCGGCCAAAAATGGTGACTCTTGGTATCAAGATTCATCAAGGAAAGAATCTACGCACAAGGAAAAACATTGAAAACTCCAATTTACGTCAATCCCTATGGCGTATAAGGAGTTATATCAAAGTTTTTTGATGCACGTTGTGTCCTTCCAATATCAAAATCGATACAACCTCCATACCCAAAATGGTATGACCCAAACACTCGATTATAAGTACCACGCGGGATCACGAGACCATTCGATGAAAATTGCCTTACTTTCAAGAAATTGGTGGAAAATCTCATCAACATGGGTATTGTGAAGTTTGATAACGAACAATGGTATACCGAAGAAGCAGGAATAAAAATTTTTCGAACATCGCCTTTATGTACTTGAGAGTGTTTTGAACAATGAGGCTATGGAAGAAACATGTATTTTAAAGCTAATCTAGAGTAATGTGTAAAACACACTTGTTGCTTCAAGCCTAAAGCAATAAGATTTCTTTGAAAGTAAGCTTGAGTCGAATTTTATTTCAATAAAATGCATCTTTCCAAGTAAATATTTTTATTCTTTACATTTCATCTTGAATATTTTTCACTCATGACCATATCATACGGATAATCATCCTTAGGATCATTTATTCTTTGGATTTTACGCCCACAATGGGCCCCAGGATATCAATGACATGAGCAACGCCATTCTTGACTCCCTTTTAGTGAGATATGTATCTAGAGGATCTAAGGGCTTTGAAGATGACTAAGATTGCGACTTACTTCCCCAATGGTAGATCTTACCTGATAAAGTGTCAGCAGACGCTATGAACTAATGAAGGAGGTGAAGATGCAAGCGTAGCTCCTCGTAGGAATAAAGCAAGGCATCGTTGAGCTATTTTAGAATTGAGGATGTTTTATTCGATCATATCAAGGCATGCCAAACTACTAAAACACAAGTTTGTTAAGGTTGGGGTTTAAAGAACTCATGTTTTACAACAACCTAGCTAATCAAAAGGCTCAAATTGGTTCACAAGAAAGGAAATTTTATGCCATAAAATGTTAAGTCAGCGCATTAACCCTATATGAAGCATGGATGTTAACAAGCCGGTCTCCTCAAAAGCTTTTAGCCAACATCGATTCATATTCATGGTCAGTTACCTCTTTGAGAGGGTGTAATTCATATGCCAAAATTACAAAGTCGTGACCATCAAATTCAAAAAAAACATTCAAGATTTTTTGAAAAAATGGTTGAGACTTGTAAAGTTGGCATAAAAAATTACCATTACCCTTTAGGTTCCTTGAGCGTTGGCGGGACTTTTTAGGGGCATCTTTCCCATTGGTTCGTGAAAGGAAACAATTGTTGGAAGATAAGATTCCTTTTCCCAAGCTTGGATTGAATTAAGCGGGATGCCTCCGGTGAAGCGATTGAAAGTATTCATTGAGGTCAAATGTACCAAAAATGGATGGGCTTGACAAAAGGTTCGCTCAAGAATTTCAGGAAGAGGACCTAGCATTAAGAGATTCTTCTTATCCAAAAGAACTCAGGAAAAATGCCTTATATAGCAAAGAAGGCTGTTCTACAGGAAACATGAGTGTTAACCAAGATGGATGACAAGGACACCTTAATCCGGTGAGTTGATTCAATAAAAAACGTTTTCTAAAAAAAAGAAAAAAACACACAAAAACAAAAATAAAACACAAAAAGCGAAAAACAAGAAAAAGAAAAAAAAAAGAAAAAGGAGAGGCCAAAGGCCGGAAAGGGTGCTTTGAGACAAAAGGGTATTTGAGATGAAAACACGAGAAGGGCACTCAAAATTACGATCGAAATAGGGCATCTGATGGTCTTGCTACGCTTGAAGAAGTATGTTACGTCTTGGGGCATCGACAAAGTACTCTGGATCCTAAACACATATTATGCTCAAGATGGTCCTCGAAGTTGGAGCAGGAAGCTCAAGCTGCGATATCTGGGGCACTTAGTTTCCATTTACCCATTTTTGTTACTTGTGGTTATTTTATTCCTTTCAAAATACCACGATAAATTTCCTTCTTAATTGCATTTGCTAACTTTGATTAACTTGTTTGTTTCAAGCTATGCTCCCAATCAATTTCCTTTTTGTCCATTGTTACAATCTTTTTGGGCATTTTGCATTGAAATAACTATTAGTGGACTAATAATACTTTCATAAAAAGAGTTTTACATTACTCTGGAAGTGAATAATACAAAGACCTGAAACAGGATTGTTGTTTAGAACTCACTTCATTTCAATGTTTAGAAATATTGGAGAAAGATGATTATCTCTTTGGACCTTTTATTGGTTGAACAAAAGACAATACATTTTGCGGTGATCGACCTTGACGGATAATGAGCAATGTCAACCCAGGTACAAAGGATCATTCTCGAGAAAAGAAAATGATACTCTGCATTCATGCACATATCGAGCCTACACATCGGTCATTACACGGTGAATGGTGTAACAGATCAAATTGATCCTATACCTTGGAATTCTGAGGATGGATAGAAGAAATCAAATGTTATTCTCCTAAAGTTGCGATGAGAGATGCAAACTTTATGTCTCGAAGAAAATACAGTGAAAGGGACCACGAAATTACAGTGAGGGCAAGCTTGTTGAGCAGAATATGATCATTATTTTGGGTTTTCTATCAAAGATACTAGCTGAACGAGAAAGCATGATAACGCATCAGTGATAGAACCTTAATGAGCGAACGAGCAATTACAGCCCTAAGCTTTTAAAAAAGAGATCATTCTCATGACATCCTGCATTCATGCAAATGTCCTCCATAATATCATTTAGTTAGGAGCATTCGATTTATTACAATCATTGCATCTTAATGAAAAATCATCATTCTCATGACATTCTGCATTCATGTAAGTGTCATCCATATAAAGTTAGGAGCATTTGAGTCATTACCATAGCATCCTCACCATTTGGCATAAACATAAACATATAAAATCGAGTCTACAGGATATGTCCCCAGAGGACGGTGTAGCAGCACTATTGAAGATTGTCCTATTGCCATCGACTAGCAGTGGAATAGGTGGAAGATTGTCTTATTGTCACTGACCAGCAGTGGAATAAGTTGAAGATTGTCCTATTGCCATCAACCAGTGGTGGAATAGGTTGAAGATTGTCCTATTGCCATTGACCAGCGGTTGAATAGGTTGAAGATTGTCCTATTGCCACTGACCAGCAGTGAAATAGGTCAAAAATTGTAGATCTTGTCACCACGACGATGAGTGGGGCAAGATCGAAGGCAAATCATGGCTCCACAACGTTGGGGAACACGATTTAAGCCACCGTCCTATTGCCACTTGACCAGCGATGGAATAGGTCAAAATTGTAGATCTTGTCACCACGACCGGTGGTGGGGTAAGATCGAAGGCAAATCATGGCTCCCAAACGTTGGGAACATTATTTAAGCCATCGTCCTATTACCACTGACCAGCAGTGGAATAGGTCAAAAATTGTAGATCTTGTCGCCCTAACCAGTAGGGAACATGATTTAGGCCACCGTCCTATGTCCCTGACCAGCAGTGGAATAGGACAAAAATTGTAATTTCTATGCCTCCTAACGATGGGGAGCATGGTTAGGCTTTAGTACTATTGCCTTAACTAGGGTAGAATAGGCTGAAGATTATGAACCTTATTTCCCTGAAGTTGCAATGGAGCTGGGCTGAAGATACAAATCTATCTCCTTGAAGTTGCGGCTGAGCAATTCAAAATAAACAAGTCTTATTCCTTGAGGTCGTGATGAGAGCAAATTAAAGCTACATGTCCTATCCCTCCAAGTAGCGGTGGAATGGATCAAAGCAACAAGATCGATGGACTAGAATGAAGCTACCTGAAGAGGAAGAGCACCAAAGGAATCAAGACTCAACAAGACCGGGCAAATTTGGTCCTTCTTTATGTCTTTGCTCCATTCCCGTTACACGACAATGAGCAAGAGGGCGGTGTAGAAGGCCCAATTGCCACTGAGCCCTTTCTGACCCAATTACAAAGTCCCTAACCCACTAAACAAATCAGCCCAACAGATCAGCCCAATTTCAAACACCAAAATCAAAAATCAGAACCTAACCTAACCAACCCCACGCCTCACGCTTGCTTTGCCATCATCATTGGCCGCTCCAGCTTACCAGCTGTCAGGCATCACCCATGACTGGCAAAGCAGGACCGAACACATAGCGACAGAAGCGACAACAATTTGTTCAAACTTGGCTATAAAGCCACAAGAAAACCGATTGTAATGGGGGTTTTGGAAAAATTGATTTTGAATCTGAAAAAGGGAGATTTTAGATTCAAAAAATTTGAGAATCAAGAAATATAATAAAAATCCAAATACAAAAAAATCGGAAGATCAATAAGAGTTTCAAGGTGGATTTTAAACACATTCTTACGATTATCTACTACCGCTTTCGTTTATTTTTTAGTTTTGATTTCTTATTTTAAGATTGTTATAACAATAACAAAAAGGGAAAGAAGATACGAAAAAAGGGGGCCAAAGGAGGTTTTTGAACTTGTCGTTGTAGCATCCAACGTCGTGACGGATAATGACTGGCGGGACACGCAAAATCGCACCACCCTGCGAGAGAAAAGATTAAGAAGAAATTTTTTTTTGAGGCAAAAATGATTTTTTGAGATTTTGGGCTTAAATAGACCCAAGAAAAGCGCCGTTTTGGGTTGAATACGGACCACAAGCAGCGCCTTTTTTGGCAAGATCATGTGTGACAGACCAACCGGGGATCCACGTGTTTACATTAAATGGGATATTTATGCTCATGGTCCTTTCGCTTTTGTGTTTCTTTAAATTATGTTTATTATATTTCTTAATTTTGCCCGAAGATTTATCGATTTTCAATTAGGGCGCACCAATCTTTGCGTTTTGGAGGAAAGGTTATTTCCTTTTGAGTCCCCATGTAACTCATGGCGTATCAAATAGGCCCTTTCCTTTATATTTGGTTTGAATCACCCCAAACTTTCGTTTTAAATGCAATTTGATCCTCTTTAAATTATTTTGAAACTTTATTATTTATTATTATTACTTTTATAAATCGCTATTATTTTATATTTTTATTACTATTATTATCTTTGTTATTATCACTTCTCACTCTATCATTTTATTTCTATTTTATTATGATTATTATTATTTATTTTTATTATTTTTATTATCGTTTTATAACCATATTATTATTATATTATTATTAGCACTATTACTATGTTATTATTATTTTTTACATATCTATATATCTATTATTATTTTGTTTACTAATTGTTATTATTATTACTATCGTCATTATTTATTTTTCTTTACATTTTCATTATTATTTATTTTTATCATTGTTTTTATTTTATTTATTTGTCATTTTCGTTCCAATATATTATTATTATTATTATTATTATTATTATTATTATTATTATTATTATTATTATCATCATCATCATCATCATCATCATCCTAAGATTAGTTTTAAATTGTTTTGTATATTATCAACTCTATCTCCTATAAATCTTGCTATGCATATCGTATATATGTTATAATACTATTATTGCTATTGTATCACATAATGTATATACTTATTCTCCATTACATTTTACTATTGTTATTATAATATGTTTACCATCATTATATCTTATATATTATATTATTATAGTCGTTATATTATCCTTTTTTATATAATGTGTATATTGTTATTATTACCGTATCCCTTGCATGTACACGTCTCATTATTCATTCGTTAAATACTATTATTCGTATTCTCTTTGCTTATTATCTTTTGTTTTCGCATCTTGTGTTGTTAATATTATTACCACCGTACTTTCTACCATCGTTTGCTTCTCACTAATTTTTCTCGATGCATCAATTTTATAACAATCGATATTTCGTATTAAAGGTTCGAGAAGATCAAGCCCTAACTTACTGGGCTTCGGTTTTTCTCGATTAAAGCTAAACAACGGATGTCTCTTTTGAAATTGCAATTTAAATTTTAAAACAAAATACTTAATCTGGAAATTGAAATGTCGCACCTAACTTACTTGGACTCGACATCTAGATACTTGAGATAAGCTTCTTTTCCTAAAAATAGAGGCAATCTTAGTATTTGAAATCTCGAAATCGAGCCCTAACTTCTTGGGTTCGGTTTCTCATTTGATGAATAACGAATATCCTCTTCAAAAGCGAAAATCAAGTTTTAAATGATCCGATCACACAAATAAAGATCGGTGGCGACTCATTTCCTTTTCTTCTTTTTCAAAAATCGAGTCGACCGCGTCGTTTACTGTTTCATCAAAATATGGTTACGACAATTATCATGCATTGATACAAAGACTATATAGACAACATGCCTAACAAACACTAACAAACAATCTGTTAGCTCATAACAGAATGTTAACAGAATGCTAACATCAATTTATCACATGTGACTTATACTATAACAACCATCAAGTTAGTACTTTTCATATCAAAAAATTATGATGAATCCACATGCTCCAACAAATGGTTAAATAACGACGTACATGAGATGAACTCGTCGAATTGATTAGAATCTGTAACACCTGTTGTGTCGACAGCTTTGACTACCCTCCATTCACCTTATACTAGATTAATTAAGTTATGGAACACGAGAAAAGGACATGATCCGAAGTCTCCACATCCCTACAACCAACACAACTATCGCTCACATTAAAATGCTTTTCATTAAGTCTCATTTTGGTTGGGACAAAGTTCGTCATACATTGCCATATAAAATTATTTACTTTTGACGGAATTTGTCCATTCCATAACCTTAATCAAGGTCCATTCTCCCTAACAAGAAATAAATTAGTGTACATATCAAGAGCTAACTAGTATCTCGACTTAATCAAATAATAACCATTAATAAATCAATGCCAAATTAATCAATCCAATCTTCAAATAACACCCATCAAAACCTGAGACATTATTTTATTTAAAAAAATTTAACAAATCTCTTTATACTCATCAGTCGCGTGATTTATTTTGTAAAACATAGGTATTAAATTTTACCTCAATTGAAGAAAACTTGTTTTCCCTTACGTTTTCACCCTCCCGATGTTTCAAGCGTGTACTTAAAAACTTAAATAATTTTTTGTAGAAAAAAAAAATTGACGTGCTGCATATCTTAATGCAAGGATTGAAATTTATTTTCCATTCCAAAATTGTTTTGGGCTCAAGCTGCCTCATTGCAACTGTGAATAAATCTCCCATTTCCATAACCAAGCACCAAGTCTTGAATAATTTATTGGCGATTCTTCATCGTTTGTTTGACATTCAAACAGTCAATTTGAAGCTCGAGACTCATCTTCAACTTAAATCTATGATCCCTACGACTCAACTTAAAACACTAAATTCGAGCTGACCATGAGAATATGAGATCGAAGTTAATGTGTTTTCATCAATAGATAAAACTCAGTTGATTCATTTACAATAATTAAAAAAGACTTCTCTAAAATGGGTGTTTACAAAGTGTAAGCTCTCAATGTAAATGAATAAAAATTTGTGCAAAAATTTACAGTAAAACTCTCATGAAAAATGCCCAAGAGAAAAATATAGAAAGTTAAAACTTAAATGTGTTTTCTCTTGATTTTTTGTTTGAGTATGCATCCCTTGTAACACTCCCTAACCCTAAACCGTCGGCAGAACAAGGTTACGGAGCATTACCGAACGTATCAGATAATTTACGAATAATTCATAAATAAATAACATACATAGTATAATTTAATCATTAAGTCCCTGTAGTGGACCTCGAGACCCAAAACACGTATTAGGAGTGGAACGGGACTTATTTGAGTACTCCGGAAATTTTTCGTGAAATTCTAAAAAAAAAAATTCCTAGGTGCAGGGCTCACATGCCCGTGTGGGTCAAGGACACGCCTGTGTTGACATACTATGTGGCTCACACGGTCAAGACACACCTGTGTCCTTTACCCGTGTAACTCTCTGACTTATTGTTTATGAACAATTTGATTTCACATGGCCAAGCCACACGCTTGTGTGCTTAGCCTGTGTGGATTTATTTTCAATTCGAATCTAATGCAGTTTTCACACGGCTATGACACACGCCTGTGTCTCTGCCCGTGTGCTAAAACCTGGGTATTCTATTTCTAAAATTTAATTTGCAAGGGACACACGACCAAACCATACGCCCATATGCTTGCCGTGTGTCTCACACGGTCTGGTCACACGCCCGTGTGCCAGGTAGTGTGAACTCTATATGAGCCATTTATACTAACCTAGCCAACCTGCAAATTCAAATCGAAACCAATCCAATACCAATATTTCAACCAATACATTTGCACACTCAATATTCCTAAATCATGCTTAAAACATTGACTTAATAATATGACCAATAACATTCATAATATCATTTAAAATTAATTCATATTCATCATTCATTTTCACTTTTTACTTATAACAAATATGTTAAGTGTATCATAAAAGCTTTCATGCCTTCTCATTAAATCCCAACTCAAACATTAAATCATTCTTTACAACCAAAAATTTCAAGACATATACATGTGACCTATACAACACCTAGTACATGCCACTTTTATCCAAAAGGAAAATTTACATCACCAAAGTTGTGCTGAGGTCAGGATTGATCTGGATGCTGAACCGAGACCTTTGACTTCTACTAATCTACACGGAAACAACCATACACTGAGTATGCCTATACTCGGTGGTATTACCATAATTCAAACTAATTAACATTAATGTTCTATAAGCATCAAATATGTAACAATGGAAATCATAAGAATTAATTTACATTCAAATTAATACTTCATTTATAATAATTCATCAACTGATATCATATATCAACAATTCGAATCTTCGATCAATTCATGAACCTTAGGTTCATGCCACTACAGCAAAATAGACTTTTAGCGGCGTTTTTAGTGGCGTTTTAAAGAAAAACGCCGCAAATATTATACATTAGCGGCGTTTTAAGGAAAACGCCGCAAAAAAATGAGCAATCGCGGCGTTTATTTACAAAACGCCGCTAAAAAGGACTTGTAACGGCGTTTGTTCGTAAAATGCCGCTAAAATTCTGAGCATTAGCGACGCTTTTGGGAAAACGCCGCTAAAAGTCTGAACATTAGCGGCGCTTTTGAAAAAACGCCGCTAAAAGTATGAGCATTAGCGGCGCTTTTGGAAAAACGCCGCTAAAGTTCTGAACATTACGCTTTTGAAAAACGCCGCTAAAATATGAAACATTAGCGGCGCTTTTGAAAAACGCGCTAAAGTATATAAGCATTAGCGGCGCTTTTGGAAAAATGCCGCAAATAATTTTAAATTTTTTTTGGATATATATGACTGATTGTTTTAAATTTATATATTAAATAATTTCTTATATAATCAAAAGAGAAATATTAATTTTAAAATATTAAATTAATTATCGCTATAGTTTTGGGTTTATGGTTTAGCATATATAGTTTAGGTGTAAGGTTTAGGAGTTACTATTTTAATGTTTAGGGATTATGGTTTATGATTTACGGTTTAAAGTTTAAGGGGGATGTGTTAGGGTTTCATGGGTTAAAAGTTAGGGTTAATGGATTTAAAGGTGAATGGTTAAGAGTTTGTGGTTAATAGGTTAAGGGTTGGGGTTAGAGTTTTGTGGTTTATGATTTAATTTAGGGTTTGTGGGATAGATTATAGGGGTTTGGGGTTTAGATTAATTAGGGTTTATGATAGGGTTTATGATTTAAGGTTTGTGGGATAGATGATAGGGGTTTAGGGTTTAGACCGGTATGGCCAAGTCTATTCACCATGCCTGCGTCTTGATTAGGCAAAGGCATATAAAAATTCAACTAGGGTTTTCTTTCTTTAATCTTCCTTATTTGGCTTGTTCTAAGTTAGTTTTAACTCTTTTTCTCTCTTTTTTAGTCAAAAGAAAAAATAGTTAGAGTAAAATTTAGTCAAATTTATAACCTTTTCGACGCGATGCTGGACACCTTTTACTCTGCCCTGGAGAAAGCCGATGGGGGATCACTGGACATTGTTGTTTCGGAAACTGGTTGGCCATCAGACGGTGGAAAGGCCACGAGTGTCGATAACGCAATGACTTACAACACGAAATTGGTTCAACATGTGAACCACGGTAAGGGGACTCCGAATAAACCCGAATAATTCATGAACCTTAGGTTCATGCTTGCAAATCTCAACTTCAATTCATAATTCCATTTTTCTCATACTTTTAGTAGATCAAACGATCAAACTCATTCAATTTTCTCATTTCATTTTTTACCCCTATTAACAAGACTCGGACCTTGGCGGATACACGGATCCAACCAAATACACCAGAATAATCCACCCAAACACACCAGTATAATCCACCCAAACACACCAAAACGACACTAAGTGCCTATTCAGATAGTCCGAAGAAATATAATAACATCCGTGTTTCCTCAGCCAAGCCAAAAAATCCCCAAATTCTTCCAATCCTATGGCATGCCAACTATATCTGACTCAACCCGACTAGTTAATAAGTTATTCAATTTTCATATTTCAATTCCATCACTTTTTCATATTTTCAATTCAAATCATTCTCAATTTAATCACAGTTCAATTCAATACAATTTTCCACTTTCCAAGCCACATGCAATTCAATTTCAACACAATTCAATAATACACTTACCTCATAATTTACTTATCAACTACATAATTTAAATATAACATTTAATAGTAAATAATTTGAATTATAATAATACAGACAGTGATTTTCTCGTGTCTACTCCTCACTTTTTCCTTTTCTTTTTGAGCGGATGCCTCTGGTTCTTTGCTAGCTACGAAAATTAAAATAATTTACACTATTAATACAATACTAATTTATATTAAATAATTGAATTTCTATTCAATTTCTACCTTAATTTCAATTTAGTCCTAATTAAACTCATTTACTTTTCTAACTCAATTCATACTTTATTTCTACTCAATTTCCTACCAAATTCAACTTAACTATCTAATGTTCATGATAAAACCATAATGTCAAATTTCTTTCAATTTAGTCCCTCTAACACAAAACTTATAGCTTACTTTACAATTTAATCCTTTAATCAATTCTAACTAGAAATTCTATCAATTAAACCCCTAATTCATCAATTTGTTCAACATAACTCATGTCCAAAAACTAATAACTTTCAAAGTTTCAACTTAAATTCAAAAAACTTTATTCTAAAGCTTCTAAAACATCAAAATTATAAAGAAGGAACTTAATTGACTTACCAATTAAAGCTTAAATCTTCAAAACCCTAATTTTTCTTTTCTTTCTTTTCTTCTTTCTTTCCCTATTTTCGTTTCACATTCTGTTTCTTTCTTTTATCTTTTACTTATTTTATTTAATTTATTAGTTTTATAATAATATAATTATTATTATTTAATTAATAAATATTATACTTAAACTATGAGTAATTATTTATTTATTTTACAAGTGTATAAATACATTACACTTGTATAATTCATTCACCATACATTTGCCTTTATTTTAATTTATTTTATAATATAATAATAATAATAATAATAATAATAATAATTATTATAATTATAATTATAATTATATTATAATTATAATTATATAACACAATAAATCTAAGAAAATCTTAGATTTTTCTAAGTTGCCGCCTTATTTATTCTAAATGGCATATTTTTATTTTGGTCCTTTTACTTTCTTTTAATTTACAATTCAACTTTCACCATTTATTAAATTTAGTCATTTTCCTAATTATTCTTAATTAATCTGAATTCACTTAATTGAAACCTAATTAGACACACCACTAGACTCATAAATATTTTTAATAATTATTTATGAGTTTGATTTACTAAGACAGAGGCCCGATAATGTACTTTTTTAATGCTCGTGAATTTTGGATCATTACCTCCCTTACTTATTGGAATGTGTTTTAGTATATCACATCCATTTTATAGCCATTGTAGCATAAAAAATCACAACTTTAGACACTGTTAAATGTAAAAGAATTGATCCCCTAAAAAGGAAGATCGATCATTAACATTAAAAAATGTAACTATTAAACACAAGTAATCTATTCCAGAAGAAAGGGGACCAATCTTAGTGATTAATCTTCTAGAGGGAGGGATCATCCCATTGCCATTTTAGAAAGTATTGAAGCTACTGACTTGAGGGAAGATCAATTCTATAAAGTAATAGGTTGATCATATATTGTAAAACCTTTTGAAATGTGTTTAAAAACACTATATATGAAAATAGTTTTGGATTGACATGTCGAATTATTTTAAAGTGTTTTTAGAATTTTAAAATCTTGAAAAATGTTTAATGGAATTTTCGATGATATTTCCACAAAATAAGTCAACAATAAGATATATTTTCATTTTTAAATATTATCCTATCTATAACTCACTCAATTAAAGTAACAAATTTGGCATGGATAGAATTGATCCCTTTGCTCTCTATTTTTAATAAAAATTAGTAAAGAGCATGGAAATTACATAATAACCAGCCAAGATGCTAGACAATTAATGTTATCATGCAAAACATTAAGAACAAAATCGGGAGGGCCAGCAGAAATATATAGCCCCAAAACCTGTTGCGGAAAAGGTTGCCAAAACTGTCAAGCCACCCTATTACTTTCCCTATACATATGCACTATCTCAAGTCCACCCCGGTTTTTCCGTAACAGATCCCAAACAACTCTCTAAATTTTAATATAATATTTCAATTTAAAAAAGAATATATAATGATTTTAATGATTTTAAAAATTAGCAATTGAGTCTTGTCGATATGAGTTAAAGTAAATTATCTTCCTATTTATTAATTAAAAAGAAATTATAGATAGTTTTAGATATTATGTTAAAAAATAAATACAATCGAAACTATAATTACTTTTAAAAATTATGAGATAAATTCTCAATGTGTACGTTTATCATTGAAAAGATAATAAAATATAAAGTCTATTGCTAAAAAACATTATTGTATTGTATATAAAGTACAATATAACAATGCTTCATTTCCATGTATAAAATATCAAAATCTCCATTCTAATTCTAGATTTTATATATTACCCCATATCCTTTAATATGGAGAAGTGTCCGGGCCCTAAGTTTGTAAGAGAAGTAGGACAATTAAGCTTCAAAAGCCCAACCATGAACTAGTTTGTTTGGTCCCCAAATACTACCTGTTGGATAGAGTTGAGTCCAAGGGGACATGTTGACATCAATAACTTGTCCAAATTCAGGACGTTGTACATTATTGTGGTTCTCTAAACCTCTTGCGAGGCTTAACTGCTCCTCAACATTTATTTCTTCTTCATTCAGGAGACCAGTGGATTGTGGTGGTAAGATTTCAGCTACAGCTGGTGCCTCGTCTCTGCAAAATATGAAATTAAAGCTGTTTAAAAAAATATTCGCGGAAGAAAAAAAATATTTCAGTAAAGCCTATACATAATTGATGCACACCCTGGAGGAAGAAGACCATTTGAATCCAAAAAGTTCAAGAAATGGTTGGAGATACTGCTGGAACTTGCTGTAACAAAGCCATTAACATCTCCAGCCTCTGGTGCAAGTTTTACCTAGAAATATATTGAATTTTATAACCTCATCTTATAAATATTACTTCTAATATATCAAATCTGTATATGAAAAGAGCATTTTACTCATTTAATAATACCTTTGTAGTTGGCGGAGGACCAGGAGAAGTATATTTTTCCTCTAAAACTTGCTGTTTGGGTAACACAATTTCATTAACTTCAGCATATATTTATATACCATGTAGAGGCAGCTAAAAATAAATGCTATATGTGCAGTTCTATACCTTGTGTAAGCGCACTTGTTTCAGTGTTTCCTCCAGGATCTGCTCGTGGTAGTCGGCCTGAATCAACGTTGTGATTTCGGAAGCATCGCCTTCAAATATTCTGAAACAAGTTTTCTTGTTTAGCTAATTTCAGTGAAAAAAAACAACAAAAAGAGCATGATGTGATGAGGGTCTTGATTAATGTAGGTTCTATTGACTAAATTAATGCTAATACAAGAGTTTAAGTAACCTTAATCGTTTCTCCATATTGGCAATCCGAGACTTGCAGTTTATAATCTCTTGCTGAAACTCCTAAAATTTAAGTCAAACGATGTGGTTACCTAAGAAATCAAACAATTTATTAGCATCGTATTATAATGTTCTCTCCGCCAATTACCTCAAGTTGGGGATTGATGCTCTCCGGGCTGCTTCACATGCAAAGACAAAAAATATAAATAAAGGGAAACTATAATTAAGTTAGAAGAAACAAAAATGAGAAATCAGAGGACTTGATTTGGAGAAATTGAGAATCCGAAACCTGGTTGGTTGGGAGGTTTGATCCGCTTCATCCCTTAGCTTACCAAGTGCCTTTATTAGGAACTGCAAATATGTTGAAACACAAAATTGCATCCTAATTTAAAAGCCATGAAAAGTAACAGGCACTGATATATGTTTTTTTTGGGGGGGGGGGGTGTCTATACCTCCTTATTACGCAGCCTTCATGTATGGTCGCATTGTAACAAGCCAACACACACCAACATCAATCATGGCGATATTAACACCGCAAAAATCTCTCACTAGGGGCAAAAAAAGAAAACAGAAAATATCTAAACTGAGGTTTCTCTTACCTTCCTCCATGCTCTGGGAGATTGACATACCGTCCCAGAATCTCCTCAATGCTTCAGTACAACAAAACCAAAGCTGATATAACAGGATTTTCCTTAATTATAAGAGAGCTATTCAATTTATGTTCCTATTCTCTGATCATCTTAATTAATATACGTGTGTGTATAATTAGGATGCGACAACTTAACAATTACGATATATAATATATGCAGTGATAAAATTAAGAAATGGAAAAAGTAGTAGGTTGTAGCCGACCTTTTATTACCAGAAAAGAGACTAAGTCTTCCAGATGGGGAAAACATGATAAGAGCGACATCAACATCACAGAGAATAGAAAGTTCATAAGCTTTCTTGATAAGCCCATTTCTCCGTTTTGAGAAAGTGACTTGCCTGTTTGTTGTATTCTCAATCCTCTTGATCTGGAGCTTTACTCTACCCATCACTTAGTTATTCCCCCCTTCCCGGGTCTGGCTTTTACTTCCTTTTCTTTTTCAAACAAATCTGCACCGTTTGAGGAGGATATGGTTAAGTTGAAAAATGTTGTATTTGAAAAAGGATAAAAAACACCATCACTTAAATATATATACTGAAGTGCTTCGGGATTTACATTATTAGTATTTAGCCTCTTGGAGGCCAATAAATGAAGGAGCAGAAGAGGTTTGAAAAGGATAGATGAGATGAGATGAGATGAGGGAAATAATGAAGGGATTTTGTCAGTGTCAGGCAATTCGCAGAAAATGACGAGACAGATGGCGGTGTGATCCTGGGGCCAGTTACTTTTAATCAAAGAAACTGCCATCTGTATCAAACAAATATGAAGTTTGTAGTCTAACAGCTAAACATGCGATAAACAAGGTCGATTAGCTAGCCATATATATTTGTACAACTCTCTACTCATTCTTCTTCATTCCGAGCTCTTTACTCCCTAGTGTGAATGATTGAACTATAATCAAAATTTATTTAATTGATATAATTCATACCTTTCTATTAAAAATATTAAAATGAAAAATTAAATGAAATTGACGTTAATAAACTCTTGATTAAATGATAAAAGTTTTATGTTGTAGGCATAAAAGTTAAATTTGATCTTAGCAACCTCAATTATAAAAAAAAAAACTCATAGGATTTAGTAATTAATTTCATATCAATAATATGGATCCATAATATCAATTATAGTAATCAATTATTATAGATGAATTTATATTTCGTAATGAGAGAGATCACTTTTCATATAAAACTGACACAACACATATTCTTCATAGATAACAACCAACATAGACATCAAAATTATAATATATATATATATATATATATATTTTCCTTGACTTGATAATCACACGGCTGTTAATAAACAGTAGAGGGTATATACCAAGAAATTTCAAAACCCATATTCCTCGTTGAGTAAAATCAGAAAACAAGAGAAATCGACCATCTTAACTAGAATCCGATTGGGTTACAAATAAAAAAAAGTAGTGGAAGAAAGCATCTTTTTTTCTGGTTTTGATCTGATCGAGATAAATTATAAGAATGCATGATGAAAGGGGTATCAGGCAGCACATGGTGTCGCACTTTCAGCTGTGTTTTTCTTTGACCTCTTTAACGAAGATGACAACCCTTAAAGAAAAAAGCCAAACAAATTAGCAACGTGTCGCCCTTTTCTTGTTCTCTTCGAAAAATGATTTTGCCGTGCCTTCCCTGGTACCAATAACTGACCACACGTGTGATCCCCTCTGCATATTTCTAGCAGGCAATCTTTGTGCACGCCATTGAATGTCAAGATACAGCTTTGTCGCTTACCAGAAATATATAGTTTTTTTCAAGGGAACTCATAAACGTATAAATTCCAATAAGGTCAGTTGACTTGTGTTCTTTTCACTGGATCATCCACTGGTTTGATCAGAAGTTGCAATTAGTCAGTCTTTTCACCTTAAAATGGAAGGAATTTGACACCAAAGTTGTTATTTGAAGATATTAATATTAGAATTGTACCAAAACTTGACTCTTACACAAAAAATGATATCTAATGTTCGTTGGATTTAGTTTCGACTGTGAATAAAATCTGTATTGTTAGTCTATATCCTTCAGCATGTACGAGTTGACAACTGTGCAATTTAAAATTAGTTGTTAAATTATTTCGGTTGCCAAGGCCCATTTTGTAGGATGCCAAAAATAAAAACAAAAATGACTCCTTGCAAAAATATTGAATCGCGCCAGGTAGGGGTCGAACCTACGACCTTCTGCTTAGGAAACAGACGCTCTATCCACTGAGCTACAAGCGCCTTGTTAATTCGTATAAAACTAATAATTTTAAAATAAAATTTAGACGAACCATTAGTCTCTTGGATGATTTTTCTATAAAATTAATATAAAAAATTAATTTATGGTGAAAAATTCTCATTGTACCACTCAACGGTTGTGTTAATGCACCACACATGTGAATGTTGGTGAGTCGACAATGAAATGAGAGTCGCAACGTCTAACGCAGTTCATGATATCCATACGAACTGCATAATTAACAACATTGTTATAGTAACATGCGTCAAATAACATAAATAAAATAATTACGTGACATGGATATAATTTCATTTTGGAAAAAATTATCTCCTTCACGGCGTATGCCTCAATCATTTGTTGGTAGACAATGATGGTTTTGAACTTCTCGATACCCGGGCAAGTATACAATCCAAAAATAAAGCAAACTTGTTAGAACACATTTTCATAAGTAAAATAAAATTATTGATTGAAATTTTTTTTTTTTAACCTATTTACAAGTAGGAACACGCGTGGTTGGTGACTCACAAATGCAATAAATGACATCCTGTACAGTGCCCAAAACTGCAACAGTATCATACACTCGCCTATATATTGAGTATCGTGTTTTGTCACCGACAAAATTTATGATACAACGTTGCTAATACTGTTGAATCCCAACTGTACGAACATGCAACTTGCAAATCAGCCAATAAAGACAAGTACATCAAGTGGACTTTATTATTATTTGCCTCCGACATAAGTACCCCTATCAACTGCAGTATATACGTTTGAGCAACACACACCTTCTCCCACTTTGTGACACAACTCAATAAGGTTTCAAAAATTTGCATTAATCAATAAATTTTCAAATTGGTAAACCTAGCTTCACAATCACCAGGCGAGCGTCCATGCAACTAATAGCAAAGCTTCATAGGTTCGAACACTTTACTTGAACTTGTGATTGCATCACTATTAACTAGGAGCCCAAGTTGCAATGTGACATCTTCTAGTGTGATGGTGCACTTTCCACAAGACAAATGAAATGTGTGGGTTTTCGGACGCCACCACTCAACCAATACGGATATTAAGTTAGCCCTCAACTCAAACATCTGGATCAATGCTGATGTTCCAAATCTGGCGACATCCAAGTATGGCAAAATACATTTGTCCGGCCAGTAGCTCGAACCATGGATACATGGTACTCATCCTGTTCATATTAAATTATCACATTAATTAAATATGCCAATTAAATAAAAAATGATGTGTAACTTTATAAATATACCCGTGAATAACAAATAACAAATTTTTTTACTGGCACTTTAATCATCATTGCTATGTGATCGATTGTTTTGATCAAAGAATCCATTTTGATATTTGCATAAACAATAAAAATTTTAATCACAAATTAAACAAAAAAAAAAAATAGTTCATCATAACCCTTATCTTTTCAACTGAAATTGAAGTATTTTTATTAAAAATATATAAATATAAATACAAACCAACCGTAGCAAACAACTCATTCTTGTAATTAATTTCCCCCATCCCATTTTCGTAATTACTTAATTTTTATATCATTTTATAATTTTAAACATTAAATCTAAAATTATTATTACAAACTAAAAAACATAAATTAAAATTATCTTAATCTATCCCTACACCTTAACCACAAATATAATTGTAACACCCTCAACCCGTATCTATTTCCAGAATAGGGTTACTAGGCATTACTAAAGAGTACAGAACACTTACAGATAATTTGAAATCATTATTGTTCAAATATCGAGACTAATTATAAACGTTCCTTTAACGAACCTTCGAGGTCCAAATCATGCATTAAGATCGGGTCTAGACTAAAACAGATCCTCAGGAAAATTTTTCAATACAATGCAATAAACATTTATACATCCATTCAATGCATCATTACTCTAACATGCACAAACTCAACATTCAAGTTAGTCCAATAATTTCCATATATCAATAATATATACCATAGTTGATGAGCTCATCAATACCATGATTTCCATTCCCTTGTTATTTTTCATATTTATCCCGTTGAATTTCTCGAAATTTCAATAGATTTTCAGAGGTACACTTTAGTGTACAAATCCGGGTTCGTTAATTCATATTCATGTGCGCACATTTCTATTTTAGAGAGCACATTCCGCGAACCTCATCCTTACAGCGGGATTACCAGTCCAGACTAAATCCCCTATAATATAAACTCATAGAGTATTGTCGGGATTATCAGTCTAGGCTAAATCTCCTGCAACGACAGTTAACCTAATGAGCTTAGATTTGAATTACCAGTCCAGGCTAAATTCAGACCCTAATTAGGATTAACCGTCCGGACTAAATCTATTTTTCACATATTCTTCGGGAGGGCTATATCAGGATAGGATCACTAGTCCGGGCTAAATCTTTTTTACCGTCAATTCCTTTTCAGAGATCCATCAAATTTTCCTTTCATTCAACCGGGATTTATTTTCCCTTTTCGTCAAGAATATCAATACTTCATCAATTATCATATAATAAGCATCCAAATCATATTCACATCAATAAAAATATATTTCAAATATTTAAGAATATAATTCAAGTTACACGAACTTACAAATTCAATTTTTATATCATAACGATAATCACAATTTCATAGTAAATATTCAAAATAAAACATTATATCATTTCTAATTTAACATTTATCGATTATAATCGGGCATGTGATCAATTTATACATAAGTCATTCATATATTTTTCCTCCTCCTCCTCTCGGTCCACGTCCTTAGTATAAATAACACACTTGTAAGTAACATTATCTATAATTTTCACTATTTACTTATATGGATATTCAAGCTGTCCATTCGTGTCACAATCGCTAAATTATTTTTATTTTGAGCTACAGAACTCCAAATTAAGATCTGCTACTTTTCCTGAAACTAGAATCACATATCTTCTTACCATAAAATTTTTAGAATTTTTGGTTTATCCAATAAGTACAGTTTATTCTTTAAAGTCAACCATGTTCTGTTGTCTGACAATTCCGACCCTTCTTCACTAAAAATTAATTATCTCCTCATACGGGATTCGGATGATGTTCCCGTTTGTTTCTATTGAAAATAGACTCATCTAGTATT
This sequence comes from Gossypium rotundifolium, assembly GCA_025506655.1. Taxonomy (NCBI): domain Eukaryota; kingdom Viridiplantae; phylum Streptophyta; class Magnoliopsida; order Malvales; family Malvaceae; genus Gossypium; species Gossypium rotundifolium. The sequence continues at coordinate 170,075,556 of CP106734.1, read as the reverse complement.
TTAAACATATAAATTTAATCCCCTAATTATTTTTATCCAATTTTTGTTTCCAAAGTCAGAACAGGGGAACCTGAAATCATTCTGATATTGTCTCACAAAACCTATTATATCTCGTGATTTACAATTCCATTGCTTACACCGTTTCTTTTATAAGAAACTAGACTCAATAAGCTTTAATTCCATATTCTATTCTTCCTCTAATTCGATTTCTAAATTTTTTTGTGATTTTTCAAAGTTAGACTACTGCTGCTGTCCAAAACTGTTTTAGTACAAAGTGTTGATTTCCATTTTGCCCCAAATTTAACAATTTATACAATTTATTCCTTGTCCAATTAACCCTTCAATTGGGATAATTTTTCTAAATTAATACTTTATTCTATCATTTTAAACTACTTCATAACACTTGAAAATTAGAAATTTAGCATTAGACCTTAATTCCAAACTCTTTCACAATTAGGTCCTAAACCAATTTCCACCAATTTTACTTGATAAAATCATCATATATCAAAATTAAAGCTTTAATTCTATGTTTATTCATCATATGCTTCCAACACTCATTCATAGAAACTTTAAAAATTAGCCATAGAATAAAAAACTAATGACATAGTAAGTTGGACCAAATTGTAAAAATATAAAAACACAGAAATTTCAAGGAGAAAGCAAGAATTAAACTTACATGAAGATAGAGTATGAAAACCAGCTTGAACCCTCTTCTATGGCTATTTTTTAGCTGATGAAAATGAAGAGAAATGAAGAGAATTCTAGATATTCCAATTTCATCAAATTTTTATTTAGCTAATTTTGATAATTTTCTAATTTTGCCCTTATTTCACCCATTTCCTGATTTTTCTCAGCTATTGCAGTCCAAAATATCTCCTTTGGGCTTATTTGCACTTTAGGTTATTCCTCATTTGACAATTGAGCTATTTAATCCTTCTAGCAACTTTTACACCTTTTTCAATTTAGTTCTCTTTATTTAATTAACCACCCGAACGTCAAAATTTTCTAACAAAATTTTAATACTTTCTTATTGACACTCCATAAATATTCATAAAAATATTTATGGCTTTATAATACCGAGATCTCAATACCTCTTTTCTCAATTTATTAACCAAATAAATCTTTATAAAACACAATTTATTATTTTAAAAATATTTTAAAAGCTACATTTGGCTTGTAAATATTAAATAATATAATCTACGAGTTCATTTGTCGAATTTGGTGGATTCGAACTACTATTTTCGACATCGCTGAAATTTAGACTATTACAATAATATTTATAAATAAAAATATAATCTTAAATATTAAATCTAAAATTAACAATAATTTAAAATATAAACATTAATATAATATACAAATTATTATAATAAACAATAAAACATACATTAGAACTATCAATTTTTTTTTCTAAACCACCAACACAAACCAATATCCCTTAAAACACCAACAACTAACAAAAAGAAAACAATTTTTTTTTTTTCTTTCAACATGAGGGGAGAGATCATGGCTTCTTTATAAGAGGGAAGAAGAGAAAAAATAACCCCAAAAAACAAAATAAAGGAGGGAGCCCGTGACCGATCGGTCGCATCGGTGGCAAAGTGTTAGCTTCTTTTTTTTTATCTCTTTCAAGGCTTTTTTTTAAAGTATCATCGGTGACACATGGCACACCGACGACACCAATTAAAAATATTTTTTTCTCAACTTTCTTTTTTCTGACACCTACTTTTTTTTTTTATAAACATCATGGGTGCCACCTGACAAACCGATAACACCATTAATTTTGTTCCATTAGTATACTCACATTTTCACAAATAAATATATGGGTGCCGCCCGACACAATGGCGGCACCAATATTTTTTTAATCAAATGATTACATGATGATTGATTGAAAAGAAGGTGATGTTGTCGATGTATCAGGTGAAACTAACTAGTATTGTGTAAACACATATTTTTATAAATAATTTATTATAACCTATTTTCATAATTAATTAAATTTTAGTATTATTTTTATAAAAATCCCGTCTCCTGACATATGTTTTTATCTGTATAACCAATTTAAATTTTCGCTTGATCTTGGAAAATGCAATAATTTTGCTTACTGGCTTTGAGTGTTTTAGATTTAGATAAACTTTTATTCCCAACTGGTATTTTGATGGTGCAATGTTTAATGATGTGTTTAGATGTAAAAAAATAATTAGATAAAAGTGGAATTATTAAAATAATAATTATAATTATAAGTAATTATAATTCTTTGCACGTATTTGATGTAATTATATTATGATTCTTTATATTATATTTTATAGTATAAATTAATTGTAATTTTATAATTAAAAATATAAAATCTAAAAACAATATTACTTATTATAAAAAAGTGTTCAGAATTTTGTTTTCTAAATAAACAACATAACTTAAAATCAAAGTATCATAAATATGTTAATCTAAAAAATATTCAATAATACAATTATTAATAAAGTTAAATAAAAAAATAAATATTTCATGTAAAGTTATCTAATTATTCTATCATTCCATATTTTTTTAAAATTATTTTCCTCTAACTTTAAATTTATATTTCTTGTCATCATGAAGTTAATTATCTGAATAATTTGTAATTTAGTTTAAATTAGTATAAATAATTTATAATAAAATATTAAGTAATTTAATTAAATGTTTAGTAGATCTGGGAAATTATAACTTTCCAACACAGTTTTAGATACCTAAACAAAATTAGTAAAATAACATATAAATTTATTATAAAATATAATTTTAATCGTATAAAACAATTTTTGAACTTTTATTATAGTGACAGAAAAATAATTTAAGTTTTGGAGTCTTGTAGCTAACCGAGTGCCATTTTGGCTTTTTGTGCTGAGAGAATAATCTGCCTTGATGCTTTTTTTGAAGAACACCTGCCTGATGCTAATAGTTAGTTTTAGCAGTTTGAATATGGTTTGTCCTAGCAGCTAAGTTGGCTTTCTTAAATCTTTATCACTTGGAAGAGGCATAGTCTTGCATTTTTTAAATGGACATAATAAGCTTGTGTCACCATTCTCACCCATTTTTTGGAATAGAAGATTGTGACAGGAAGATGTTTTTAATTTCTGGAGTGGATTTAGTAATCTACAGAAGACTTTGTAAACAGCTGAACTTCCTGCCCTCTAGTGTTATGGGAAATAAAATAAAAAAGTCACTAAAATAGATGACAGTTTAATATGATGTCGAAGAATTCAAGCCTTCTAGACTGTAGTCTAAAGGAATAGCATGTTGTTGGAGGGATTTGATTGGAACAATAGCTTGTCCTTCACGAATTTACCAAATAGATGATCTATATGCATAAAAAAAAAGAGGGCAAATGATTCTGAGTAGATGTATATCATTTGGAACATTTTCTTCGTACGGCACTGCTTGAAATGTTGTATCAGTAAAAGAAACTGAAGGCTTTTGAAGACAGCTGCTTGCTTTTGCATTAAATATTACACGCAATACCTCTTTATGATTTTTTCCCATTGGTTCCTATCACAGGTTGCTTACTGTGGTGATTGCTCAGAGTTGACCTCTAATTGTACACTATGAATTCTTATATCATATTCAACCTGATTTGGTCACGGCTTGACTAAAATACTACGATCGTGATTGTTAACATGAAATTTTTTCGAGACTCCATTTCAGCACTTTGAACTTGACAGAAGATTAACACCCAAGGAAAGTGAAGACTGAAGCATCGAAAATTCAATGGCAAAATACACATTTCTTGGCTTCTAAATAGTGTCTGACATTACAAGAGACTCCTATTGGTTATGCAAGTTTGGCGAGGCAAGGCTACTTGCTGGACCACTTTAGGAATCAAGATTCAGGACCAGAGTAGCAAACTATCGCCTTAATGTTGGCGGTATTTAGTTGGAGCCATATCTTCAGCTTGTACCAAATAGACCTATATATAGATTCATAAAGAGAAGGACAAATGATCCCGTGTGGATCTATATAATTTGGCACATCTTTATCATACGGCTGTGCTAGAAACGCCATATAAGTAAAATAAAGATTAGTGGCTGTAGCATACAGCTGCCTGCTTCTGCAGTAGATAACATACGCAACTGACGCAAGCTTTAGTATTATGATATTATCCCATACTCAGATTAATTCCCATCACCAGTTACCGAACTGCCATTCTCCTATAAATGATTCTATCAGAATGGATCACCGCATAAAATCTAATCTAGCCATGGAAGCCTCACTGTTCTACTACATTGTCTTCTTCCTCTTCCTCTATTTTCTTACCAGAAGGTTCCTCCAAAACAAAGGTCTCCCACCAAGCCCTGCTCTTTCCCTTCCCGTCATAGGCCATCTCCATCTCATAAAAAGGCCCCTCCATCGCACCCTTGCTAAGCTTTCGAAGCAGCACGGTCCAATTCTCTTTGTTCATTTCGGGTCTCGCCCTGTCCTCGTCGTGTCTTCTCCGTCTGCTGCAGAAGAATGTTTCACCAAAAACGACATCGTATTTGCAAACCGCCCTCGCCTGCTCGCTGGGAAACACCTTGGTTACAATTATACTACTCTTCCCTGGGCCCCGTACGGCGACCACTGGAGAAACTTGAGGCGTGTGGCCGTTCTTGAACTCTTGTCATCCAATCGTGTTCAAAAGTATCGCGGGATACGAATAGATGAAATCCGATCTTTGATTCTCAGGATTTATAGGAGGAGTTCAAAGGGTGGTGAGTTTCAGGTTGTGGAGATGAAATCAATGTTTTTGAGTTAACTCTTAATGTTATGATGAGGACGATTACTGGGAAGAGATATTATAGAGAAGGAGAGGAAGAACTTGAGGAAGAAAGAAAGTTCAAAGAAATTGTGACAGAGACCTTTGAATTGAGTGGAGCCACAAGTATTGGAGATTTTCTACCGGTTTTGAAATGGATTGGATTCAATCAAATTGAAAAAAGCTGATAGCATTACAGAGGAAGAGAGACGGATTCATGCAGAGCTTGATTGAAGAACGTAGAAAATTAACAAATGATTCATATTCTGAACAGAGCAGCAAAACAATGGTTGATGTTCTATTATCTTTGCAAGAAACTGATCCTGAATATTATACAGATGATATCATCAGAGGCATGATGCAAGTAAGCTATTCTCCATTGTAAAATCCAGCTTCCATATCTCCTGTAATTCATGTTCTCTTTATCTTTTGTCTATAGGTATTGTTATCAGCTGGAACAGATACTTCAGCTGGGACCGTGGAGTGGGCTCTGTCACTTTTGCTAAACAATCCAAAAACCCTTTCTAAAGCTCGGGAAGAAATAGACATGGAAATTGGACAAAACAGGTTTATGGAGGAATCAGATCTTGGTAGACTCCCATACCTCCACGGCATCATAAAGGAGACGTTTAGGATGTGCCCCGTAAGCCCAGTTTTGGTACCGCACGAGTCATCCGAGGAATGCACCGTGGGGGGGTTCTCTATCCCGCGAGGCACAATGCTGTTGGTAAACATTTGGGCCATTCAGAATGATCCAGGATTATGGGAAAAGGCTAGTGAATTTAAGCCCGACAGGTTTGTAGGACCAGAGGCGGAAAATAATGGGTTCACGTTGTTGCCATTTGGGACAGGCAGGAGGAGGTGTCCGGGAGAGAGCATGGCAATGGGGTTGATTCCTTTGACATTGGGATCTCTGATTCAGTGCTTTGAGTGGGAGAGAATTGGTGAGGAGATGGTGGATATGAGTGAAGGTAGTGGGCTAACCATGCCCAAGGCTCAGCCCTTGGTTGTAAAATGTAGGCCACGCCCAGCCATGATCAACCTCCTCTCTCAAATTTAGTCTAAGATGTTTTGTGTAATCATTTTATTATTTGTATAATTTTTTTCTTAAGGCATATTGAAATGTCATGAATCCAACATCCTGTGTTTCATTCAATAATTTAAAAAATGTATTTGTTTTTTTTTTTTTGGTAAAAATTAAAAGCAAAACAAATGTAGTCTCAGCTCTCCAAGTCCACAAGCATCTGCCTGTAGCAGAAAAGTAATACTCGGTGGAGGGGACAACAAATGTATGTATTATGCCTATATCCTTTTCCTGGGCAAGATTTGCGCAAGATGGCCTGTTAAGGATGTGTCTCACCTCAAGTCTAAATAGTCTTTCACTAAGGTGGTGGAGGAGTGAAAGTCATTGTACGGTTTATTTAAAAAATTAATTATCGTCAACAAATCCATCTACACAATAAGATGTCGAATACCCAGACCTTTTGCCAAACTTCAACAATTAGTACAATATAATAACAATCAGGTCCAACGTATTGTTTCATAATTAAAAAAAAAAAATTATCTATTAGTATAAGCACAGAAACGGACAAAAATGAAGAAAAAAATATTTTGAAGATATGAGGAATTTCACCCCGACAACCTTATTGACATTGAACTCAATAATAGTGTATAAATATTATGGATAATGTTATAAGGAAATAAATAATCAGCACAGAACAATTGAACGATGAAGAAAGAAGGGTGCAGCTTTTGTTTAGAATAATATCATTCTAGTGGTTAGGGTTTGAGATGCCACACCATTGGACTGCAAAACGGAGCATATGTACTTGTGTTCTTCCTCCTCCTGCACTACTTTATTTTATAGGGCTCCTATGAGCATATGTACTTCTCTTAGTCTTTGACACCAAGCAACTTTTTCATTTTGATAGCAACAATCATTAAATGAAAGACAGCAAATTATGTCGTGAGGATCAAAGTATAGATACCCAGAGATAAAGATTGTTACTTTTGGTATAAAGATAGGAAATTTGTCATTGCATCATATGGCTTGCTTTTTCACCCATTACCACAGTGAAACTAGCAAAACAGTACTAACGTGTATCCGGAACAAGAATTTACAAAGTACTCAGATAGATAGTTCTTGGCCAAGTCAAGGCCAAAGATAAAATTTTATAAACCCAATTGTAAAGTTTTGAGAGACAAAACAAAAACTTTTATCATTTTATTTATTATAAAATTATAAATGTTAAAAGGGACTAAAATGAAATTTTACCAAAGGCTGAAATTGAATTTAAATTTTGGGATGCAAAACACAGAAAATTTACTATATTATTATTACTATAAAATTACTGATGTAAAAGGTTTAAAAATAATTCTAGCAAATTAAGAGGGTTAACATCTTGCTTTATATATGTAGTTCTTTTTGTCGTAATTAGGGTATTAACTATCGATAATAGTAATTAATCCTTTTATTATAGGTGTAATTTTTAAGAGATAAGCGTAAAATATGCTCAATTTCTATGAGTAAAGATTAAACCCTAGAGAAAGTGAGTAATCCAACACTATACCATATAATTACGATGATAATAAAATATATTATTAAAATGGAGAGTAATTGTGCGTAACAAATATCATGAACTTAAACTTGAAAAATTAATCAAACAAGTAACAAAACACAAACATTTTTTTTTTTGGCCAATTAGCAAAGGTCAAATATTTGGATTGTGAAATCCATGCGACTAATTTTCTTTCATAAACGATCCATAAATCCAATTTAAATGTTCATTTAAGTGTTGGAATGAGATAGCCTTTCCTTTCACTAAAGATTTTCTTGGCTATATACATGAGCGTTAATTATATAGCATGCTAGAAAAAAAGAACTATCATTTATTCAACTGAGATGATTGATAATCATAACTATTTTATATGTGATTATAGAAAAAAAAAAAACAAATTTACATGTGAGTTTCTTTTTCCTGTTTTCTATTTTTTTTTAAAAAAAAAGAGAAAGGGACAATAAAAACAAATACCGGCATTTTTAGCATAATAAAAACAAATTAGAAATTAGAAATTAGAAATTAGAAATTAGAAAATGATTTTCTGCATTCTGTTTACGCAAGAAAAGACATGAAAAAAAGCATTGACAGCGCTATCGACGTGTCACTTTTTAAATGGTCAGAAACGTTGATTTCAACTTTTCCAATGAGATATATAATGAACCGAGACTGCGCTCGTTTTCTCGGCATCTAAACGAAAAGTAGCCGATATAAACCCAACCTCTTACGGTACTCAACGGAAGAGCTCTCCCTCCACCAAAACGGACAACAGAATATTCCTCCTCCGACGATGAATTCCCCAAACCGAGGCGAGGAGTCTCCAAAGGAGGAACCTGACAGAGACAAAGGTACGGCTGAGGAATCCGAATCCAAACGCCTATTGCCATCCCAATCTCCTTCCCCGTCGTCAGATGATGAAAACGAGGTGGCATTTGAGTCCCGAGAGAAAGTCGTGATCGTCGACCTGGAAACGCCTGAATCCATCCTAAATGTCGATTACGTCCCTCCGTTTTCATGGAAGAAGCTCTGGCTGTTTACGGGTCCGGGGTTTCTAATGAGTATAGCATTTTTAGATCCGGGGAATTTGGAAGGGGATCTCCAGGCTGGGGCAATTGCGGGTTACTCTTTGCTTTGGTTGTTGATGTGGGCAACCGTCATGGGCCTGCTTATCCAATTGTTGTCGGCTAGGGTCGGAGTGGCAACAGGCCGGCATCTTGCGGAGCTTTGCCGAGAGGAATATCCGACTTGGGCTCGATTGGTGCTGTGGTTCATGGCGGAATTGGCGCTTATTGGAGCTGATATTCAAGAGGTTATCGGGAGTGCTATAGCTATCCAAATTTTGAGTAACGGTGCTTTGCCGCTATGGGCTGGTGTCTTAATTACCGCTTCGGATTGGTAAATGTCCTCGATCTGATGAACTCACTCTGCACATTTTCTTTCAGTTTCGGGTTGTTTACTTGGTTGATATTTTAGATTTGTTTGGATTTGAAGTTTGAAACTTTTCTTTTTAACGTTTCTGGGTGTTCACTGGGGAAGATCAAGTCAGATTCTATTCTTTTGAATTGAAAAATGCTGCTTCGTTTTTCTTTTTCGCTAGTCACAAGTATTTCTCTCCGTCTCTGTTTACAGTTTTGTCTTTTTATTCCTGGAGAATTATGGAGTCAGGAAACTAGAAGCTGTTTTTGCTGTATTGATTGCTACTATGGCTTTAGCATTTGCTTGGATGTTTGGTGATACAAAACCCAATGGAAAAGAACTACTAATAGGTAAAATCTTTTTTAACATAACCTCCATTTTGCATGAAGTGAAAATTTCATTTCTTGAATATTTTTTGTTTTTGGCGATTGTTGTAGGTATTTTGGTTCCTCGACTCGGCTCAAAAACTATTCGACAAGCAGTGGGGGTTGTGGGTTGTGTCATAATGCCTCATAACGTATTCTTACATTCTGCTTTGGTACAATCAAGAGACATAGATCCCAAAAAGAGAGGCCGGGTTCAAGAGGCACTAAACTACTACACAATTGAATCCTCTGTTGCGCTTCTAGTTTCCTTCATGATCAATTTATTTGTGACAACAGTCTTTGCCAAGGGATTCTATGGTACAAAAAAAGCAAATAACATAGGACTAGTTAACGCAGGGCAGTATCTTGAGGAGAAGTATGGTGGAGGGCTCTTTCCAATTCTCTACATATGGGGTATTGGCTTGCTGGCTGCTGGACAAAGTAGTACAATAACTGGCACGTATGCCGGTCAGTTTATAATGGGAGGTTTTCTCAACCTTCGTCTGAAGAAGTGGTTGAGGGCATTGATTACGCGTAGCTTTGCAATCGTGCCGACTATAGTTGTAGCTCTCGTGTTTAATACATCTGAAGCTTCTTTGGATATTTTGAATGAATGGCTTAATGTGCTTCAGTCAATACAGATTCCTTTTGCACTGATCCCGCTTCTAACCTTGGTCTCCAAGGAGCACGTCATGGGGGTCTTTAGGATTGGGCCTACTCTTGAGGTAAGCTTTTGCCTCACTTGTCTCCATTTTATTTGTTCTATCTATCCCTTCGCATGAGTGACTATTGGTATTTTGCAGCAGCCTCAATGTTACAATAATTAAACTATCAATTCTTATCATGTATATATTCAATCCTGAGTCATTTCATATTATTTGGTTTAAATTTTCATATTTGAAGCAATTTGATTGCAAAGAGAACTGAAAAGAAACACTGTCAAATTTACATGTTTCTATCACAATCCCTATATAAAACAGCATGCTTCACTTGAATGCTTCTTATCATCCACTATTTTTTTGCCTTTAAAGCACAAGAAACTTGAGTTGGTCCTAGTAAACAAAATGTTATCAAGATTTTGATACCATGATGCAGAATTTGATATCAAGGGGATCATATGGTATGTTCTGCAATAAATGTTACCTATATTTGTCAGTCGGCTCATTGCTTTCATTTTGCCATCGATGGTAGTCCCTAGGCATATTTGTGAAAAGGAATTCTAGGCATATTTTGCGAAAAGGGGTAAGAGTCTCTTCTGTCTTCTTTCTTTTTTCTTTTTTCTATATAGGTGATCATAATATTTGTTGGAGGGTAATCCTAAACCATCTTAGGGCCTATGTTATTGATCTCATTTCAGAAGGCGAATATCATTGCTGTTATTTTGGTTTATTCTATTTTATCTTCATTCATTTGCAATGTATGTTAAAAGTACCAAAAATTGTGAGGATTGTGTCCAGGTTTAGTAGTCCTAAAAGGCTGCTTGGGGGGGGGGACCCAAAGGCACCATTTTGTTCTAGAGGAACTTCTAGAGAGTTCTCAAGTCCAAGACTTCTCCTAATATTTATATGCTTCTTGGAAGGGTCTAGAAATAGCATCAAATTCATTCTGCATTTCCATAGAGCTCGCTAGGAGGACCCATTAGATTTCCTACCAATTTTTTGATTGACATAGCATTTGGCTCTGATGGGAGTGATTCTCTCATGACCTCAGGTCTTAACTGGAAATGCAGCTTTATATGAACCTGCAGAATTGCCTAAGTAGCAATTTGATGCACACAGTCTGTTGGTTGCTTTTCTAACAAAGATTAAAGTTATTATCCAACCCTCTTGTTGTAATTCTAGGAATACAAAGCATCAAATTGATCTTCCATCGTTGCGCAAAACTCATGAAGTCTTAACAAGAATGTTTTTGAAAATGACTTGTAAACTTTGTTTTTTGGTATCTTCAGTTCACATAGTTATAATATGTAATTTAATTAAATTACTAAGCATCATTCCTTTCAATTGTATATGTAACACATTAGTTGGCTTGAGCTGCTTCGGCTGATGATACTGAAGTCAATTAATATATATCTAATTCATGGTTTGATGCATGAACTGAAAACATAGCTAACTTTTTGGTTCATGTTTTCTATTATTTTGCAGAAACTGGCCTGGACTGTGGCTGCACTGGTAATAGTAATCAATGGGTATCTTTTACTGGATTTCTTTGTTTCTGAAGTAAAGGGGCTGCTGTTTGGACTATTTATCTGTATTTGGACAGCTGCATATATAGCATTCATAGTTTATCTCATTTCACGTGGTGGTGCTCTTCCTTCCACCTGGTTCAGCATAGAACTATCCAAGAGATTTTCTGCTAATGGAACTTAGTCAAGAAGCGCAGTCAGCGCTAGGAACATCAAAATTCTTAGATGTATGTAGCTGTCTGCATAAGCCTCCAAATAGCATGATGGCAGTTGCTCAATATTGCAAAGATGAGCCATTCATTTGGTGCATCAACAAGCTTTAACACATATCCAAACAAAATTGGTTTCAGATTACTACCGACGTGCTTGTCAGAGCTGCACGGAGTTATATTTCATCCTGGAGGATAGAGTAAACACTTTTACAACTTGCAGGCGGCTAAAACTACTTCCATCTCTGTAATAGGTTTTATCATGTCCATTTTCAAATTAGAAAAAGAAGAAACGTCTTAGTTTGATATTCTTTGATGTAAGAACTCCTCATGTACCACAGCCAGACTGGCATTCTTGTTTCCCCAAAAGGGACTTATACAATACAACAACTCAAATTTGCAAATTCCTATGTGCTGGATTCTCTTATGTATACTTTCATATAATTCCGGAATCTCGTTTTCTGTTGTCGGTTCATTTTTGTTCAAACTTAGGGTGGGTTTAGATGGGCAATTGAGTGCGGTATAGTGCGTTTAGTTTACTTTTTGTCTTACGCTACTGTATTGTTATCGGGATGATGTAAAATTTAGGCTATTTTTTAAGTTTGAGTTTAGCCGAACTTGAAAAATACGCTTAAAATTTTGTCAAGGTTTAGCTCAGATTAAAAATGTTAAACTTTAGTTTGACATGATCTGCATGTGTTAAATTTTTATATTATTTTTATATAAAAACAAAATTTAAAAATATAATACATCAAATAGTAACAACATGATAGTGAAATGACAGCAAAATAACAACAGAAAAAAAAGTTTAGGTTGATTAGGGTCGGGACAGGCTCGTGTCAAAAAATCTTACCCGAGGCTTGACCTGTTTAAGAAATGGGCCTTATTTTTATCTAATTTCATTTTTCGGGTCTATATTTTTTTCGAATAGGCCTTCAGGCCTAGGTGGGTGACTCGACTCATGATCAGGTCTAATATGGACCATGTTTTGGTCATTTTAGCCATGGATTGGGTTTGGAGATGAGATCAAATACTCTGAGAATTTTAGCAATGAATCAAGTTTGGAGATGAATCCGACATTTTCAAGTTTCTATAAGACAAATGTAGGTTAAGGGTGTCAGAGTTTATACTTTGAGTGTATTTTCACCATTGGTGAATCTTAGGATTAAATTTGGGGGCCTAATTAAAAATTTTAAAAAATTAATGAGATTTTATTTCAAAAATAAATGGGTTTAGTTAAAATTTTTAAAAAATTTGCGAGATTAATGAGAATTTCAAAAAAAATAGGGGTTAATGGTAAATTTGGCACTATACTTTTGTTGAAAATTGAAATTATTTTTGGATTAAAGATAAATTTTCCAGAATGCTTCAACTTTTTTTTCCGATAAATTACTTTTTATTCAACAAATATTCCAGGTATTACATAATTGCAAGTTGACATTATTTACTTTTTGTATTGCAATCCCTGATAGCCTGTACCTTACTACTTAGTTTATCATATTCACATCTTCTATTGATTTCTGATTTCCCCCATGCTGTCTATTGTTTCTTTCTAGCCATATCAAGTAAATGTGCGCATTCCATGCAAGCTTAAGAATAGAAGTCAGCAATGTCTTCCCTATAAACTTCCCAACGGCCCATTGCAATTCTCTTTGCCATCCTATAACCGATCTTAGAAGACCACACAATGAAAGAACTCCTTCCCAAACCTCCTTAGAATAGCAGCAGTCGAAGAAAAGATGATCCCCTTGTTTATAATTCCCTGTCACACACTAAACAATTCCCTTCTATATTCATTCCTCTTTTGATCAATCAGTCCCTAGTTGGCAGTCTGTTATGAAGAGCCATCCAGCTAACCAAAGAATGCTTGGTATGTATAAAGGATACCAAATAAGCTTCCTCCAAGATATACTTTCTCATTCCTTTCCCTTATCACATCTCAAATCCGCTTGACTTGATACTTTTCTCCTTGGTTCAACCTCAGTTCAGATTGTGAAGAAGCTAGATTTGCAACAATATGCTCCAGCTCCAACTCCCATTACTAGGGACTTGCATAACAGATTTGCCTTTAAGCATATATGCCTGAATCCATGCCACCCATAATGATCCTGCTTGCATCATTACAGACCACAAATGTTGAAAAATACTTGCTTTGTTCTAACTTTTTAACTCCCTCAATCTTAATCCTCCTTCTGCATTAGGCATACGAATAACCTTTCAATTAACTCTTGCCCCTTGCCATCCTCACTCCCCCTCCAAAAAAATCTCATACACAACTGATTTATCCTTTTAAGCACACCTTTAGGAATTATTAAGTGCCTACACCAGAAACCTTGTATTAGTTGTAATCTATCATCATAAGACAATTTATGTGGCCCAATCATACAAAAGGTACACCAAGGTACCTAACTGGAAAATTACCCAATTTGAACCCTGTCACCTGCTGTACATGTTGCACTTCAGCATCAGATATGCCGGAAGAAAAGACATCACTTTTGGAGATGTTAAGCTGTAGGCCAGAGAAACAGTAAAACTGCCACTTTTGAAACTATTAAGCTGTAGGCCAGAGAAACAGTAAAACTGCCGCAGCACACACTGAACACCAACAACAGATTCCAAATTTCCTTTAGCAAAAATTAACAAATCATCAGCAAAGCTGAGATGTGTTAGTTTAAATTTTTTGCTCTGAGGATAGTATTGAAATAACCAATTCTCAATAGCCTTATCAAGCATTTTGGAGAGAACATTCATAGCGGATCCCCTTGCCTTGTACCTTTGGCACCTTTAAAGTATCCTACCAATCCTCCATTAAAAGAAACTGAATACCAAGGTTGTGTGACACAACTCCCAATCCAATGAATAAACAATAGTGGAAATCCCAAAGCCTCCAAAGTTGAAAAGATAAAATCCCAATTAGGGAAGTTGTAAGCCTTTTGAAGATCAATCTTCATGGCACATCTAGGTGACAGTGATTTCCTGCCATACCCTCTAACCATCTCCTGAGCTAAAAGAATATTATCAGAAATATTCCTTCCATGAATAAAAGCTGACTGATTGCCTACATTAAGTTTAGGTAGAAAACTTGTCAGTCTATCAATCAAAATTCTAGTGATGCATTTATAGATCACTGAACAGCGAGAGATTGGCCTGAAGTCCTTCATACAACTTGAATTTAACTTCTTAGGCACTAAGGCAACAAGTGTTGAGTTAAAAGCTGGCAGCAAATTATTAACCTGAAAAAATTCCAAGACTGCTGCAGTAACATCATCCCCAACAATATTCCTAGTTTTTAAAAAATAAGCTTTCTGAGCAAACATTGCATTTTTTTACTTCTCGTCTTTCAATACTGCTACCAATAACTTCTTGATCATCAGATGTTAAAGAGCATTGACATAGCTCTTGCAATAATCCCACTGATGGCACAACCACTGCAGTATCAAAAGTCCCCAAACTTCTTTTAAAATATCCAACACTCTCGCTCAGCCTGCGATTCTACCCTTCCACCACTCTTAGTAATCAAGACTTTAATAGTACTTCTGTTGTTTCTTGCTGCCACAGCAGTATGAAAAAAACTGGTGTTTTGATCCCCTTCTTTCAACCACTAAATCCGAGATTTTTGTTTAAAAAAACTTCCCTCTTCTGCCAGCAGCTCCTTATTTTGACCATAAAGAAGCCTTTCCTTCTCTAATATCTCAACTGTATAACTCCAGCTGAGCAGCTTCCAATTCTTTCCTTTTATCCTGCACCTTTTCTGATAAATCTCCATAGCACCGTTTATTGAAATCTCTAAGCACATGCTTCAATCTTTTTAACTTTAGGAAACTCACCTTCATAGCCGTCCCCTCCACTGGCTCACTCCAAGGTTTCTCCACCATTGTCAGAAATTCTGGACGACTAGTCCAGAAATTAAAGAACTTAAAAGGTTTCGAAATGGTTGGCGTATATCGATTTAAAACAACAAAAATTAGGCAGTGATCAGAAATTTGTGGTGACAATAACTGAACAAAAGAATTCGTGAAACTCACAAACCAACTGCAATATCAAATTAGCCACTAAATTTTAATTTTTAATTGAATTTTCTAGACTTAAAAGTTAATTTTGAATTTGAAACAAAATTAATATAATATAATATGTTTTCAAAGTTTATTTTAATGATCAATATGATAAATTAATAATTTAAATATTTAAAATACTAATTTTATTTTCTAAATAAAACATTTAATAATATAACACTAGAAATTCTACGTGGAAACCACAAGTTTAGAACACAAATGTCAGTTTAAAAATCACATGAAACTAATTAATAATAACACATTAAATATGTAAGTTATTAAAATGAAAAAATTAGATTAAATTATTTATCATGGTATTGTCATCAATTTTGAGTCATGCCGAATTAATTTGTGACATCAACTCAATCAAACACATTATTAAAATGGAAAAATTATAAATGCAATTGGTGTGGGTTTAAATCCCACCATATATATAGTTTTATTAATTATTTTCAAAGTGAAAAAGACTAAAATACCTTCAAATAATATTACATATTTTAAGAATATAATAAATTTGTCAAAATTTTAGGGCAAATTAAAATTAGGAAAAAATTAAAATTTTCAAAAATTTTGAGTGTGAGCAAGTACACCTTTATCTCCGTTAGGTTTGCAGAGAATATAAAATTGAGAGATAAAATATATGATTCCGCGAGGATGCTCACATATATGGCGTGTATGCTTGATCCACAAGATCTCATTGACTCGTCTACAAAGTGGTCCCATTGAACCAAGTTAGGCAAGTAGTACCGACAGACGAAGAGCGAAAAATAAAATATAGTTCTTGACGAGATAAGATTTTAGTGATACGGTATAATAGATATTTGACTCAAGTTTGAGGCATATTTTTTAATTTTATTTCACTTTAATATATATATATATATATATATATAAATTTTCATATTTTGATTTCTCAAGGTGGTTTTATTTGAAATTTTTATCATGTATTTCATCATACAATTAAGGATAAAAATACAAGCAGGGATGGAATTTTATCTTTACTTACATTGGATTTTCTTCCCTTTATATGGAGGCTTAAAAAATACAATGCTGATATCTATATAATGCAAATACAAAAGAAATGATTTTATTAAACACACGTAATTGAATTGCTATTTGTGATACTAATATTTATTCCTCAAAATGATACTAGCTAAACGCGTTTATTTTATTGTCCCATTTTCCTTCGCATAACTTTGATTTCATGCATATGAAGTTAAGTCTTTCCTTTTAAGGACAAGATTAAATTATATATTTTTAAACATTTTATTTAAAATTAAATTGAAAATTTATTCTCTATATTTAAAATTTTAAAAGAAGTACCGTGTTGATGGCTAAGGCCCCTCCTTGCCCTTGCTGCACTACTTTTATGTATATGCACTTGCTAAAATAACACAAAATAAGTGAGGTTGTAGCAATTATTCTATTTCATATTTCACCACGACTTCCAAAAGTTTCATCTTCATATCTAACTCCAGTCCAAGAAAGTAAAGATGTTCAATATTTCATAAAAGAGGCATGTATTATGGTTATTTTTTAAATAAATAAGATTATAATATTTGTTTTTATGGGTGATGTTAAGATTTATAATATTATATTATCGTTTACCTTTAAAATTTTATTTATTATTTAGAATGAGATGAAATGTTTAAAATTAAAGATAAGATGTAGAATATAGTTTTTAAAATTTAAAATTTATACTTATCAAAAAATTTTAATTAATTTTAGGTAATATATTAAATAAATTTTATAACTTAAAATTTCAAAATAATAGTAACTTATCCTTCCTTACCTTAAATTTATCAAATTAAATATCTCAATATAAAAGGATAAATCTGGATAAAAAAGTAAAATGATTCAAGTTAATCTGTTAAAGATAAGAATTCAGTTTGGTAAATTGAAAATATTAAAATAATTTTATAATAATATTTATATCACTCTTAGAAACTAAAAGTATTGTTAAATTTGATCACATAAAGCAGAGGAAATGAGGATGAAATGGTACAATAGGAACCGAGGTGTAGAATAGAAATTAACTTTTTAATCATAATTCAAGTAATTTATATAAAATCTTGGTAGACCAGAATCCTTAAAATAAACAAAATGGAAAAAGAGGATAAAAAAGAAAAACGAAATTGAAGTTGGTCAACTGGTCAGACATAGGACCATGGAAACACAGGGCGTGTGTTATGGCCTTTTTGGTTGGCTTTTGCTTTGCTTCCAGCGTGAAAATATTTCCATAAATTGCATGCAAAATGAAACTAGTCTTCTTATTTCTTCTTACGGATGTCTCTTCAGTTTCTCAATCCCTTGATTTTAAAACACACACACCAAAATTACCCATTGAAAATCAAAATCTGTTTCAGGATAACTTTTCTTGGAATTAAAATTTACCCAGGTTTATCTATGTATTTTTTAATTATAGTTCTTGTGGTTTATGATCAATATGATAAATTAATAATTTAAATATTTAAAATACTAATTTTATTTTCTAAATAAAACATTTAATAATATAACACTAGAAATTCTACGTGGAAACCACAAGTTTAGAACACAAATGTCAGTTTAAAAATCACATGAAACTAATTAATAATAACACATTAAATATGTAAGTTATTAAAATGAAAAAATTAGATTAAATTATTTATCATGGTATTGTCATCAATTTTGAGTCATGCGAATTAATTTGTGACATCAACTCAATCAAACACATTATTAAAATGGAAAAATTATAAATGCAATTGGTGTGGGTTTAAATCCCACCATATATATAGTTTTATTAATTATTTTCAAAGTGAAAAGACTAAAATACCTTCAAATAATATTACATATTTTAAGAATATAATAAATTTGTCAAAATTTTAGGGCAAATTAAAATTAGGAAAAAATTAAAATTTTCAAAAATTTTGAGTGTGAGCAAGTACACCTTTATCTCCGTTAGGTTTCGAGAGAATATAAAATTGAGAGATAAAATATATGATTCGCGAGGATGCTTCACATATATGGCGTGTATGCTTGATCCACAAGATCTCATTGACTCGTCTACAAAGTGGTCCCATTGAACCAAGTTAGGCAAGTAGTACCCGACAGACAGGACGAAAAATAAAATATAGTTCTTGACAGATAAGACTTTAGTGATACGGTATAATAGATATTTGACTCAAGTTTGAGGCATATTTTTTAATTTTATTTCACTTTAATATATATATATATATATATATATAAATTTTCATATTTTGATTTCTCAAGGTGGTTTTATTTGAAATTTTTATCATGTATTTCATCATACAATTAAGGATAAAAATACAAGCAGGGATGGAATTTTATCTTTACTTACATTGGATTTTCTTTCCCTTTATATGGAGGCTTAAAAAATACAATGCTGATATCTATATAATGCAAATACAAAAGAAATGATTTTATTAAACACACGTCATTGAATTGCTATTTGTGATACTAATATTTATTCCTCAAAATGATACTAGCTAAACGCGTTTATTTTATTGTCCCATTTTCCTTCGCATAATGATTTCATGCAATGAAGTTAAGTCTTTCCTTTTAAGGACAAGATTAAATTATATATTTTAAACATTTTATTTAAAATTAAATTGAAAATTTATTCTCTATATTTAAAATTTTAAAAGAAGTAGGAAAATAAAGTACCGTGTTGATTGGCTAAGGCCCCTCCTTGCCCTTGCTGCACTACTTTTATGGATATGCACTTGCTAAAATAACACAAAATAAGTGAGGTTGTAGCAATTATTCTATTTCATATTTCACCACGACTTCCAAAAGTTTCATCTTCATATCTAACTCCAGTCCAAGAAAGTAAAGATGTTCAATATTTCATAAAAGAGGCATGTATTATGGTTATTTTTTAAATAAATAAGATTATAATATTTGTTTTTATGGGTGATGTTAAGATTTATAATATTATATTATCGTTTACCTTTAAAATTTTATTTATTATTTAGAATGAGATGAAATGTTTAAAATTAAAGATAAGATGTAGAATATAGTTTTTAAAATTTAAAATTTATACTTATCAAAAAATTTTAATTAATTTTAGGTAATATATTAAATAAATTTTATAACTTAAAATTTCAAAATAATAGTAACTTATCCTTCCTTACCTTAAATTTATCAAATTAAATATCTCAATATAAAAGGATAAATCTGGATAAAAAAGTAAAATGATTCAAGTTAATCTGTTAAAGATAAGAATTCAGTTTGGTAAATTGAAAATATTAAAATAATTTTATAATAATATTTATATCACTCTTAGAAACTAAAAGTATTGTTAAATTTGATCACATAAAGCAGAGGAAATGAGGATGAAATGGTACAATAGGAACCGAGGTGTAGAATAGAAATTAACTTTTAATCATAATTCAAGTAATTTATATAAAATCTTGGTAGACCAGAATCCTTAAAATAAACAAAATGGAAAAAAGAGGATAAAAAACAAAAACGAAATTGAAGTTGGTCAACTGGTCAGACATAGGACCATGGAAACACAGGGCGTGTGTTATGGCCTTTTTGGTTGGCTTTTGCTTTGCTTCCAGCGTGAAAATATTTCCATAAATTGCATGCAAAATGAAACTAGTCTTCTTATTTCTTCTTACGGATGTCTCTTCAGTTTCTCAATCCCTTGATTTTAAAACACACACACCAAAATTACCCATTGAAAATCAAAATTTGTTTCAGGATAACTTTTCTTGGAATTAAAATTTACCCAGGTTTATCTATGTATTTTTTTAATTATAGTTCTTGTGGTTTTAAAAACCCTTTATAACTATCCCAAAAACCCTTTAAATTTTCTTCTCATCTTTCTTTTGGGTCTTGTTTTTTGTTTTAATGGAGTCTACTGTACCCTTTTTGTCTCCTGTTTCACAGTCTCCGGAGAATCATTTTTCCTTTTATCATAACTTTGAACTTTTTTATATGGAAAATATAGCACAAAACAACTCTTTTGATCAAACTCAAACCTTAGAATCAGCCTTTTCTGGTCTCAATGTTTCAGGTTATCCGGATTTACCCGATTCTGGTTACCAATTTGGCGGTGGGTTTGCAAGAGCAGGACAAGATAGAAACAACAATGTTATTGGCGAGGGCACAAAAGTGGGGCCAGATGTTGAAAGTTGGGGGCCTTTCATGTATAGTTCGTATCAGCTTGGTTCTAGTAGGAATACTGAATTCTCGATATTACCCTCTTCTAATCAAACCAGGCTCTTGTCCGCTGCTGCTTCTGCTGCCGGTTGCACAATGCCTTTTGGGTTAAACAATACCATAAACCGTTCTAGTTTTAATACTAGTAAGCTTTGTAATAATAATCAGACTTGGCCTCATTGGTTACATGAACCTTTGAATTGTTTGAGTTTAGGGGATTTGAGGGGTAGGCTTGTTGCCTTAGCAAAAGATCAATATGGCTGTAAGTTTTTACAAAAGTCAGTTGAGAAAGCTTCAAAGGAGGAAATTGATATGGTTTTTATGGAGGTTATTGATCATGTTTGTGAGTTGATGTCGAACTCTTTTGCCAATTTTGTTGTTCAAAAAGTTGTGGATGTTTGTAGCGAGGAACAGAAGAATCAGATTCTTTTGATGGTTATTAAGAATCGGTTTCGACTTGTTGAGATTTGTCTCAATCTTCATGGGTATGTTTGGTTGATTCGGTTTTTTTTTTTTTGTTTCTGGTTAAGAAGTTGTTTTGTGTTCAATAAATAAAATACTAATATGTTTTCATTCGGTGACAGGGCTCGTGCTGTACAAAAATTGTTGGAGAAACTTACTACTCAACAACATATCTCGTTGTTTATGTCAGCTCTAAGCCCTGGCGCTGTTGCATTGTCAAAGGACTTGAATGGTCATCGTGTGATCCAGTATTGCTTGAAAAATTTCTCCGATGAAGATAACAAGGTAGCATTAATTTTGGACTAGAAACGATTTGAGTTAAAGCTTCATTTTATTTTTTTTTTATCTATGTTAATCCTGTTTTAGTTTAATTGTTTATGTCTTCAGTCATTTGAATTAAATTGCAGGGGTTACATGATACTTGCTTATATCTAAAACGTTACAACAATGAAATAGATGCATTAACTGCTGTTTTCTTGACCAAGATTTGTTTTTGCATTGCACCTTTGTTAATGTAAAACATCTTTTTTTGACCGTCGGTTTTCATTGGCAGTATTTTCTGACTGTGGTGGCTAATAACTGTTACCAAATTGCAATAGACAAATGTGGATGTTGTGCACTGAAGCATTGTCTTGACCACTCGAATGGAGAGGCAAGAGCCCATCTTTGTCAAGAGATCATAGCAAATGCTCTAAACTTAGCCGAAGATCAATACGGGTGCGTGGTTTTTTGAAACCGGTTGTGCGTGTGTGTTTATTTATAAGGTCTTCCCTTATTGCTTCACATGATTTGATGTGGAACTTGTGCAAATGTTTGAGCTTTGATATGTGCTCGTGTTATTGTTTTTCTTTTTCTCTAGCAACTATGTGGTGCAACATATACTGGAACTGAAAGAGACACAAACAACAGAAAGTCTTCTGAGACAGCTTCAAGGGAATTTTGCTTCTCTTTCCTGCAATAGGTACGGAAGCAATGTTGTTGAGAGATGCTTGTTGGAATCAGAAGAACCGCTGACCACGAGAATCATAGTGGAGTTGCTTAGAAGTCCAATCGTGTCTACACTCCTTCTCGATCCTTTTGGGAACTATGTTATTCAATCAGCTTTGTCAGTCTCTAAGGTTGGTACATCTTAAATTCTGCTACTTCCATCATCGTCGTCTTTTCATGCACATTGCATTGAACAGCATGTGCTACTTGATTAATCTATTTGCACTTTGATATGGTTGGCTTAGGCACTTTATGATTCCATCTAATCTCTTATACGAAGCACTTCTGTTTTGTGGAACTCATGCAGTCATACTTCTTAGATCCTCTATTCTTTAGTAGGCAAATATCAGTGTTACCACAAAATGGAATGGACTGACGCATGCTTAACGCGATGATTGTTTTAAATTTGCAATGAGCAGGGCTTTGTGTTCGATGCTTTGCTGAATTTGGTGCAGGATCACTACCCAATAATGCGCAGCCATAGTTATGGAAAATGGGTACTTGCCTGGATCAGCAGGAGAAAGCAGTTACACATGTAAACAATTATAACATTACAAAAATTATAAGCATGAAAAGATGTGGTGATAAAGAGATTTTCACCCCGAATTTCTCATTCGTAAGGGTAGAATTAGGATTTTTTGTACGGAGTTTATAATTGATCCGATCCAATGTGTAGGATTATTGTTGGTGCTTGTAGTTTGTAGTCTTAATTTGTTGGCTGACACATGAATGTTGCAGCCAGATGTTGTGATCTTAGAAGGAACAAACTTTCTTTAGTGGACCATAATTTGAAGTTTTCAAGCTTGTGATAACAATATTACTTGAAGACTTATGTTAAATCTTATTTCACTCTATCTATTGTTCAATTGATGCTTTCAATTTATCTATTGTTGAGATCCATTTAACTCTTAATATTTTATATTGTGGTTGACGGCTTGACGCGTATTACTTACATTGTCTCATAACATAGGATCAAAATGTTTATGATAAAGGTTTAATCAAATGATGTTGACGAGTCGGTTTACTGAAAAGAACCTCAAAACTGACGCATTTGACTAGTGAACGTGTTTTGTCATGTTTGATCAATCGGGAATGGAAAGTAAGGTCAAAATCAGTTCCAAAACCTCATTTGCGGAATCTGTCTCGTCAAATAATCAACCCATGAAAGTGGCAAGAAAGACAAGTAAAGCTTTCGTTTTCACAACCAGTCTCCTCCGCCATTAAAGCCCTTCCGTAAAAGTTTGTTAGTAAGTGTCTGAAGCCCAAATTGCCCGGCCCATTTTACAAACCCAATCACAGCCAACCCAACTATTCAGACCCATTTTACAATAAATCAAACCCAAAACAAAAATTAAAAAAACAGCCGGAGGCCCAAAATTAAATTTTTTTAGAATGCTAGGGTTTCGGAAACCTAGCGCAATAACCTCACGCCTCGACAGCGACCCACTGCCTCTGCACCACCTGCCACCGCCCCATCGTCACCACGCCTCCACCTGCTCCACCACGCTCCTACCACTGCAAACACGCAAAGAAGGCAAGATAATAATGTAGAAACAAAGACACTGCTTTTTTTTGTTTTCTTCCATCTCGGTTATAAAACCAATGGAAAAGCTGTAAATGGGGCTTTTTTCTTTTTTCCTTCTTTCAATCGAAAATCTGAGATTCAAACGTTCAAACCGACAAAAATAGCAAGCAAAAAATCAACACAAACTCGAATAGAGATTAAACAAAAAAGAATAAAAAGCAGAGGACAAAGGTAAAATCTTTGCGTTTGAATTTTTCGTCTTTCTTTTTTATATTTACATATATACATATATGTATAAATAATAGTTTAAAAAAGAGAAAAGACATAAAAAATAAAAATAAATAAAATTTTTACCACTTGGTGGTAGAATGGCTGGCAATTGACGTCCGACGATCGTATTCCTACCAAGCTCCCACACTGCAGAGAAAAAAATGAAAAGAAGTTTTTTTTAAAGAGATGAGAAAAATGAAATTTTTGCCAAAAATGGCTTATATAGCCAAATCAAACGACGCTGCTTTTGGTGGCTCCCATAAGCCCCAAACGACGTCGTTTAACCTTGACCCGATCCGAATAGGCACCCGCCTCAAGATCACTTTTTTTAAAGGGGATATTTGCGCTGATCCTTCCGCCTTTTTATGATTTTGCAATTAAGTTTTGATATTTTAAATTTAGCCCAACAAGTTACTCCGGTTCTCAATTTGGTCCTCGTTGCTGCTGCGTGTTTTGGCCGAAGGGGTTATTTACTTCTTTGGTCCCTCCAGTCCTTTTGTGCGTGCAATTAGATCCCCTAATCTTTCCTTTATTTTAATTTGCCCTAAATTTTGTTTCTTAATTTAATTTAGTCCTCTATTAGCTAAACATTCCTATTATTGTTATTATTATTATTATATCATTATTACTATTATTATTTTGTTATTATCACTTCTCACTCTAACATTTTATTTCTATTTTATTATAATTATTATTATTTATTTTTATTATTTTATTTATCATTTTATAACCATATTATTACATTGTTATTAGCATTATTACTATATTATTATTATTTACATTCTCCAATATTTTATTATCATTTCTTACCATTATTATTATTATTATTATTATTATTATTATTATAGTTATTATTTTACTACCACTTATATATATATATATATATATTTTTTTTTTTCTTTCTTTCTTTTGCGTTTGTCATTTATTCCTTTTGTACTTTCTATTATTCTCATTATTTTCCTTGTTAATATGCTATTATTTTATTATCATCCTTACTTATACATGTATATGTGTATGTGTCTTTTTTATTATTCTCTTCACGTATAACATCGTGTTTTCACATTTTCATGCTACTTTTCTCGATGCCTCATTTTTATAACGACCAACATCCCGTATTAGTGATTCGAGAAAATCAAGCCCTAACTTACTGGGTTCCGAATTTTCTCGTTTAAACTAAACAACGAGATACCCCTTTTAAATCACAATACGAGTTTTGAACAAAATACTTAATCTCGAAAATTCGAAATGTCGCGCCCTAACTTACTGGACTCGACATCTAGATACTTCGAGATAAGCTTCTTTTTCCTAAAAATAGAGGCAATCTTAGTATTTGAAATCTCGAGAAATCGAGTCCTAACTTCTTGGGTTCTGGTTTCTCATTTGACGAATAACGGAAGATCCTCTCCAAAAATGAAAATCAAGTTTTAAAAGACGAGCTTAGTTTGGAGTCTAAAGTATTGCGCCCTAACTTATTGGACATGATGCTTTATCTCTTCGATAATAAGAGAGTCTTAACGTCCCTTTCAATTCCATCAAATTTTGAAAATAAAAGCATTGTGTTTCGAACCCTTTCAAAGTTTTCAACAAAAAGGACATCAATCAATCAGTTTGGTACCAATTTTGGGAGTGTCGAGGGTGCTAATCCTTCCTCGCACGTAATCGACTTCGAACCCGCTTTCTCAAAGTTCGTAGACCAAAAAGCACTTGTTTTAGTAAATTAAATGTTTTATTAAAACAAAGGTGATCCGATCACACCAAATAAAGATCGGTGGCGACTCCCTTCCTTTTCTTTTTTTTTTCACTATATTTTCTTAAATTTATTTTTTGACCACTAAATTTTGAAATTTTACTATATGATCACTTGGTGATCATAATGTAATAAGTCGATAATATTAGTGATCTTATAATAATTTTTAAAGTTTTGTGATCAAAACATAATTTTAAATAGGGTTAATATATATGGAGGTACTTGAACTTGACAACTTGTACCTACTTAGTACCTAATTTTATTTTTACCTAATTGGTATCTAAATTTTAAAAGCATAAACCAGCTTGATACTTTTTTTAGGAACTTAACTAGCACTCTTAAAATACATTGATTACCAATATCATAGTAACACATGGCAACATCATATTTTGACACGTGACAAAAAATAAATATATAAAGATTATTAAAAATTATTTTTGTCATGTGTCACTATGCTAATGATTGTTAATATCACATCAACTTATTTTAATGGTAGCACCAAGTAGGTATAAGCTATCAAGTTTAGGTAACTCCGTATATATTAACCCTTTGTAACCATAAGTAGTTTACCCTCAATTTAGGGATAATATGATTTTTGGCTCGTGAACTCAGAAACTAAGTTAATGATGGTACTTGTACTTGGTAACTAGATATATTTTGGCTCCCGGACTTGGATTCTGTCAAGATTTGATGATGTGACCAATGTTATTGGAATAAAACTAAATTGAACAGACCAAGAACTGGTTGATATAATTGTCCAAAAAAATGGTTGAACTGCTTGATCCAAAAATTTCTTGAAGTTGGTAAAAATTGAAAATCGGCACAAAATCGACAATTGAACAAGTTGAACTAATTTATAAAAAATCATTTTAAATTTTATGATTTTTTAATTATTTAACTATTGTTGGCCGAACAGCCAAACCGATCAAATTGATTGAATTGAGAACTAATGGTTTAACCTGTTCAACTAATGATTCGATTATTTAAAGACTGAATATGACACATTGAAATCGTACTGCATCATCACCTAAAAATTTATATAAGTGATGATGTGACACGATCTCAGAGTGCTAAATCATTAAGTTTTTATATTTTTCAAGTTTAGGGTACAAAGATGACCTAGTTATCAAGTTCAAGTGCCAAATAGAAAAATTATATATATATATATATATATACCAAAATGAACTTAGTTACCAAATTTAGGAGCTAAAAGTAAAAATTATATTTTCCCCTCAAATTATTTACCCCAGGATAACGGTCGTCCGTTAGATTCACCGCGTACTTTGATTGAAACGCCTTCAAAGAGGTTTCCCATGATTGGCCGGCTGGTAATCAACAATGCTGGTTGAATTAAAAAAACACACACAGAATTTATCCGTTTCTGTTTCCTCTGTATTTGTTTAAAGAGGAGTGTTCGAAAGCGTGTCGTTTGTCTGTTTGCATTGCAATGGTCTGTTGTCATTGACCTTAATTTGGAGCCAAAGTGAGGCTCCATGGCTGGAACCTGGTTTCACCTAACTTCTTCCTTTCTGATCGTCTGTTACGTAATCGGGTTCCTGATCTCCACCGTCGTTGCCGAAAATCATCAACGACCGCCGACGGTCCTCCCGCTAAGTCTATCATCACGCAATCATTCCTTGCATCGGCACGTGGACAATCTACGCCGTCGTCTCTTCCAATCGAAGCTCTCCGGTTCCACTCCAAATGCTCGCTTGAGACTCTACGACGATCTCCTATCGAACGGGTCTCTCAACTATTAAAAAAAGTTTATTCTTCTCCTTTTTGGATTTTTTGGAATATTGAAGAAATTTGCTTCTCAATTTCTTGTAATTTCCAGTTACCATACGGCTCGGCTATGGATAGGATCACCGCCTCAGGAATTCGCTCTTATCGTGGACACCGGAAGTACTGTAACTTATGTTCCTTGCTCCAGTTGCTCACATTGCGGCAACCATCAGGTTAGGTTCCGTCTTCTCCAGCTCGCACAGTTCGGCTTACCCCGTTGTTAATTGTAATTAATTAATTTGAAAATTGATACCTTTTTAAAAAAAATGAGATTGAGATTTTTAACTTTGATTAAATAAAAATTACTGAGTTATTAGCTTAATAGAACTTTAACGAAGCTAAACTGGTGAATTTTTATCACTATTATGAGAAAGTGAGTTGTCTAGGCCAATAGATTAACAATCTCGGTCTAATTTTTCCATTTCTAGTTCTGTCAGTTAGAAATTAAACGAACTGGTAGTTCTCTGAGAATTTTTATCTCTTGTTAGAATCCAGGATTCAAGGTTCCAACCAGAGATGTCTAGCACTTATCAACCTGTAAAATGCAATCCAAGTTGTAACTGTGATGATGAGCAAAAACAATGCACTTATCATAGACGGTATGCTGAAATGAGTTCCAGCAGTGGGGTGCTTGGGCAGGATCTTGTTTCTTTTGGGAATGAAAGTGAACTTATGCCTCAGCGTGCTGTGTTTGGTTGCGAAAATGTGGAAACAGGTGACCTTTATAGCCAACGAGCTGATGGTATAATGGGTTTGGGTCGTGGGCGGCTTAGTATCATGGATCAACTTGTAGATAAGGGTGTTATTGGTGATTCATTTTCTTTGTGTTATGGAGGGATGGATGTTGATGGGGGTGCGATGGTTCTCGGAAAAATCACTCCTCCTCCTGATATGGTCTTCTCCCATTCTGACCCTTTCTGCAGGTATTCCTCTCTTACAGGATCATATTTGTTGGATGCTTTTTTTAGCAAAAATGCATCCAATTCTTCTTACACATTCACCATAGTTTTTGAATGTCAACAGCCCTTACTACAACATTGAGATGAAGGAAATTCATGTTGCTGGAAAGCGATTGGAATTACCAGATGGGGCCTTTGATGGAAGGCATGGAACAGTTTTGGACAGTGGAACAACATACGCTTACTTTCGACGAGATGCTTTTGCTGCATTTAGGGATGCTGTAAGATCTAACTGTTGAGTTTCATGCTCTGTTTAGTTTTATCACTACTCAAGTTCACTCCCTATTCTATGATTAATAATATTTACATTGTTAACTGAAGCTTAGAAAAAAATTTAATTTTGGTTGTGTAATTTAAAGATCCTGTACTTTTATTTCTTTTACATTCGCCGTAGTAGATCAATGACTATTCATTTTGTCATTTATTGTAATGTATGCTACATTGAGAAGAGTGACTTGGAAAATTATTGCATGTATATAACAAGGCAACCGTGCAGGGAGCTGAGTACAGATGCATATTAGTATATCTGGGTTACTACTTTCATAGCACTTTGAGGTGCTGCTTCTTAAATATTGTTAGTCCATATTCATCCAATTTTGGAACTTGTCATTTCTCTTCAGAAGTTTGAAGCATTCTTCATGGTTATTATCCTTTTAAGCAAACATGTAATGCATTTTCATAATTATTGTTGGGAAAATCGTAATAGCTTTTTGTCAAGGAAAAATAAAGTACTAATAAAGCATTAATTGGCTAATCTCAATTTCATTTGTCATGAAATTAGCATGTTCTATAACTATTCGGGGTTGATTTCTTTAGTCTACAGTCTAGACACTTGGGATTTATATTCATTGAACTGTTGCTTGTTCTGTTCCTCAATCTTAAAAACTATGGCTGCAACCATGACTAGTCTCTTTCATCAGAAATTACTTAATTTTGGTGTTGTTCTGTATGTGAGTCAGTTACTTCATAATTGTCATCAATTGTTTAAATTCAATCTTTATTAACATAAATATCATTATCGACATATATGCAAGCTAATCTTCAGACCTGTTCTTCATGGTTTTTTTGCTGTTTAAATGCAGATCCTTAGTGCAGTTCATTTTCTCAAAAGGATCCCTGGTCCTGACCCTAATTATAACGATATCTGTTTTACTGGTGCTGGAAGGTGCTGCTGATAACTTTTTCCATTTTATATGAAATGCTGTCATTGTCTTGAATCCATCTTAATGGTTTCTGTGGGAATGTGATACAGGGATGTCTCACAACTACCAAAAATTTTCCCACAGGTTGAGATGGTATTTAACAATGGAAAGAAGTTATTGCTGTCTCCAGAAAACTACCTGTTCAGGGTAATTGATCCTCCCCCCAACTTTGCATGCTTAATGAGCAAAACGAGTCCCTGGTTGGTGGAAAGCTAAATTTAAGTTCAAACTATTTTCTGTGCTAGTTTTTCAAAGTTCAAACTGCTATCTGATATGTATCTCTTTTCTCTTGGTCTCTTACTGACATGCTTTGTAGCATTCAAAAGCTAGTGGTGCATATTGCTTGGGAATTTTCCCAAATTCAGAACCTACAACTCTTTTAGGAGGTATGTTGTGCAACTGTAACATAGTGTGTTATATAGTTTAAAAATATAAAATTCTTGTGGTACAATTAGGCTTGCCTGGGCCCATATTCTCAAGTCCAACTTAACATGTTTGTTTCCATGACTGCAGTAATAATCTGTTCAATTTTTGTTTGTTTGAGGCAGGAATTGTCATCCAGAACACCCTAGTTACTTATGATAGGGATAATGACAGGATAGGGTTTTTAAACACTAATTGTTCTGAACTATGGAGGAGAGTTCATTTCTCTGGCGCTCCTGCACCAACTACTTTAGTCTCCCCAAGCAAGGATACTAAAATGGAAATTCCTTCTGTACTATCCCCAAGTGGGTCACCATCAAATGTTCTTCCAGGTGCATGGCCTATTACTTGCTTCCTCACCATGTTTTTCATTGGTTTATGAATTGATGAATCATGATCGCAATTTAAGTAAACATACTTCCTTATATATAGGTTAGTAGGTAAATTATTTTCTCATGAAGGCCTATTATTGTTAAGATGGCCTAATTTCATTTCACATCATTTGTGGTATAATCTTGTTTACTCCATAACCGTCTTTTTCCACTAGCATTAGGGGGTTGCTGATTGCTTTAGACGTAATAATGTTTGCATCAATGGCTGCTTATTTCTTTGTAAACTGTACATTTTCTCTGATGATATTCTCCCCAAACATGGTAATCAGGTTCATTTCATGTTGGATTTATAACATTTGATATGTCAATTAGCACCACTGATTTAAACTTGAAGTCCATCCTCAAGGAGCTTACAGAATTAATTTCGGAGGAATTGGAAGTCGATAATTCACAGGTATGGCTGAATTACCTTGACTTTAACCAAGTTTTTGAGGCCTTGTGTGAATTTAATTTGAGGTTGCGCTCTGGGCTGCTTTTGAACTATTTTATTTATTGATTCACTCTTTTAGGAAGAACCACCTATCTGGTTATTGGTGTATCTCTATTGATGTCATATATTTGGAATTACTAGTAGAATTTTATGGTTTTCTCAAAACATGTAGCATGTAGATTTAACTGGAGGTATCTACCTGCCAGGTGACCTATTAGCCACCCAAAATTTGGTTGAGGTGGCCTAGATAAAAAAGCTAGGCCTAATAAAGGTTCCAGCTGGGGCCAGTGAAGATTTCATTCTAGGCCTGAACCTTAAATCTTACGCATAAAGCTCACCTTAAGCCTAACTCAAGTCTGGCCATGGAATCAGTAGTATTTAAATTAAACTTGGGGATTTATCATGCTTCCCTTAAATGTGATATTCTTAATCTCTTTTCTGGGTAGTGGGCATGGCCATATAGTGACCACTGTTTGCGTTTAGCTTCAAGCATAAACTCCCATAGTTTTAAAATTTAGGTTTGTCCATCAGTAACTAGTATCTCTTATTGTGCTTTGTGTTTGCCAATTATGAATTAGTCTTTACCAGGTTCTCCTGTAATTATGCCATTGGTTTGATTTTTCAGGTTCGCTTGCTTAATGTCACTTCACAAGAGAAAGATTACCTTGTTAGATGGGGCATTTTTCCTGCTGAACCTGCTAATTATATCTCTAATACCATTGCAAGGGTATTTCAACTACTGTGATACCAATATTTTGCATATGCAACTTAAACTTTTCCATCTATTTACCCCAGTGTTTATCTGAAGCTTTTTTTCCTTTCTATTTGCAGAGCATCATCCTGCGCTTAAGGGATCATAGAATACAGTTACCTCAGAGATTTGGAAATTATAAGTTGATGGAATGGAATGCCGAACCTCAAAGGAAGTTGTATGCTCTCTTTTCTCATTACTAGTCTATTATTCCTTTTATGCTACTAGTGTGGATTCAATTGTCTACCATTATTGGGACAAATAAATCTTTGGAGCATTTTGGATCCTGAAGGAGCCGAGAAGTCTTGCCCGCTTATTGCAACTGAAAATTATTAGTAATATTTGGATCAGGCAGTTGTTTTCTTTCCGGGACTTAGAGGCCAAATATGGTCTACTTTTGGTTTATTTAAGGCGTACTTAAATTGAGTGGAGAAGTAGAAGGCTGAAAGAGGAGAATAGAAGAGTGGAAAGAAAATTAATTTTTAGTCTGCTTGGTAGGAAGGAAATGTGAGAGGAAAGAAAATAGGAGAGTGGTCATTTTACTTCTTAATGCATAAAAAAAAAAAAAAAAAGAAAAGAAGATAATTCCAATTTGGAAAGATAAGAACAGAGAAAATGCGAAAGACTGAAGTTAAGTGTGCACTTTACAAGATTAAGCATCTTTTAAAATTTTCGTTTCTTTCTTTCATTTTTCAACCTACCAAGTAATGGAGGGATAGAAAATTATATTTTCTATATTTCTACTTTTCTCCTTGATTTTTTTTTCATCTTTTCAATTTTGTTTCCGCTCACCAATCAAAGCCTTAGAATCACATGCTCACATGTATTTAGAGTGTACATGGTTACCTACTTCTGTTAATTAAAAAGTAAAAACTGATTGAAATACACAAATAAAAACGCAATACAAGAGTTGTGGGATGGTGCTGGTGGAGATAGGCTATCAGATTAGCATTATTTTTGCATCCCAGGATTGATGTGATAATAGGAGGGTAGGGTTGGGAGGGACATGTGATGCAGCAACAGGGCCCTTGGTTTAGACCATGATATTTTCTGTAGTATCTATTACCTGTCTACAGGTTTAGGTGTGTGGTACATGGGTGGCCATTTTTCTTTCTTGTGCCAGTACGCATGACCATGTGCACTGTGCAAAATTATGAAAATTTCCGATACTGATTTATAGGGTCTCAACAATCATGTCCATGTATATTCAAGTTGCTCGACCTGTGTCCAATTGAGTTACATTAAAACTAGGAATTCTTATGGAATTTTAGAGAAGTAGAGCCTCAGCTTTCTTTTTTTGGGTTGATCAGGGGTACAGTCTTTCCTTGAGTGTATATATTATTTCTTTTCCCATTTTCTTGAACTGGGTTAGCTTCAAAAATTATCAGTGGGTTCTCACTCGGGCTTTGCAGGACATCGTGGCAACATCGCTTTCTGATAATGTTAGTTGGATCCGTTACAACTCTGATTCTCAGTTTATCAGCTATTGGCATATGGTTGGCCCACCGGCAACGACAACAAACAGCTTATGAGCCTGTTGGTGCTTCTATACCAGAAAGATATCTTCAGCCTCTTCAATCTTAAATATTTATCTGGGAATAGGTTTCTTGTATACTATATTATTATCCTGCATACCATACATGCTTTTGAAGCTCTCAAAACAACAATGATGGTGCTTCCAAGCCAGACCAGTAATACTCGATGAACTACTACCCAGTGCCTCTGTTGTAAATAATAGTTTATCATCCATTTTTATTAGAAAAAAGGAAACAAAAAGGAAATCTCTTTGATTTCCTGAGATCAAGTTATACGATACTTGATCCAGAAGGAAATTGCAAACTTGATTGAAGATCTTGTGAGCTTGTACATCGTCATTAACTACAAACAAGCCAGCAGCATCGGTAAAAGTGTTCGAACTGCCATTTAAAGTTCAACTATCAATTTTCAATTTAGTGATTACATTAGATAATTCAACAAATGAAGCAACTTAACCCAGAAACTATGGAAGACACCATTTATTCATTTAAAACCCTTAATTATATTCGCTTAATAGAAACCTTTAATGGGTCCTCGTCCAAGAAGACTCTTTAAGACGTACAGCCCCCACAAAGCTAAAATTCGCCTTCTACAACAGTTAAGCAATAGCATGTACTTAAGACAGTATTTAAGGGCACTTAGGCAAGCCCTTGTAGTTCTTCATGTCCCTGTAGCAATAGCATTCGTGCTTGTTCTCGTAGTTCCCTGATGGAACACAACTGCATTTCTGACAGCAAATGTTACAGTACTTGAAGCACCTCTCTTTAAAATCTGCCTTTGCGCACCTTGCCTTGCACTTGTACGCACAGAAACCTGCCATACATGAAACCACAAATCATTCATCCATTACCAGTACAATGTATGGATTTAAAGGGTTTTTTTTTTTTTTTTTTTTTTTCTTCTTTCCCGTTAGCTTTATTTACGTATACCTGAACCAGCCATCGACTCCTCAAAGAGAAAGGAGCTGAGAACAAGAGAAACCAGCAGGAATGTCACCAAAACGAGCTTCATTTCTTTTTCAAACAGGGTTTTGTTTACAGTAGCAAATAAGGCCTGGGAATTAAAAAGAAAAAAGAACGTATAATGCTAGTGTACTGTTTTCATACGAGAGTTGGTAATGAAGATGGAGACCCCTGGAGGGGCTTGTTTATATAGCCAGGAGCTAACACTGGTAGGTAACAAGTAAGAAAATTGTTTTGGGTTTGATTAGCGTGACTCGTATTGGTTTATGGCTTTAGCTGCACTGCCTCTGCTGTAATAAAAACTATACTGTTGAGCAAACATCAATACCAACCATATCGCATGCAATTATGGCTTTAAATCTACTTTTACAAATTAATTTGTTCTGTGATTTGATCTTCTTGGTAAACATGTGTTTTGATTCTTATAGTCATCTGGTGGAGCTTACATTTGCCTTTGCACAGTTGTGAAATGTTCACTTGAAGCTTCACTTTCTTTCCTCTTCTTGTTATAAGTAAATGACAACCAACTAGGAAAGGCAAACCAATTTAAAGGTTGTTTTTTTTTTTAAATAAACTATACGATATTTAAAGCTATTTGAAGTTCAGAATAAGCAGACCTTAAACCTTAAAATTTTATGTTTGTTGATGTCTTCTGAATCACTTAGTAGAGAAAAATGTCTAGCTATAAATGTTTATTCATCTATAACTTTAAAATTATTTATCAATAAATATTGCATTAAATTTAGAGATAACTTTCAAAATATATGAAAAAGGCATTAAAGTTTATATTTTTATGATATTTCTTATTGTTTAAGTCAGCAAAAGGTATTATCAAAATTAAAATGCAACTATCAACAAGTGTTACTATAGTGTTAAGACACATTGAATTTAAAGGGAAAGAATTCAAGTTTGACTGCATGTGACACATTATTTGCAATTTTATGTGAGAGTTCTACAATACCGATAAACACCAACAAGTTGTTAACATAGATAAATACTCAATCATTTGTATTTCTATATGCAAGTTATGAAATGTCTTTTTTCTTTTTTAACTTAATAATAGTGACAATAAAACTCATTTAAATAGGGTGCGAGCTTCAAAGAAGTCGTTTCCATAAAAGACTAGAGAAGTTACGTGCCCAAAATAGCAACACCGGGGACGGGTTGGATAATATACCAGTAAAAGCTTGGACTGTGGTTCGAGGTCACTAAATCCAGAAAATGAGTTCGTAAATTTTTTATTTAATATTTATGAGTTAAATGTGGTTTTTTAAAAAAAATTGAATTAGTAAATTTGTGTTTATAAAAATTTATTAGGTCAATTAATTGAGAATAAGAGATATCGAAACCTCCGTGTTATAAACCGAGGCATAAATATTTTTATAAATATTTACGGAGTGTCAATATGGTAGTATTAAAGTTCCGTCAGAAAATTTTTACGTTTCGGTAGTCAATTAATTAAAAAGGACTAAATTGAAAAGATAAAAACTTGTTAAAGTGATTAAATAGCCTAATAGTAAATAAAGGAGAACTAAAAGGGCAAATAGACCATCTTAAATGGCTGAGCCGACATAAAGTGAAAAAATCAAAGATATTCATGTGATTAGGGACACAATTGGAATTAAAATAAAGTTTATATGGCCAAATGTTATTTTAATAGTTTATAGACATTTTTTTCATCGATTTTCTGTCAAAAATAGCCATTGAAGAGGGTTTGAGCTGGTCTTTCATATTTTAGCTTCAAATTCCGGTAGTCCGAATATGGAGTTAGAGCGAGTAAAGGAGAAAATGTCAAATTAATAGATTTTATGTACATGAACAACTATCGAGGTAAGTTCGTGTAACTTAACTATGTATGTTAATATGCTTAAATTAAATTGTATGAATGTGATGGTATATATACATATATGTGTGATGATATATAAATCATATATATATATTATGAAATTAAGGATGTTCAATAAAACCCAATAAATGATAACGTCCCATAAATATTAAGTCCCGGTTGAATAATGATTATCGATGGATAGTGGTGATTTTCTTATATGAAATGAGATCCTGCATGTGTTGCAGAAAGGATTTAGCTCAGACGAGTAATCCATTGATCTCATTATGGAAAGGATTTAGCAAGGACGGGTAATTGAAATGGGTCTCTCGAGCATATGTTTCAATTAGGATTTAGCCTAGACTGGTAATCCTAATTGACCGGCTTTAGCCTGGACTAGTAATCCAGATTGGACTCTATAGGGAATTCTTTGTCATATAGAGGATTTAGCTTGGATTGATAATCCGACAAAGCCCTTAGAGTATATGCGTTACAAACAGAATTTAGCGTGGACTGATAATTCTGCTGTATAATATGTGGCTCGAGAGTGTACCTAAAAGGTACTACTGGATATTAATTGACGGATTATGATTTGTACACTATGAGTGTACTACATGAGAATCCATCGATAATTTAAATAAATTTAACGGGTAAAGTTCTAATATGAGCAACTATGAAATTGAGATAAATGGTTATAGATTGAGACATGATATTTGGAAATATGAAAATATGTTACATGAAATGAAATATGGAAGTGTGAGATGTTTATATATGAACATGGAATGGTTTGATGAATATATTCATCTATGAGAATAAATTAGTACACCTTGAGTGTACTACCCGAGTGATTATCAATAGAGCAATTGATTATTGAGTAAAGTCTTGACATGAAATATATCGAACTAGAGATGAATTAATATAAAATATATATGAAATACATGGAAATAATTTGTATATATGTTATGTGAATACATGTTGTGGAAAAACATGTGTGTATGGGAATCCAAATATTGATGAATTCATATATGTGTTTCTTGAAGTTTATATGAATATGTGACTAACAAGGGTGATGAGAATGTGTGATAGGGCTTGTGAGATTAAATGGTTTGATTATGAATGGATAGTAAGTTTATTTCTAAGTTATACGGACTTACTAAGCATTATATGCTTATCCTCGTTTTATTTTTTTCTGTCTTACAGTAAATCGGAATGCTCGCTGGATTCATTCAGTTGATAAGGTAAAAAAATTATAGCTATAATGGCATGTATAGGCTAATTCGACTAAATCTTGTCTTGTAAATTGTGGTTTGAAACCTAGCCATTGGAATGGCTAATGATGATTGGTTTCATATATTTATGAAATTATGATATGGTGATTATGTATGTGTTAGCATAGTCTGACTTTGAAAATTTACCAAAAATTGTGGAAATCAAATTAGATGTTGAATAAAATATGAAATTAAATTTTATTGAGTCTATTTTTTCATAGAAGAAACGGTGTAAGCAATGGAGTTATAAATTATGAGATATAATAAATTTTGTGAGACAAGGCCAGAATGATTTTGGGTTCCCTTGTTCTGACTTTGGAAAATCATCGAAAATTGAAAGAAAATAATTAGGGGTTCAAATTTATATGTTTAAATTCTTAATAAGTCTATTTTCAATATAAGCAAACTGAAGCATCGTTCAAACCCTATACTTATTGGCTAACCCATAAATTCTGAAAATTTTATGGTAGAAATATATTTGAGTTTAGTTTCAAAAAAATCAAGCAAATCTTAATTTAGAATTCTTTAGCTCACGATATAAATAATTTAGTGACTATGACTCAAGTGGACAGTTTTGCTATGAACAGTAATTTACTCGAATTATCTGAAAATGTTATGTAATTACTGGTAATGCTCCATAACCCTATTCTGGTGACGGATACTGGTTGGGGTGTTACAGTTATGGTCATGACAACCATGCCATTTTCAGTTCGGAATCAACTAAATCAAATGACTAGAATATCCTGCCAAGCAACTCTTCGCAGACAGTAGGGATAATAGGTGTACTTGTCCCGGTCACTGGAAACCATCTACGGGAAGTTCAAGATAGAGTGCAACATCTTCAAGTGCAATTATACACTCCCTATATGGGAAATGAAACCAACTAGCATTAAACAAACTGATACGAACTCGTATCGTAATTGAAAACGAGTCGTAAATGTTGCCCAATCGTAAATTAGGTAGCTTTCGTTTTAGTTTTCAAAAAAAAAGGGAAAACGTTGGAATTAGATAATGGCAGCGGCTTTATAAACAAAACAAAGTGGTTTGATGGATATTGGTTGGGAGGTTGAAACAAGAAAGAACCCTTAATAGCAATCAAGGACCCGAGTCTTATATGTTTCAAAGTGGATGGATGAAAGTTGGATAAAATCGAGACCCACTATCTAGCAAGATAGGAACCAACGGTATTGGGGATGAACGCCACACCTGAATGGATGATAAGTTCGAAACAAAGTCAGATTGACGCCACTAGTAACTAGATAAGTCAATTTGAACCTTGAAGAATTAAGAGAGTGAATAGCTCACTATATGAAATTTCATTAAGCATCAAAAGTTCTTTCAACAACAAATTTAACAAGTATTTATAGGCTCAAGTCCTAGCTAGCCGAATGGCCACAAATAAGGCTAAATGGCTAAGTAAATTAAGCTAGAAACAACTAGAATTTTCTAGAAATAATCTATTAAAGTGTTTAGCAAAATTCTGCTGAATGAAGACTCCTTAAGGCTTAAGCAAATGAATCTTAAAAGGATGAATGCATAAGTAGCCCACTAGCCATGTCTAGGTTCGGCCATAGCCTTAATTGGCTCATTGAATTGGCAACTTTTGCTAAATAATTAGGAGCAATTAAGGAGGACGTTGAACAGCCCCAAAGGTGTGAAAATGAAGCTTGAAGGACCACTTGACTGTAAACTAGGCCAGCCGAATAGTCCCCCTTGTGTGAACAACAAGTGTGAACGCATAGATGCTCTCTTGGGAAAATAACCAGCCAAACTTGCAAGAGTTAATTGCTGGTACCTCTTTGGACGAATGGTCACCTTGGGGAAGCTAAATGGTGCAGCAAACATGCATTAAAAAGGTTCATTCATGAACCTTCTCATGCATGAACCTGCCCAATGTATCTTCCAAATTCTCTGAACCTACAAAAGAGTGAAAATCCATTTAATTCAAGCCAATTTCGGCTGGACACATTAAAAACACACTTTGAACATATTAACTATCATTTAGACAACTTAAATAACAACTAACTAAGACATATTAAAATCAGCTAAGTCCTAGACATCATTAATTCATGTAATTACTTAGACAAATTAAACTAAGTTTAAGACATACTTAATTAACTAATTAAGTTGTAGTAAAACTAAATAAATAATGCATAATAAAGTCTTTAATGAGCTAGCAGCCAAGCTAGCTAGCTGAGCAAATTTTGGCCTCAATTAAGTTGTAAATTTTCGGCAAATCCTTGAACTCCTTCCGATCTTCTTCCCAAGTTTGTTCCACCAAAGTTAAAATGGCATCTTTAAATTGTTTAGCACGGGCACCCGTAATTGGATCACTAGGCAGCTTGATAGCATCTTGATTGGCTTCCATTGTAGGGAGGTCATATCACAAACCTTGACAACACCCCCATTAAAGGCGCCTTCTTAATTTTAAAACACGATCATACCCTGCCTAATTTTGAGGACATTAAAGAACAAATTTGCAAATTTAAATCAACATTATTATTAGCAATAACATCTTTTTATTATATAAAAAATAAATTATTTTACCGTTTGAATTATAGGTAAAGATGTGTGATTCACAATTGTTCAAGAACTTGATGATGAGGATGCCATTTTTATGATGTGCATAAATTCAACATAATTTGCAAATCTAAATTAACACAAAAATTCAACTATATTTAATATTTTTAATATGTTTACAATATAAATGATCTGTCGTAATTTAATATATCAAATTAGGCTCTCTAGAACATTTAATGAGTTTATTCTCAAGCAATTAACAAGTTTTTTTATACTTTTCGTTAGTTTTTTGTTTTCAGTATTAATAATTGTTTTTATTTGGTTTTACTCATTTTGAGGCTCAAATAGACAAAATATTATCATTAGGAATCTAATGATGTGTTTGAGTTGGTGTAGGGAGATGACGGCGACCTTGAGAAGAATTACATTTTATGTGGGTGTCACGACATTGATGTTAGGATGTCGCAACACTGAACCTCCATTGGTTTAATGGTGCAAGACTTTAATAAGAAATCAACCTGGAGCAGACTTTCAAGAGTGTCGCAACACTAAGGCTGTTATGTCGCAACACCAAGTCTCCAAGGTTGTGATGTTGTTAATGGTTGTTGAAGTGAAAAAGCCATGACCACTTTCGATGATGTCACAACACCAGCCAGTCAATAGCGTGACATAGAGAACCCCAAAGCCAAGAGTGTGTCACTGTCGAGGGTGTCGCGACAATGAAACTTAGATGTCGCGATACCGCTGCCTGACATGGTGAAAAATACTGCAAGGGTAATCTTTGTCCAACACCAACCTAAATCAACCCATTACTTCAAAGGAAATTGTGCCAATATTAGGGTTGAAATTTTATCTCTTAAATATGTTTTGGTGTCAACTTAAAGAGTCACCTTTATATCATATTTTTACCTTAGTAGTTAGTTTCTTCTCCATTTCTAGGTTTTGAATCTTTACTTTTCTGAGCTTAGTGGTTGTAGTGATAGTTTTACTAGTTTTTAATGTAGCTTTTCTCTCTTTGTAATTAGATACTCAAACTTTTCTTTGTTTTAAATTTCTCTTCAAAACCTTTAATATATTTCAGTTTTGTTCACTTTTAAAAGTGTAAAAATCCTACCTTTAGCTGTGCTTTCTTCTCCATTGTTGTTGTTGTCATTCTCCAAAGAACTCATTAAGAATCCTAAGATTTCTCTAATCTTACTTTTATGCTTTATTAATGAATCATTTGAGCATGTATTTGATTGGTGTTGTTGTGTTGATGATGGCTAGTAACTAAATTTTGTGGTGGTTGGTTGATAGAAATATTGCATATTTAGTTTTTGGGTCATGGACTAAATTGTAAAAACTAGACTAAACCGAATAAATTTTAAAACCTAGAATTTACGCCTCTAGGTGAACATTTAGATAGGTGAGATCGAGAGGAGAGCCTATTGAGAACCAATTCCATTATCACGATTTACCTTGATGAGATCGAGAGATAAACTAGACTAAATCGTCTAATTTAGTAAAATAGTGATCAAGAGGTAAAATCGAACCAATTAGGGATTTAAACCATTTAGATCTCTAACCCAAGAATTAATTAGCAACATGGAAGTCAATCAATCACTTGAGTTCTTTGAATTGATTTTTTGCACACTTTTGATTATTTTGTAATTTAGTCATTTTATGTAGTAGATAGTGTAATTAAACATTGATAATGATTTGTCGTAATAAAATACTTAATGAACAACTAGCTAGATTGTTGATCATTTTATCACTTAAATTCTCTTAGGTTCGATATTTGAAATACTCTGTGTTCCACTATAACATAAAAATATTACACTTGCAGGTAACTGCCATAGTTCTAATTGTATTTTTGTTGATTCCATAACATCAACACACGTATGCCAAAACACGACCAACAAATATATTAATATATAAACAAAATATAATTATTATATAAATAAATTTAAATGATATAAATAAATGAAACTATTAATATATAAATTGTTACAAATTACTATATTCATATATTAGAACTAACAATTTTAATGGATTAAAAAAACTAACATTTTTAATTTTACCTCTCTAAGCTCATAAATAAAACTATTTTTAACATTTTATAAATTAATGAGAAAATGAGAGTGAAAAAGAGTTGAGTAAAATTTTTGGGAGAGATGAGTGAAAATGGGTAAATAGAAGCTGAGTGTTTTTTTTACCGTTTGAATTCTAATTGGATTGGCGACGTGACGAGACCTTGATGCAGCAGGAAATTGGTTCATGATAGATCGATTTTCGTCCCTCGACCATTGTCGGACTGATGTGACATCTTGCATCTATTAGGCAAAATGGTTTTCCGTCATTTTACCAACAAGTTTTTAACCCGTTTGACTGACGAGCATTGATTTTACTTAACTGACCCTTTCTAACTTGATTATGACTATATTTTTTCTTCTTTTCTAAAACATATTATCGTAAATAGAAAAAAGTGTGAAATTTAGCTTGTGAAAATCGATTTTCCCCCCCGGTCAGTTCTAGTTAAGTTATTTTTATTTTGTTTTGTTTTAATTTGATAAAAGGTGTTAGAATTAAGTGATCCGAATCCTTATTTAAATATAATACAATGGTAAAATAAAATAAAAAAAGAATCCCTATAGAACTACACTTCTTTTATTTTATTTTAAATAAGGTTTTTAAACCTTATTAAACTCCATCTATTTGATATTTATTAGAATAAGGTGTTTCAATCTTACTACACTCTATTAGAATATGGCTTTACAAGCTATAAATAGACATAGTCTATTCATCTTGTAATTGATTGAATTCGACATAGTGAATTTTCTTCTCCTCCGCCGTGGTATTTTCCCGAAAGGGTTTCCACGTAAAATCTGTGTGTTCTTTAAATTTTTATTTCTCTTTTCTTTGCTATATATTGTCATTACCGACATTATATTTTTCACAAATTGAAATCAGAGCTTCTGGGTTTTTCATCTCGATCACGGTAATGGCGTCTTTGAAGTATGAAATTTCACTGTTGGATCTCAACACCAGATTCGCATTGTGGCAGATAAAGAAGCAGGCAGTTCTTGCACAGATGGATTTAGAGGAAGCCCTGCTAGGGGTAGATAAGATGCCTTCGACATTGACGGAGGAAGAGAAGAAGCGCAAGGATCGAAAGGCATTAACACAGTTACATCTACATTTGTCTAAAGAAATTTTGCAAGATGTGATGAAGGAGAAGACCGCCGCTTCATTATGGAAGAGGCTAGAACAAATATGTATGTCGAAAACTCTAACTAGCAAGTTGCATATGAAGCAACGTCTTTATGCTTATCGTTTGGAGGAAGGTGTGTCTGTGCACAAACACTTAACAGTGTTTAAAGAAATTCTTTCAAACTTGGAGGCCATGGAGGTTCAGTATGATAAGGAAGATCTAGGGTTGATTCTATTTTGTCCGTTGCCCCTCTTATTTAACCTTTAGAGAAACGATTTTATATAGCCGCGAGTCTCTCACAGTTGATGAGGTTTATGATTCTTTGACCTCGTATGATAAGATGAAGCATATTGTGATTAAACCCGACTCTCAGGGAAAGGGTCTCATTGTTCGTGGGAGACAAGATCAAATACTGATGATGATCGTGGAAGGACACAGGAACGAAATCCTCGAGGTAAATTTAAAGGTAGATCGAAGTCTTCAAACAGAGGTAAAACTTGTAACTTCTGCAAAAAAAAGGGCACATTAAATTTGAGTGTTATAAGCTATAGAACAAGATTAAAATGGAGGCTGCGAATCAAAAGGAAAAACAACCAGAAAATTTCGGTGAAGCTGATATTGTAAAAGACTACAATGATCGTGAACTTCTAGTCTCTTCTGTCAACAATTCTAAAGTGAGCAAAGAGTAGATACTTGATTCGGGTTGCACCTTCCACATGTGTCCCAATCAGGATTGGTTTATAAATTAAGAAACAGTGTCTGAAGGTATTGTTTTGATGGGAAATAATACTTCGTGTAAAATCGTAGGTGTTGGAACAATTAAAGTTAAGATGTTTGATGGAGTTTTCAGAATACTTAGTGATGTACGACATGTTTCAGAATTGAAGAGAAATTTAATTTCGTTAAGTACTCTTGATTTAAAAGGGTATAAATACACAGCTGAAAGTAAGATTTTGAAGATTTTCAAAGGTTCCCTTGTTGTGATGAAAGGGCAGAGAAAGACTGCCAAGTTATATGTTTTGCAGGGTTCTACTGTTATTGGTGATGCAGCTGTTGCTTCCTCTTCCTTGTTAGATGATGATATTACTAAACTTTGGCATATGCGCCTAGGGTATATGAGTGAGAATGACATGACAGAATTGAGCAAAAGAAGACTTCTTGATGGGCAAGAAATTTGCAAACTGAAGTTCTGTGTGCACTGCGTTTTTGGGAAGCAAAAGAGAGTTCGATTCACCAGAAGAATCCATAACACGAAGAGAATATTGGAGTATATTTATTTTGATTTGTGGAGGCCATCAAGAGTGCCTTCAAGAGGTGGAGCTAATTATATGCTAACTTTTATTGATGATTTTTCTAGAAAAGTTTGGGCATTCTTCCTGAAGCAGAAAAGTGATGTGTTTTTCACATTTAAGTCTTGGAAAACTATGATTGAAAAACAGATGGGAAAACAAATAAAATACCTCCACACAGACAATGGCTTAGAGTATTGTTCTGATGAGTTTAATAAACTGTGCAAGTCAAAAGGGATCATGAGACACTTGACAGTTCGTCATACTCCATAACAAAACGGTGTTGCAGAATGAATGAATAAAATGATCATGGAGAAGGTTCGATGTATGTTGTCAAATGCCAACTTACCAAAGTCGTTTTGGACCGAAGCAGCCTCTACTGTA
This sequence comes from Gossypium rotundifolium, assembly GCA_025506655.1. Lineage (NCBI taxonomy): Eukaryota > Viridiplantae > Streptophyta > Magnoliopsida > Malvales > Malvaceae > Gossypium > Gossypium rotundifolium. Next base: position 170,030,945 of record CP106734.1, on the reverse strand, counting down.
TGTTTTTTGATCAACCGATCTCCATCCATTGCCATTGAAAAAAAGACTCCACAAGAGGTATGGTCTGATAATCCTGCTAATTATTCTAATTTAAAAATATTTGGGTGTCATGCGTATGCTCATGTTGATAATGGAAAATTGGAACCGAGATCCATTAAATATGTTTTTCTTGGTTATAGTTGGTGTAAAAGGGTATAAGTTATGGTGTCCTGAAAATAGAAAAGTTGTGATTAGCAGAGATGTTTTTGATGAAACTGCTATGCTACCTAACTTATCTCTTAAAGTCTCTTCCAATAAAGAAAATCAAAAGCAGGTGGAGCATCAGATTAATACAGAGTCGACTTCTCAAGCCAGTACAAAAATTGAGAATAGGGTTGCTTTTTCACCACAATACTCTATCTCCAAAAATAGAACTAGAAGAGAAATTAAACCTCCAAAGAAGTATTCCGAGGCTGATCTTGTTGCTTATGCTTTAAATGTGGCCAAAGATATAAATGCAAACCAAGAGTCGTCTGATTATTCTGAGGCGGTTAGCTGTGAAAACTTAGAAAAGTGGATGTTTGCTATGCAAGAGGAGATGAAATCACTCCATAAAAATAGAATTTGGGATCTTGTGAAACTTCCTAAAGGTAAAAAGGTTATTCGCTGTAAATGTGTGTTTAAAAAGAAAGAAGGGACTTTAGGAGTTGAATAACCCAGATATAAAACAAGGCTTGTTGCAAAAGGTTACAGTCAAATTCCAGGAGTGGACTTCACAAATGAGTTCTCTCCAGTTGTGAAGCATAGTTCGATTCGAGCTTTATTTGATATTGTGGCCATGCATGATTTGGAGCTTGAGCAGTTAGATGTAAAAACTGCATTTTTGCATGGAGAACTTGAGGAAGATATTTACATGCAACAACCAGAGGGTTTTATAGTCTCAGAAAAAGAGGGCTATGTTTGCTTTCTAAAAAAATCCCTTTACGGTTTGAAACAGTCACCAAGACAGTGGTACAAGAGGTTTGATTCTTTTATGACTTCTCATGATTTTAAAAGAAGTAGTTTTGACAGCTTTGTTTACTTTAAGAAAAACAGTGATGGTTCTTTTGTGTATCTTCTTCTTTATGTTGATGACATGTTGATAGCAGCAAAAGATAAAAGAGAGATAAGAAAGGTCAAAGCCCAACTAAGTGAAGAATTTTAGATGAAAGATTTGGGACCAGCAAAGAAGATACTTGGTATGGAAATTCTCAGAAATAGAAAAGCAAGTAAATTGTACTTAAGTCAGAAGGGGTACATTGAGAAAGTTCTTTGCAGGTTTAATATGTAGAGCGCTAAGCCTGTTAGTACTCCTTTAGCAGCCCATTTCAAACTTTCATCGGCTTTGTCTCCACAATCAGATGATGAGATTGAGTACATGTCACATGTTCTATACTCTAGTGCAGTGGGATCTCTCATGTATGCTATGATTTGTTCACATCCAGATTTATCATATGTAGTCAGTGCAGTTAGCAGATACATGGCGAATCCTGGTAAAGAACATTGGAAAACAGTTAAGTGGATTTTAAGATACTTGCGAGGTACTACTGATGTTTGCTTATAGTTTGGAAGAACTAGAGATGGAGTCATTGGGTATGTTGATGCCGATTTTGCTGGAGACCTTGATAGAAGAAGATCTCTCACTAGTTATGTCTTTACAATCGGAGGTTGTGCAATCAGTTGGAAAGCTACTTTGCAAACTACAGTAGCTTTGTCTAACACTGAAGCTGAGTACATAGCGATTACTGAGGCTTGTAAAGAAGCTATTTGGTTGAAGGGACTCTTTAGTGAGCTCAATGAAGACTTTTAAATCAGCATAGTATTTTGTGACAGTCAAAGTGCCATCTTCCTTACAAAAGATCAAATGTTTCATGAGAGAGCAAAACACATTGATGTTCGGTATCATTTTGTTCGTGATATTATTGCTCATGGTGATATTGTTCTGAGCAAAATTAATACTCATGAAAATCCTGCAGATATGATCATTAAGTCACTTCCTATAACCAAGTTTGAGCATTGCTTAGACTTGGTTGGTGTTCATTGTTGAAGTTAAACCCTTAAAGGGTTTTATGGAAGAGGTGGAGAACTTGTTCGTTGAGAGTTCACGATGAAGAACTTGTTTATTGAGAATTCGTGTCAAGGTGGAGATTGTTAGAATTAAGTGACCGAATCCTTATTTAAATGTAATACAATGGTAAAATAAAATAAAAGAAGAATTCTTATAGAACTACACTTCTTTTATTTTATTTTAAATAAGATTTTTTAAACCTTATTAAACTTTGCTTCGTCAACAATTCTAAAGTGAGCAAAGAGTGGATACTTGATTCGGGTTGCACCTTCCACATGTGTCCCAATCAGATTGGTTTATAAATTAAGAAACATTAATCGAAGGTGTTGTTTTGATGTGAAATAATGCTTCGTGTAAAATCGTAGGTGTTGGAACAATTAAAGTTAAGAAGTTTGATGGAGTTTTCGAATACTTAGTGACGCATTGACATGTTTTAATTGAAGAGAAATTTAATTTCGTTAAGTACTCTTGATTTAAAAGGTATAAATACACAATTTGAAAGTGGATTTTGAAAATTTTCAAAGGTTCCTTGTTGTGATGAAAGGGCGAGAAAGACCGCCAAGTTATATGTTTTGGAGGTTCTATCATTATTGGAGATGCATTGTTGCTTCTTCTTTCTTGTTAGATGATGATATTACTAAACTTTGGCATATGCGCCTAGGGTATATGAGTGAGAATGACATGGTGAATTGAGCAAAAGACTTGATGGGCAAGAAATTTGCAAACCAAGTTCGTGCGTATTGCATTTTGGGAAGCAAAAGAGAATTCGATTCACCAGAGGAATCCATAATACTGAAGAGAATATTGAGTATATTTATTTTGATCTGTGGAGGCCATCAAGAGTGCCTTCAAGAGGTGGAGCTAATTATATGCTAACTTTTATTGATGATTTTCTAGAAAAGTTTGGGCATTCTTCCAAGGTAAAAGTGATGTGTTTTTCACATTTAAGTCTTGGAAAACTATGATTGAAAAACAGATGGGAAAACAAATAAAATACCTCATGCATGCATAATGGCTTAGAGTATTGTTCGATGAGTTTAATAAACTGCAAGTCAAAGGGATCATGAGACACTTGATAGTTCGTCATACTCTATAGCAAAACGGTGTTGCAGAACGAATGAACAAAATGATCATGGAGAAGGTTCGATGTATGTTGTCAAATGCCAACTTACCAAAGTCGTTTTGGACCAAGCGACCTCATCAGTATGTTTTTGATCAACCGATCTCCATCCATTGCCATTGAAAAAAGACTCCACAAGAGGTATGGTCTGATAATTCTGCTAATTATTCTGATTTAAAAATATTTGGGTGTCATGCATATGCTCATATTGATAATGGAAAATTAGAACCGAGATCCATTAAATATGTTTTCTTGGTTATAGTTGGTGTAAAAGGGTATAAGTTATGGTGTCTGAAAATAGAAAAGTTGTGATTAGCAGAGATGTTTTTGATGAAACTGCTATGCTACCTAACTTATCTCTTAAAGTCTCTTCCAATAAAGAAAATCAAAAGCAGGTGGAGCATCAAATTAATACAGAGTTGACTTCTCAAGCCAGTACAAAAATTGAGAATAGAGTTGCTTCTTCACCACAATACTCTATCTCCAAAAACAGAACTAGAAGAGAAATTAAACCTCCAAAGAAGTATGCCGAGGCTGATCTTGTTGCTTATGCTTTAAATGTGGCCAAAGATATAAATGCAAACCAAGAGCCGTCTGATTATTCTGAGGCGGTTAGATATGAAAACTCAGAAAAGTGAATGTTTGCTATGCAAGAGGAGATGAAATCACTCCATAAAAATAGAATATGGGATCTTGTGAAACTTCCTAAAGGTAAAAAAGTTGTTCGCTGTAAATGTGTGTTTAAAAAGAAAGAAGGGACTTTAGGAGTTGAATAACCCAGATATAAAACAAGGCTTGTTGCAAAAGGTTACAGTCAAATTCCAGGAGTAGACTTCACAAATGTGTTCTCTCCAGTTGTGAAGCATAGTTCGATTCGAACTTTATTTGGTATTGTGGCCATGCATAATTTGGAGCTTGAGCAGTTAGATGTAAAAACTGTATTATTGCATGGAGAACTTGAGGAAGATATTTACATGCAACAACCAGAGGGTTTTATAGTCTCAGAAAAAGAGGACTATGTTTGCTTGCTAAAAAAATCCCTTTACGTTTGAAACAGTCACCAAGACAGTGGTACAAGAGATTTGATTCTTTTATGACTTCTCATGATTTTAAAAGAAATAGTTTTGATGACTTTATTTACTTTAAGAAAAAAATGATGGTTCTTTTGTCTAACTACTTTATGTTGATGACATGTTGATAGAAGAAAAGATAAATGAGAGATAAGAAAGGTCAAAGCCCAACTAAGTGAAGAATTTGAGATGAAAGATTTGGAACCAGCAAAGAAGATACTTGGTATGGAAATTCTCAGAAATAGAAAAGCAAGTAAATTGTACTTAAGTCGGAGGGGTACATTGAGAAAGTTCTTTCGGTGTTTAATATGTAGAGCGCTAAGCCTATTAGTACTCCTTTAGCAGCCCATTTCAAACTTTCATCGGCTTTGTCTCCATATTCAGATGATGAGATTGAGAACATGTCACATGTTCCATACTCTAGTGCGGTGGGATCTCTCATGTATGCTATGATTTGTTCACATCCAGATTTATCATATGCAGTCAGTGCAGTTAGCAGATACATGGCGAATCCTGGTAAAGAACATTGGAAAATAGTTAAGTGGATTTTGAGATACTCGCTAGGTACTACTGATGTTTGCTTACAGTTTGGAAGAACTAGAAATGGAGTCATTGGGTATGTTGATGCCAATTTTACTGGAGACCGTGATAGAAGAAGATCTCTCACTAGTTATGTCTTTACAATCGGAGGTTGTGCAATCATTGAAAGCTACTTTGCAAACTCACAGAGCTTTGTCTAACACTCGTCGAGTACATACGATTATCGAGGCTTGTAAAGAAGCTATTTGGTTGAAGGGACTCTTTAGTGAGCTCAATGAAGACTTTTAAATCAACACAGTATTTTGTGACAGTCAAAGTGTCATCTTCCTTACAAAAGATCAAATGTTTCATGAGAGAACAAAACACATTGATGTTCGGTATCATTTTGTTCGTGATATTATTGCTCATGGTGATATTGTTGTGAGCAAAATTAATACTCATGAAAATCCTGCAGATATGATCATTAAGTCACTTCCTATAACCAAGTTTGAGCATTGCTTAGACTTGGTTGGTGTTCATTGTTGAAGTTAAACCCTTAAAGGGTTTTATAGAAAAGGTGGAGAACTTGTTCAACGTTAAGAGTTCACGATGAAGAACTTTGTTTATGAAGAATTCGTGTCGGTTTAGATTGTTAGAATTAAGTGAAACTAAATCCTTATTTAAATGTAATATAATGGTAAAATAAAATAAAAGAAGAATCATTATGTAACTACACTTCTTTTATTTTATTTTAAATAAGATTTTTAAACTTTATTAAACTTTATCTATTCGATATCGATTGAAGAAAGGAAGAATAAGGTTACCTTCTTAAAATAGATTAAGGACAAAAAAAAAAATGGGTAAGAAATGCCCCCAACTGGAGCCTCCCTAACATCGTTGTGGCTTTTCTCTTCTCACCCTGACCCTGTTGTCGTTCTGTCGCTTTCCTTAAATCACTTCTATTATAAATTGGCTTAAACAGTAATCATGAAAACCCAACTACCAAGAACGATAGATTTTCCAACCCAAAATTTCAAATCCCTTGATTCCTTTTTGTCAACCAAGCATCCCACCCGGACTGTTAGTTCGCTGTTTCATCAATTTCCCAACCTACCCTTTTTGTTTAATTTCCTACCCCAATTTTCGCCACAAATCTAATCCAAAATGAGCTGGTGGTGGGCTGGTGCCATTGGAGCTGCTAAGGCAAGTCTCTTTCCTCTTTTGGCTTGCTGGATTTGTCTTTACCTTTAGGAAATTGCTTGTGATTTTGATTTTTTTTTCTGTTTTAATATTTGCAGAAGAAATTTGAGGAAGATGAAGCACCGAGAAGCTTCCAGAGCGTTGGCCTGATAATTGGAGTCACCGGCATAGTCGGCAACAGCTTGGCTGAAATCCTCCCGTTATCCGACACCCCCAGTGGCCCATGGAAAGTATACGGGGTGGCTCGTCGGCCCAGACCCAACTGGAACGCCGACCAGCCAATCGAATACATTCAGTGCGACGTATCCGACCCGAATGACACCGAATCGAAGCTCTCTCAACTTACCGACGTCACCCATATCTTCTACGTCACCTGGACCAACCGAACATCCGAAGCCGAGAATTGCGAAATCAATGGTTCCATGCTCCGCAATGTTTTGCGTTCCGTGATCCCAAACGCACCCAATCTCCGCCACATCTGTCTGCAAACAGGAGCCAAACATTATCTTGGACCCTTCGAGTTGTTGGGTAAGATCCAACTGCATGATCCGCCTTTCACCGAAGATTTACCGCGGTTGGACGCATCCAATTTTTACTACCATCAAGAAGACATCCTCTTTGAAGAAATCGAGAAAAAAGAAGGATTAACCTGGTCGGTGCACCGACCCGCAGTCATATTCGGGTTTTCGCCTTACAGTTTAATGAACGTCGTTGGCAGTCTTTGCGTTTACGCGGCCATTTGCAAACACGAAGGCAAACCGTTACACTTTCCTGGGAGCAAAACCGCTTGGAACTGTTACTTTGAAGCTTCGGATGCGGATTTGATTGCGGAGCAACATATATGGGCGGCGGTGGATCCGTACGCCAAAAACGAAGCCTTTAATGTGACTAATGGGGATGTTTTCAAGTGGAAGCATTTGTGGAGCGTTTTGGCAGAGCAATTTGGGATAGAAGAATTTGGGTTCGTGGAAGGGGAGAACCGGGGGTTGGAAGAGATGATGAAAGGGAAGGAAGGAGTTTGGGAAGAAATAGTGAAGGAGAACCAGTTGCAGAAGACGAGTTTGCAGGAGGTGGGAAACTGGTGGTTTTTGGATTTGGTGCTTTTGGCTCCGCTGCAGTTGCCGCTGCTCAGTATGAACAAGAGCAAGGAGCATGGGTTTTTGGGGTTTAGGAATTCCCGGAATTCATTTGTTACTTGGATTGATAAGATGAAGGCTTACAAGATTGTGCCTTGATCTCATTCAATCTCTTGTTTCAAATTGTTTCCTTGGTTTTTCAGATGAAGTAGAAATTTCTGTTGTTGTACTTCTAAAATAAGTTCGTAGGGTAAGCTATTAATTGGCATTCAACCGTAAGATGTCAGAAACAATTGCTTACCTTCAAAGAGAAGCTTCTGTTTTATTTGTGAAAATGCTGTGTGGTTTTCTTTTCCCTTTATTTGTTTATGATGCATTGTTTATTCTATCTTGTAGAATCTTGAATTATACTATTTATACTTGTTGATTAGACAAAGTCTTGGCAAATTTATTGCATATCAGTTCAATATCATGGTTAATAGTTTCTGCCTGTGGTAATGCTGTTATATGATTAGCTTCCGTTAAGTGACTATACATTTTATAATCAGCCTTGTTATTTACTTGGTTTTAGCTCATAGTTTTGAATTACTCTTTCAGTTTTAGTCGTACATTTTTGGAAGCTTACTTTGTTTGATTAGTTGCCTTCACTTTATCTTTGTGGTGGTGCTTGAGATATGACCATGGGGGATGATGACTACCAGTTATGAAAAGGTTCGCAAGTGGTCCATATGGTAAACATTCTCTAGGCTGATGGAGGGGTAAATTCATATTGGCTTTATAACAGTACAAATGATTCTGAGCTGATACCTACCTTAAAGAACTTGCAGAGTTAATAGGCAGGGAACTATATGGTGGTAACTTGTTCACCCATTTGAGTTACTGTATACTGATAATCTGTTCACCTACCTGGGTTACTTAAGTTTGTTTAAGGACCCTCTCTAACTTGACTACAGAGGAGAGGAGAGGCTGATCCATCCATTTGTTTCTCAAATGGTGTGTTGATTACTTTGTTATTATCTGGTGAACCTTGACAGCTGCATTTCGCAATCATGTAATTAATTTAGCTGTAAATGAGTTTAAAGTAGATAAAAGTATCCTCGAAACCTTGATACTAGAATGTAGGTAGTATTTTTCTTTTTTATTAAAAAATAATGAATAAATTAATTATTATATATTTGATCAAAGAATAAATTGGTCTTTTTATTAACACCTGTCTGGTCATTTCATTAGGCACGCCAATTTTAACTGTAAAAATTAATAAATATAAAAAATATTAGTTTGCTATTTAATCGGAAGTATAGGAACTAATTTATCAAAATGTAGGGCAAAATGTAATATGATTTATAGTACAAGGGTTTCTATGGTTCTTTTACAAGTAAAAGTATAATGAAAGCTCTTGTAAGAGTCTTTATTTAAGAAATGAATAAATTAATTCTTGTACATTAAAATAAATCGAATCTTACAATAAAAATTTCAAATATTTTTATTGTTAAAAACTAGTTTATGTACGTTTTGTGTAACAATTTATTATTTTGTCTCATCATGCTAATTTTTAATAGAAATGATTAATTTTTTAATTTAATGTAAAAGAATTAATTTATTTAATGTTAAAGTATAAAGAATAAAATATAATTTAACTTTTAATAGAGAAATTTATATAATGATTTTATGTTGTAACTGATGGCAGAAAGGTGATCAGCGATGGCCATTTGTCCTTCTTCATTTGGGACCTTAAATGGTCCCTCCTCCCCAACCCCTATAAGGAGAAGCAAGTAAATGTATGAAGGACCACGCAAGAAGAAAGAAAGAAGGAAGAAAGAAAAGAAGGAAGAAAGAAAAGAAGGAAGGAAGGAAGAAGAAAGAAAGAAAGAAGGAAGAAAGAAGAAGAAAAGAAGGAAGAAAGAAGAAAGAAAGAAGGAAGAAAGAAAAAAAAAAGGAAGAAGGGAAAAAATTAGGAGAAAATTAGGTATAATTTTTTAAAATAATGTTTGTGTTTTGATTTTTATTTTTATTAAATTATTTTAGTATATGTTAATTTTTATTTTATGACTTATTTGTTGTTAGTAGTTTATAATATAAGTAGTTTAAGTAGTTTAAGTAGTTTATAATAATTTTATTATATGTTAATTTTTATTTTATGACTTAGTTTATAACTAACATTAGTAGTTTAAGTAGTAGTTAGTTAGTAAGTTAGTTAGTTAATACTATTATGATTGGTAGGTAGTTAGAATAGAAACCCTAAAAAATATTTAATTATGTTAGTGTGTATTAATATGTTAGTTTTTAACTCTAACATTATTTTAGTTAGTATATTATTATTAGTTAAACTTTAATAATTAATTTATTTAGTATATATATAAAACAATTATTATTATTGTTAGTGTAATATTGTCGTTAGTAAAAATGGTAAATGTTATTTTATTTAGTATTATATTACTATTGTTAGTAATATATTATAGTTATTGTTAGTATAAAACATTAAAATAATACATAAAACATTATGTATAAAAATAAATAATATAAAATAATAAAATATGAAAATAGTATATATTTTTAAAGTAATACAATTTAAGAAAAGAAAATATGAATAAATAGTTAAAATAAGTGGGTTTTACTAAATTGATATATAAAAAGTAATAAAACAATACATTTGAAATATTACGAGTAAAAGAAATAATATAAAATAATAAAATACTAAAATAGTAAAATAATATATTTGATTTATTATGCACTAAAAGGTAATCAGAATAATATATTTGAATTATTATGTACTAAAATAATATAAAATAAAACGGACAAAGGTTTCGTAATATATAATAATTATTACTAAATTATTATTTGTTAATCAATGGTTTTATTAGAAAAGGTATAATGATACGTAATATTGTTATTAAGGAATCGTAAAAATTATTATTATTACTTTAGCTATGTTAATATAATATTATTATTAAGAAAGTAAATATTATTATTAGTTATTATCATTATTTGTAAAAACTCTAATTAATATTTGACTTAATACTATGATGTTTGTATAAATAATAAAATATTATATTTATTATGCCGCTTACATGATGTTCTTATTATATTATTAGTATTGGCATGTTATTTGTTACTAATTGAATATAGATTTATTGTTTTTATGTAGGTAAAAATTGATTTGAGACGAAATGGCTTCATTGATTAGTGAAGTTCTTCACATATGCATACCGCTAATAATATGGTAATGTATTGTTATTTATTAATCACAAAGTTATATTAACAAAATAGCTACATAATAAATTATGTTATTATACATAAGTAGTAATCTTTTATGATTTAACATCGGGCTGTGATGACGGTATTATGGGGCCGTGAATGGCGAAGAAATCCCGGATGAACGATCGATGCCATATATAGAGCAAGTCGGATCTCGTCAAAAGACCGATCCGGACGCTTGACTTATGCGGTATGATTTAATATCCGCACTAGTCGAGCGTTGCGCGGAGACCCACACTTTTCATTTTTCGTGTGAGAGCATGCATAATACTTGAGGATGTTGCATCGCATTTGGGCTCCCATTATTGACGGAGTCTCGCAAGACGCAAGGCGGTAGTCAATTCGCCATTTCCTCCGTCGAGCCTACTAGGCACTTTCGTGAATAATGGAGAATATTTTACGTAATTAAAATTTACATGACCGAGAGCGAGGTATTAAATATATATCACCGATGCCATCAAGGCGCTTTTAATGTGCGCTAGTCGAGCGTACATTATGCACATCATAGGGGGTATCGATGCCCAAAGGCAAACAATAATAGGTTCATATTCGCAGACCTACCCTATTGGTCGATTTAAGCAATGCTCGTCGATAGTTGGCTCGCAGCTTTACGTGGTTGTACCGCTGAGCTTTGGCTTCATACATTTACGCACCCAACGACGGAGACATAGCGGATGCCTTACACTATTGCAGCCTCGGTTTTTTTATCGGATGCCATTCTTGGCATCGCCACCCACCAACCATACGTATATCCATTAGTGAACAGTGATAAAATATAACTTATTTTTAATTGAAATTTCTTTATATTGATACTATTTGACTTAATTTTTTTTATAGGTGGAGTATTTATCCCAGTATCGGAGGTCGTGACATCATTCCGACATATACCGCTTATGATTGAACAACAACATGTCGGGGAAGGGTAAGCGATTCCAATATTAGTTACGTAGTAGTTTGTATATCTTATTTACTAATCGTGTTTAATTTTAACAATGTTATTAATCGCAGTTTATATGGATGCCATACCGTAACCGAAATTACACCGTATATACTTCTGCCCTCCTATATCCATCAGATATGTGGTGCACAAACGCACCAATTGTCTCATTTCATGTAGTAGAGTGGTATCACGGAACCGAAAGTGCTACGGCAATTTAATTCGCCCAATACATCCCTGTAACCGCTGCTGTGTGGGAGAGGTTCATTCCAAAAATAAAAGAGGAGATCGACTGGATTGGGGGGTTAGGCATGGTCAATTTAGCATGTGTGGAATGATCGCATGTCCCAATGCCTCGGGATGGATATAGCTTCAGCCTTCAACCTCCATTAGAGTACATACAATGGTACTCTAGTATGGGAAGCCATATTCTTCTGGAGAGGCCGACCTGTAATCCCCCTACATGTACAAAGGGCATGAGGCAAACGAGCCAAAGCGATATGGAGGCCGAGAGCCAGATCCCGATCTCCATCGGAGCCCGAGTCGGAGGGCGAGAGCCGAGCCCGAGCAATCACATTCACATTCGGATGCACATTCAGATCATCCATATGTGCCGGGCATCGACAACTTTTTGGCTCGCCAGAGGTGGATACCAGTACGGAGTTGATATATTCGGATCATACACAACGCAGACGCAGACTCCCGGCCATATCCTGGTCGTATCCATCGTGATCGAAGCACTCATTCGCTCGAGTTCATCTATGCCCTTCGAGCGACATGATTTTTCGGCCATGTTTAGCACACCACCATCTCGACCCCCACCTGGACCCCCACCGGAGACTGACGATGATGTTGGTCGTCAGCAGTAACGGACGACGTGAACGCCGACCACCGCAGTAAATACACACCGAGGACTACACCATCGAACCATCGCTTTAGGTGTTTCTTCCGGTCTTAATTTTCTTGTATTTTGTATTTGTAAATATTACGATGTTTATACTTTATTTGTATAAAATTAACTTAATTATTTGTAGCTATGATTACTTAATATTGCTATGATTTTTGATGATTTGGAGCTTTAAAATTTCAGAACAAGATTTTTAAGACATGACACCAACAAATTTCACCTACACCAATACCTAAATTGATTTGTTTACTTTACACATGGATCTAGTTGCAATTTAACCACATTTTCATCAAGGGCATTTATTTCGATTATGACCACCTAACCCTCGTGATATTCCATAGCGCTTACCATCGGATTTCTCCCTAAAGTCCATTTCATTACGGATTCGGATGATTGCGATGGCCTCTCGAATTCTCGCAGAGTGCTTTGTCTGGGACAAGCTCGAAAGTCGTCCGAGGCACCTCCCATGTAGACAGTTTCGGGCAGATGAGGAACTCATTTTCTGCATATCGCAATGTACGCCTAGCGTGTACACATCATCGAAAAATGTTCAACACTAAGGTTCGCTTTAGCACACGCCGCCACAACATGTGCACACGGATAATGAAGTGTTTGGAACCTCCTGCATTCTGCGACCGTGCGTTCAAGATCGACTCTATAAGACCTAGGTGGCAAACCGAGTCGACGAATCGATAGACTCTATAACTCGAAAAGTTTCTATTTGTCGTGAATATATTTCTACAACCATCGACTAATCCAAATGCCGGTTTGCAATCAATGCATCCCCGACATCTTCCACAAACACGTGTCCCGCATCCATCCGGGTTGACTTGTTGTTCACCCATTCTTGGCATCAAGGTTGCCAACCTGTAGAATGTAGCCAGAAGACAGATGAAATCGGTAAATGTCGTGTTCAACAACATACGTTGACCCTCCACCAAGTTTGTGGTCATTTGACCATAACGAAAGCCCTAGTCAAAACTTTGAGCTCATTGCCACGGCTCCATTGTACCCAACCACTCTTCAAAAGATTTGTTTGTTTGACCTTCCATGTCACTCTCAAGTTGAGTCATCATTTGGTGAAAAAATATGTGGCTCTAACTTATGCACTGTACATGTTTTAAAAAATGTGTTACTAGAATCGGATAACTAAAAAATATTAAACTTATATTAAAAATATAAGGTTATCATTTACCTATTTTCACCACTTCTCTCTTCCAGCTTTGATTCTTATACTCTGAAGAAAGAATAAGCAATGTGACGGATGCAAGAACGGATCTCCATGGCACACCGGAACGCCTAATTGCGGTAATTAGTCCTTTCCTCTATCGGAGATGATGCAAATATTATCGTTGCTAATAACATACATACCGCAGGTTGGTCAAGAAGAATTCTCAAGATTCCATATTCTCCTTATCTACTATTGCAAACGCTATTGGGAGCATCGCCCTATTGCCGCCTCTGAGCAACCGCATAAGTAAGATCTGTGTATATTTTCCGATAGCCATGTCCCATCCACCGCACAAACGGCTTACATGGTGGAAATACCAGATACATGGATCAAACGCCCGTAACATCCGATGAAAAATTCTTTTCCTACTGTAATTGGTCATTTGAGCCTTTAAAAGGTCGTGGTTCAGAACTCAATCACACGCTCTCGGTATGTACTCCCGTGACAAGAAATTTATCCATCCTTGTAGCTCGTTATACGATGAATCGTAATTCCGCATAATTGTTCCATTGCCATCTCGCTTAGCTATCCACCTTTTAATATGATACTGACATCGATTTGTGCTTGTATTTCAAAGAATCGCATCAAACTTTAATAGCTCGGCATGTCCTTCACCATTGGCATGATACATATACATATAGTTTTGGAATCAAGTTTTCGATGATCTTCGTCATATGCGTCGATCGATGTGTGAGGCCCAACCAATTTTCTTATCTCCCACATTTGCGATTTTGAATGAATGCCACGTGATCCGCCAATTATAGCCTTCCACGCCTTCCAACACCGCAATATATATATCACGATTTAGACTCGCGACTTTATAATCCATCGATATATCCATGCTATACCGCTTAATAGCAATACGCACTCTTCTTTATCAATCTCTCGCTCACGAATAACTCCTCATGATCGGAATTTACTGGCTACCCGGTGAGCATGACATATTTCGTGGTACTCAAAACTCGCCATACGTCACGGGCGTTTGGTCTATGAGCGACATGTGTGGCCCAGATTATTGTGTATCGTAATATCATCGATTCTGGTTCTCCGATGAAGACGCGACCATCGCTCCCATCGCCATTCACGTCCTTCATCGTCAATATCATCGTGTATATCGTCCATATCGGATCACCATCAATATCGACCTCTTCCTCACAATGATCACAACTATCGCGGTCCATCATCACCAACGACATCAATATCGAGTGTAATATTAAGATCGATATCGATCCCATGTATACTCGAGTCGGCATCAACATACGATATTGGAGGCACTATGCGGGTTCTTCACGTCATGTTCTTCATCATATATGCATTGAAGTCTTCATTTTGCACACAATACCGATTTAACTCCAAATAAGTTGAATCGTGTATTTTGTTACTCCCATTCCCAGTGAAAAGAGTTGATCATTGTCTCCACGTTTTCGTTTTCTACAAGTTCCATTTTCGTGAATTTGATCGGATCTCACGAAATTGGAAACTTGTAGAAAATTCTCAAAATCGATCTCCCCAACGTCTAACAATTTTTATGCTAATCCTTCCCTTCATATCATCCAACGAGACATTTCTATTAAATCTCATTGTTATTTGTTGTCTATATTCAAATATGCATCCAACGGTTGTTGTCAAGATGATTCCATCGAAATAAACGATACGAAAAATTGATCATCCATCTTCAATGGTCAATCTGTTAAAAATAAACAAAATTTCTCAAACAAAATTTAAAACATAACATTCACAATAAAAATTAATTAATATAAACAAATAACTTACTAACAAATCAAAATCAACAAACAAAATAGAATAGCTTTAAAACAAAACTAAAAAATTTAAATAATAAAAAATAATAATTAGGTTTTTTACTATACTAACAATCTTAATAATACTAACTAAAATATACTAACTAAAATATTGACTTTTTAGAGTAATACTAAAGTATTAATATACTAACTGTCAATATATTATTTTAAGATTCCAAGGGTTTTAAAGTAATGTTTATTAGTATACTAACACATTAATATACATACTAATTAACAATATATTATTTTAGGGTTTTAACTAACATATATTAATATACTAACACATTAATATACATACTAACTATCATTAATATACTAACACTTTTCTCAAATTTGATTACTTTTAAAAATATACTATTTTCGTATCTTATTATTTTATATTTTTATTTTAATACATAATGTTTTCTATATTATTTTAATGTTTTTTATACTAACAATAATTATAATATATTATCAACAATAATAATATAATACTAATTAAAATAACATTTACCATTTTTTACTAACAATAATATTACACTAGCAATAATAATAACTATTCTATATACTATCTAAATTAATCATTAAGGATTAACTAATAACAATATACTAAATAAAATAATGTTAGTGTTAAAACTAACACATTAATATATACTAACATACTAACTAAGTTACCATAACTATTTTTTTAGGGTTTTAGGGTTTAACCTACTAATCCTAAGTAAGTAACAATACTTATTAATAGTTTACTACAACAAATAACTAATAAAATAAAATTTAATATCTAATATAATAATATACTAACAACAAAGAACACAAATATTATTTCAAGAAAAATATACCTAATTTTCTTAATGTTTTTCCCCGATTTCTTCCTTCTTTCTTTCTTCTTCCTCTTTCTTTTTCCTGACACTTCTTCCTTCTTCCTTATTTCTTTTTCTTCCTCTTCTTTTTCCCGGAGACTTCTTCCTTCTTCTTCTTCGCAGAAGAACCTTTCTAGGACGAGGAGCTATTTAACGTGGGTCGGTGCTAGCCGCCAAGCCATTGACCGGTTGTGCCGCCTGGCAAAGACATTGTCCTGTGTGAAAACGCCTATTGTATGAAAAATTCAACTTAAGATTCTTGCCCTCAACTCTCAATTCTCAAGTTACTTATATAAAATGGAATTTTACGTAAATAAAAGTGTTTGAACGAAAATCTAATGTAAATAAATTTCAAAGTAACTACGTAAAATGGGTCCAACCAAGACTTAATGTTAGGTAAGACTTAATGTTAGGTAAGAATTTTAATTAAGTCATTGAACAATACATCAGCTATTAGTTATTGGTTTGGGGAAGTAATGCGAAAGTAGCGTAGATTCCTCCTTTACCCTCTCATCCATGATTCAATCAAGAAAATTTGGTGGATGCTGCATCTTCTCCACAATAACAAAGTAAAAAGAAACAGGGAGAAGTTTAAAATTTTTTTGGAAGGAAATTAAATTGTAATTTTATGATAGTAAAATATAAATTTATTATTCGAATAAATTATATTTTTATAATTTTAAAATGTTAAATTACATATTTATTATTTTTGAGGAGCTAAAATATAATTTTACTTTTTATTAATTTAAAATTTTAAAATATCTAAATAAAAATTTTTATTTTAAAAGAATCGAGTCCTACCTATACCCCTTCCAAAAAGTAACAATAAACTGCTTTTGCCTACGCTGATGATATAAAATTTACGATTGAATTGAGAAAATATGTAAATACTAAAAGTTTGGGTCAAATTTTCTCAAATAATAACTAAAATATGTAATTTGAAAATGTTAAAATACTAAATGGATAAAATTAAAATTTACCCTAATTCAATGATGTCACATATTCCTTTTGATTATTATAATATTTATTTCACTCTTATATTGTAATATTTTAGTCACATTTTAACCTATAACAAAGTGAACACTAGTGTTTGATCAGCGTGACTCGTCTTGGTTTATGGCTTTAACTATACTGCCTCTACTGTAACCGAAACCATACTGTTGAACAACATCAATACCAACCATATTGCATGCAATTATGGCTTTAAATCTACTTTTAAAATTTGAGTGAGTAAACATTCATGACATGGTATTTGATTATTATAAACCCATTTGATGAAGCTTAAATTTGCCTTTTTGCACCATTATGATATGTTCAAGATAAGCAAAGAGTTGTGACCAACTTAAAAAGGTTTTACAACTACAATATTTAAAGCTATGTAAAGTTCAAAAGAAGCACACCTGACACCTTAATTTTATGTTTGTTTCATGTCTTAATAGAGAAAATGTTGAATTATTTTACTCATGAACTTTTAGTGATAATGTTGATGTGGTTCTTCTAACAATGGATGGAGCTTGAAATAATGTTTAGGTATGAAAACTCAAGGGTTGTGCATAATTAACGTGAGTAAAGAGATCAGCATCTAAACTTATTCTCCCAAATGCTTATCCAACTACACAAAGGGCTGCCCAGAGACTGTTCATTCATCCATCATCTTACCATTCATGTTAGCTTGTTGATTTGCTTAATCACCGGTGTTGATGGTGTTCTAACACTAAGGTTTTGTTGGATGGAGTGAAAAGAAGATTAAAAAGGTGAAAATTTTAAGGGTTAGAAAATAAAATATAATTTTGAATTAAATTAGATAGTCTTTCACTGTAATTCTTGGTGGAAATTTTGGTTATCCAGAGTGGGTGTTGGCTGCGCTCCTATTTTCTTTTCAATCCAAAAAGGAAAAGTCTCCATATGTGAATCCCAAACATTGTCACGGCTCTCCTCATCCCTTGTGTCGTTTTTATTAATTGCGTGCTATAAATTGGCAAAAAGGAGTATTGTTTAAAACCAAGAACAAAATCCTTTCCAATACAATATTTCAAATCCCTTAAATCTTCTTGATCAATAAAACACCCCACCCAGATTGTTAGTTAGCTATCCCATCAAATCATCTATCATCAATTTCCTAACGTTTCCTTTTTGGTTTATTGTCGTCTCCCATAAATCTAATCTAAGTTGTTTTAAAGAAAGAAAATGAGCTGGTGGTGGGCTGGTGCTATCGGAGCTGCTAAGGCAACTCTCCTTTTCATTGGCTTGCTGGATTTCTGTTTACCCTTCACGAAATTGATTCTTTGTTTTAATTTTTGCAGAAGAAATTTGAGGAATATGAAGCACCGAAAAGCCTCAAGAGCGTTGGGCTGATCATTGGAGTCACTGGCATAGTTGGCAATAGCTTGGCTGAAATCCTCCCATTATCCGACACTCCGGGCGGCCCATGGAAAGTATACGGGTGGCCCGTCGGCCCAGACCCAACTGGAACGCCGACCATCCAATCGAGTACATTCAATGCGATGTATCCGACCCGAATGACACCGAATCGAAGCTCTCTCAACTTACGGACGTCACCCATATCTTCTACGTCACCTGGACCAACCGAACATCCGAAGCCGAGAATTGTGAGATCAACGGTTCCATGCTTCGCAATGTTTTGCGTTCCGTGATCCCAAACGCACCCAATCTCCGCCACATCTGTCTACAAACAGGAGCCAAACATTATCTTGGACCGTTCGAGTTGTTGGGTAAAATCCAACTGCATGATTCGCCTTTCACTGAAGATTTACCGCGGTTGAATGCTCCCAATTTTTACTACCATCAAGAAGACATCCTCTTTGAAGAAATCGAGAAAAAAGAAGGATTAACCTGGTCGGTGCACCGACCCGCAGTCATATTCGGGTTTTCGCCTTACAGTTTAATGAACGTCGTTGGCAGTCTTTGCGTTTACGCGGCCTTTTGCAAACACGAAGGCAAGCCGTTACACTTTCCTGGGAGCAAAGCCGCTTGGAACTGTTACTTTGAAGTTTCGGATGCGGATTTGATTGCGGAGCAACATATATGGGCGGCGGTGGATCCGTATGCCGAAAACGAAGCCTTTAATGTGACTAATGGGGATGTTTTCAAGTGGAAGCATTTGTGGAGCGTTTTGGCAGAGCAATTTGGGATAGAAGAATTTGGGTTCGTGGAAGGGGAGAACCGTGGGTTGGAGGAGATGATGAAAGGGAAGGAAGGAGTTTGGGAAGAAATAGTGAAGGAGAACCAGTTGCAGAAGACGAGTTTGCAGGAGGTGGGAAATTGGTGGTTTACGGATTCGATACTTTCGGCTCCGTTGCAGGTGCCGCTGCTCAGTATGAATAAGAGCAAGGAGCATGGGTTTTTGGGGTTTAGGAATTCTCAGAAATCGTTTGTTACTTGGATTGATAAGATGAAGGCTTACAAGATTGTGCCTTGATCTCATTCAATCTCTTGTTCCAATTTGTCTCCTGGGTTTTCAGATGAAACTTTTGTTGTTGTACCTCTAAAATAAGCACATAAGGTAAGCTATCATGGCAGTGGCGTGGAACCGTAAGATGTTAGACACACTGGCTGACCTTCAAATGTTGTCTCCCTGTATTTGTTTATGATGCATTGTCTTTTATCCTATTCTAATATTAGAATTATACAATAAAAACTTGTTCGATTAGACAAAAGCCTTGGCGGGAAATTTATTGTATGCCATGGTGAATAGTTTGTGTTTGTGGTGAGGCTGTAATTATTGATTAGTTCCCATTATGTGATTATACATTTTATAATCTGCGTTTTTATTATTTACTTGGTTTTAGCTTTAAAGTTTTCAAAAGTTCTATCCTCTTGCTTGCCTGCCCCACGCCGCATGGAATTGATATGCCACTCCTCAATTTCCTTACCCTCTATGGACAGTGCTACCACAACCGTCATCATAACCATTCAACAAATCGCCGAATCACGACTTTTTCCTCTTTCTCCCAAATGTTTGGATAATCGAAAAAATTAAACATAAACTCAAATTAGGGTGTTCAAATGGTTAGTCGATCGATTAACCAAATTAACTGAACTTTTTAATCCGTTAATGGAATTGAAATATTTCGGTTAATTAAATTAACCGAAATTTATATATATATTTTGTTAAAACAAGTATAAAACATATAAAATAAATAAATCTATAATTTTCATTTGACCGAATAAACCGAACTTAACCAAACTAGTAATAGCCTAATACATATAATATATAAATTATTTATTAACTTTGATTAATTCAGTTAATTACACAATTTCGAATCGAATTAACAGTTAATCGACTTTCGACCGAACTAAATAGATTAACTGACCGATTAACCGAATTAAATCAATTCAATCGGCTAATTCGATTTTAACCAAAATTTGAACACCCTTAACTCAAACTACCGTGCTATAGAAGCAGGCAAAACCGTTGTAAGAAAATTTGAATGAAGAAATGTTTCTTTCATGGACAAAACGGAATCGAAAGAAATAAAAGGCAGTTAACGGCACCAGCAAAAACACTTACCCTCGCCTCTGCGACAGTTAATTCCCCTTAATATTGTAATAATGCTAATTATTTATATGTTAAAACATAAATATTTAAATATGTAAACCCGCTGTTTGGTGCAGGTATAATTCTAGTTTCAATTAAATTAGTCGAATAAAAATTTTAATGTGTTAGAAATACTTTTTAGGGGTTATATGTGGGATAATCATCTTTGGGTCAACAAAATTACTTTTTAACTAGTAATAAAATATAACTAATAAGGGTAATCTGAATATTATATATTTAACAATTGTAATATTTTGCTTGAACTATTACTTTTATATTATTTTAGTTAAATTTACCTTAAACGGTAGCAAATATATATTTGTAAAGATTACTGTTTTGTTGTGGCTATGAGTTCTGGGTAAAAGACGACAAATTGCTATATGCACTTGTCTTTATTCTTTTGGAGGAGACATCATACGTTAGGCATGGAACATGTGCAATCACAGGCAACAACTCTGATGGCCTGCAAAATTTAGCTTAGCAGGTAGCTTCGTGTGTGTGTGTGTATTTGTATATATATATTCTGGTACTCCATTCATATTCCAGGGAAAATAGAATAACCAGCAATTAAAAGGGTACAATTAAGGGAAAAAAAGACATTAATCGTTGCCTCTTCATTAATTCATTTTCACCTGTATTAAATACTATAAGTCCATTCATATGTTGTAGTCAAATGTTAAAACAAATATTATATGTATATGTAAATTGCATAGCATAAAGTCTCAGGCTCCCTTTGGATGCCCGTTTGGCTCTGGGAGGTGAGATTGGCCTAAATAATTGCTGCCCACCGCCTGTCAGGTCTGTTTGGTTTAGCAGCAAGGTTCAATGAAAACCCATCCCCACCACACCGGTCTCGCTAAAAATCAACCGGGAGTGAAAGCAATTAAAGGTCGATGAGCAATTGGTGTTTTCACGGACCAAAATACCCATACTGTTAAACTAATTTCTTTCCCAAACTTCTCGTGTATGAGAATCCCTCTGCCTCCTGCCGCTACCTCTGCACTGAGAGCGTCCTCCACCGTGGTGAAGTGGTGAAGATTTTAGCCAAGTTCTTCCCCGAGTATCCCATCCCTACCAAGTAAGTTTTTTACTCATCCAATTTGTTTTTTCCTCCATATGAACTTTGACAAAATCGGTTCAGAAACTTCAGTCAAAAATCGACTGCTCCAAATGTATTAACTCTGCAATTCGGTAGGAAGTGGGGCAACCCCTTTGCTGTTTGAGATGAAGCTGATTCAGCTCTTTCAATCGGCAAATTGGGTAAAAATTATAACAAACATGAGACATAATCACGATTTGTCAAAGATTAATCTTTTTAATACAAAGAAAATCATCGCTCGATTTTTTTTTCAAATCTGATTGAAATTCAATTTCCAAGTTGGATAAGAATATAATAATTGAAAAAAGACATTAATCGTTGCCTCTTCATTAATTCATTTTCACCTGTATTAAATACTATAAGTCCATTCATATGTTGTTGTCAAATGTTAAAACAAATATTATATGTATATGTAAATTGCATAGCATAAAGAATCTAAACACACTTCACCACTGTTTTTAATCTCATCGCACATGAGATCCAATCTCACCGCTACAAGAATTCTCAGTTTAAGTTTAAAAAAAGGAATAAGGAATTAATCATTCTTTCATCCAGAAGTCCTCTGAGCATTTTAGGACCCGGTACTAATATTCCTTTAATTTACTTAGCTCCAGAGTCCAGAGGTTCCTTTGTTAATCTGTGGTAAATTAGTCATAATACGGCATTCGCACTGAATATATTCATCATGTGAAATGTTGTGGCTGTGTGGGGGTTGGGTTAGGCATCTAGGGTCACATCACATGCCTTAGAAATTGGCTTTGGTTGCAAGTCCGGATTTCAACCTTCCGAGCAAGGCATGAAAGTGAACCACTTCTCCGCCCTTTTAGACTCTTCTTAAATTCCAGTTTCGTGCCTACGTATCCCATATGATTAACATGATGCAACTGAAAATCAGCGACTGCAGTTTGGATGATATAGTTAGGTCAATCGAACTGCAGTGTTCTGTCCGTAAAGCCCAACTCCCGACTCTCTACCTTCACAGCTCTGCACGTGCACATCCTCCTCTTTTCTCACCAAGTTTTGGTAGGTGGCCTGCTAAGAGCTACCCTCGCCATCCATCTAAGATAATATGGTATTTTGCTAACCGAAAAAAATGATCACCCGTTTTCAGTCTACGTCACAAAGCAAACAAAATGGCAGAATACAGTGTTCACCTTCTCCCAGTTTGCTTAGCACAAATAAAAGATTGCTGGCTTGTCATCGATGGCAGAGTAATCCATCCAGCTCTTTTTTCATTATAGGATTGTTCCAAGTAGTGAATTAACTAGACTTGAACTTGACTAACTCTAATGCCTGTAGGCACTGAACGTGACAAGGTGCCTGGAAGAACATCCTGGAGGAGAAGAGGTGTTGATAGAGTCAGCAGGTAAGGACACCACACAGGCATGCAGCGATATCGGACATAGCAAATTGGTTCAGATGTGACTCCTCAAATACTTGGTTGGCATTCTCTAGGGTTACTCTTTCAAAAAGGATGCAGATGCCCAGGTTGCTTCGATTGAAGAACCCAAGAAGAAAGAGATAAGTGCTTTAGTGATCAAGGATGACAGTATGCCCAAGTATGCAAGCATTGTCGAAATGTTCCTACCACTCTTGGTTGCTGGTTCCTACTTCTCTTATAGATACCTCACTACAGCCTCATCAATGGTGTAACTGATTTGGTATGACCAGAAGTTTCAAGACGAACCACCAAGCCAATTTCAAAATGCCTTCTATGTTTTCGTTTATAAACTAATCCTGGTCTATAATATTTGATAGGGTTGGAATTTTGCTCAGAGATCAGTCCCTACTTATCTCAGATGCGACCATTTCATGAAGATAGATAATCTTCCATCTCTCTTTTTTCCTGATAAGGATAAATAATCTATAATCTTCTATTATTACTAGGTCATTAGTGTCATTAAACATTCATATTACCAGGAAATTACTAACAACTTGAAAAAAAAAAAAAAAAAAGGCTGTATCAGATGGATTGGACGACCAACAAGTAGAGTTTAAAGATGAAACTGGGATGAGACCAGCAAAGGAACTTCAACACTTTCTGCCATTTAGGTTTGAGATCCAAATTAGATGAAACTCCCACTTCCCTTCTGCAGCTCTTAATTGGTTACAACTTAAACGAAACTGGTAGGGAATGGAGGGTTAAAATGCTACACGTTCGTATTAATACAAAGTACTATTCCAGAAGGAAAAGAATACATATATTACATCATCTGACTGCCTCAGTTCAAATCAATCATCCCTCTGCTCCCTGGTAACAACAGGACTTCCCCCTAACCCGAATAATCAAAATCGGAGGGGAGAGAGAGACAAGAGGTTGTCAAAGAAAAGTGAAGGGAAAAGGTACTAACTTTTTGTTGTGCTACCTTCACTCAATACTTCACCGTGTATATCAGGGTGCCAGCATAACTTGCACAAGCTGGACTCCTTAACCACCTTCCCCCCAAAATATTTAGCCACTGAGTATGAACTGCCAGTCGAGGATTCTTTGTCCTCATATTGCATAAAATCCAATTAAAACTGCATAGGATGACAAGAAGTTTAGGCTTCACAGACTTTCATGAATTCAATTTAAGAAATGTGATTATGTGAATACGATTACAAAATACAACATGAGCACCACAATCTGAAAGCATACAAAGCAAACAATGATTTTACTGCAGGAGTCTATCAAGGCATTTAATCCTGGTTCTAATTATTTCAACACATCCCATGTGGTCTCTGGCCTGCCACTGTTTTCCACTAGCAGAGAGTGAATCCTTAATGAATCCCCAGACCTGTGTTGTGCCATCTAAAGTCTAAACCACGTGAGTTATCCACTTTTATTTTGTTTCTATTGAAAGCAACTACCATCATTTATGTAAAACTTAATCCAATAGCCAATCTTTTATTATATTCCAGTGCATTATCAAATTCCAAAAACTTCGTATCCATCAGGCATCAAGCAAAATTGTTTTAAATATCCAACTGAGCTTCTCCATTCCATTCAACCTGATAGCTTTAAAACACCCTCATAATTTTCTCATCTCTTATGACTAAACAATCCTATCCTATATATAAAAATGAAACACTTAGGAAAGTTGTTACCAAGAATACCTTTACTCCATCTTTAATTTTTTTCTCCTCAAATTGCTTCATACACCAACATACAAAGAATCTCAGGTCCTACTGGCTAGATATGCAATTCAATTTCTTACTAGTTATTTGGGGCACATTTCTTCAGTTATAATTTCCTTTCAGTCACTAGTCTATGCACATTTAATGCTCCTATACTGCATTGGAATGAGAATTCACCATTCAATCAAAGTAGCAAAGCACAGATTCTAATTAGCACAGGTATTAATGAAGAATGAAACTGCCTTTAATAATGATAGAAATATAGCAGAAGTTTTTGCTCAAAATTTTAAAAATTGAGTGTATGCTTTATTCCTAAAAGAAAAACGAGAAAATATAAATAACAAGTCCAAAAAGTAGAGCGAAAAAACTAAACAAGTTTCAAGCAAGCTCACCAATCAAACAAAGAAAGAGGACAACCCAAACTGCTAGTCGAATGGGATTACCATACCGCATTTGATACTGAGACCTTTGGAGTAGTCTTTGAATAGCCCCATACCAGCCGTAAATTTGCTTATCGTAATTATCACAATCTAGGCAACTCTTACTTCGTTCATAGCATGCATTGAGGCCCTATAGGAGGAAACAATAAAACAGGAACTTATAAACACTAATGGGATAGCATAGGAAATAGTAACAAAAAGTTTCAAAATCTATATCTCAAATAGGATAGCAGTAGATTAGGCATTCACCGTAGCCAGCTGAGGAGGTCTCAACAACTCTGTATGAGACTCTGAATCACAATCTACTGCCTTCCACTTCCTGAAACCATTCTTCGACCACTTCACCTTGGCTACAGATTCCATTGAATTTAGGAAACCAGAGAAGCTTGGTACCTTTCGTGGGGGAATGGAGGGCTGACCATTGGAAGAGTTCTGTTCTAAAACATCCCCACCGATAGCAATCTTCCAAGTGCCAATGTTGGCACTAGCACTAGCACTAGCAGTCCTCCTATGCCCATGTGACTTATCGCCCTTAGCCTCGGAGGAGCTCCACTCAACAGATTGACCTGAATTCTTCGAGCAATGTGGCACAGGTTCTGTATTGATTCCTCGTGGGATTTCATTAGTCCTAGAATGACTCTTAGGAGGAAGTTTCTTTTCACCGGATACAGTTGGTCCGGACAAAAATAAAGCAAGATCATCGCATTCACCTTTGTCCAATCGCACCCAAGGCATTGATGTCTTACCCTCCAAAAGGGCTGACTCCTGCAATGATTTTTCAATCTTTGAAACCTGATCCTCAATTGCCACAATAAAATCTCGATGCCTGTCTCTCGAGTCCTCACTTGAATTTGCATTGTAGCTTGATTGTACAGCCCTTTCAAACTCCTCTAACTGCAAAACCAATTCAATTTCTCAAAACGCTAAACAATCACAACTCCAATGAAAATATTCACCGGACGAACAATCCATAAGAAAGATAGAAAACACAATATGACCTGCCATTTTGTGGTACCAAGGGTAGTACGCAGGTCCCTACGAAGTTCCTCGAAATTCCACGAACCACAAACGTCTTTGCTGGCGTGTATCAATGTCCGATATGTCGATTCCATCCTTTGGGACGGGAAAAGAAAATTAACATGAGATAACTAGTTTCCAACAAATACAAAAGCAACTAATTCAAAAAAAATAAACGCAGCAAAAGAATTTCAAGCGATTATTGAGTAATTGAAATTCTGAACCTTAGTTTAGCATTTAGGAACCTAATTCGAAAAGAAAAAAAAAACCTTCTTTAGGTTTCAGACTAGGTCTACAGAACCGAAGAAAATTAGGAGGAAAACATAGTGGAGCCGATAAAGGAACCCTAATAAGAAAAAGGGAAGTAATTTACCTGTCCGCAGATTCCTGAACTTCTTCAGCCACAGAGAAGAAAGGATCTTTTTCCCATCGGTCAAAACTCGAAGCCATCTCAAAAACGAATTGAGACAATAATTTACAATGAAATGAAACCAAATCAACTATATCTGCGCCCACAATTTTGGTTGTTTTTATATATTAGAAAGAAAAAAAAGCTAATTAAAATTTGAAATCTAAGGGCTCCTTAAATAATCCAGGAACTGTAGTCACAGATGAACAAAATCTTCAAGATTTGAATCGGAAAGGAATGGTGAAAGGTAGAAGGATTCGGCTAAAGAGAGAAAATCAAGAAGGAGACAGAAAGTGAAATATTATATAGATTTGAAAGATCATTAACAGACAGCCAACGTGGTGTCTTTATATTTGATAATTATGTTAAATTTATTGATGGGAGTTTGACTGTGGAGTACGGTTAAATCGAAACACGATGTCGTTTCTTGACAAAAGACAGAAGGGTGGTCAACACTCTGAGCCGTAACCTGGTGTTCGTTTTTGAATTTTGACCGGAATTCAGACAATGTCGCCGCGTAGTCGAATCTTCGTTACCACCTGAACTTGAAATCGGTCAACCTTAAGATTGGATTCATTTCAAACTATTTATTTTTGAATTTTTATAATATTTTATTTTTGTTATATCAAATAATTACAAGGTTGGATGTTCGAAAGTAGATCCAACCACCAACTAGTATGCATTGATTAAGGAAATAAAATAATCAGTATTATTAACTTCAAATATAAAACATAAGGTTAAAATATACCATAAATTTTTACTCTTAATAAATTTAAAAATATATATTTTTGTAATGAATTTTAATTTAATAAAATAATTTTAACCTTATTAATGATTTGACTTTAATTTTGAAATTTAAAAAGTTAAGGAATTAAATTTATAAAATTAAAAGTATAAAACTAAATTTATTATTTACTAAAAGCACAAAAATTTATGACATATTTAATAATAATAATAATAAATATTGAGTCTTAATGGCACTTTTATTTTCTAAGAGCTTTTCTTCTCTTTAGTCAATTCTTGAGTGTGGAGGTATTAACTTCAATTTGAAATTTAATCTTATTGATGATAAAATCAATGGAAGGGAAAGGAGAAGACGGTTCACAAAGTAAAGATGCGTAAAAAGTTGTTTATAAAAGAAGATAGATAGAGTGCAAGCATAAGAAGAAAAACCCTCTCCCTTGAAGGAAAAAAAAGGGGTATTTATAGGCAAGAAGACTTAACACATGTTTTTAGTAAAGTGAGCTGAAGGTGCACCATGTGCCAAGCATGCACATGCTCTCAATGACCATACTCGACGAAGTTTCACCGACTAGCAAGGTGATCTAAGGTGTAGCTAACAAAATACATAAAACAATTACCCCTCCCCCAATCGAGGAAAAGGCAATAGAGTGACATTCCTTGAAGCAAGGCAATGACGTTTTGAATTTCTTCTTGTAAGAGGGTATAAACCTTTGTACCTTGTGCATGAATGGTATGTATGGTATAGAAGAATTATGTTGCATCCACGTTTTATAATTGTGATGACATTGATTTTGGTAAAAATGCATGTCATTTGAAATTTTGTTAATTAATGGGAAGGTTATGTGTTTGTTGATGATAAAATGGATGAATCGACAAATCATAATTGCAGTAATACGTGTCCATATTTAATTGATTTTGTGGAATTATGTCATCTTGGAATTGTGTTAAGAATGCTTGAGCCTTGTATAAATAGGTTTTTTTTCTCAAAATTTACTTAGCCCTTATGTTGTCATTTTTTGAGAACTTACGAATATTTTAAAGCAAGAAAGTCTTTAGAAGCTTTATGTTAGTTGGATTTTGGTCGTCAAATTCTTTGCATTCTAGTTTTCTTTGGTAAGTTTCAAAGTTTTTCTTTTTTGTGTTTTAGGCACCATTCGTAATAGTTTATCTTGTCAAATCATGATGAGGTTTGGTAGTCTAGTGGATTTTTTTTAATTGACATTAATGTTTAGTGTTATGAGTAAATGATTGGTGAGACTAGTTGTAGGGTTAAAGGAAATGGTGGGTAAAGGGGGAAATAAATAAAAGGCAGTATTCAAGTACAACGGTAGTAAAATATTTAAATAACTGATAAAAATAAATAAGAAATAGGGTATTTTTATTTCTGATGGAAAGTATAGATTGTAAATTAATATGAGCACTATTTAAATTAAAAGTGATGATTTATCATCTTATAAATTTAATTATTCATAAGCACTATTCAAATTAAAAGTGATGATTTATCATCTAATGAATACATTTCCATGGGACATGTTTCTCCCAAGGAGTAGGTCCAATATGAAGGGTTATGGCTATTCAAATTGTATTCATTGAGTGCATATAAATAGAGGCATTATGGTGCTCACAAATATACAATTACAATCAATTTTATTTTCAGAAGATAAAGTAAGAATTAGGGAATTCCTCGATTTAGCTAATCAAAAGAAATTCAAAACTTCATTGTATCTCGGGATGACCTTTGTCTTAACCCTCTAGCAACTTTGTGTGGGGGCAAATAGTTCTCTTTGGAAAGCGTCATCTGCACCTCGAAGTGTACTGTTTATTTCCATATAAGTCTCTGATTCTATCATCTCCACTCAAATATCCAACAATGAAATAGAACTATTTTTGGAGATGGCGACAGAGGCTAACACTGCATTCAAAGTGATGAACTAAGAGTTTGTGAAACTTGACCGATTGGATGGTTCAAACTTCAATCGTTGAAAGGACAAGATGTTGTTCCTTCTTATTGTCTCAAACGTGGCGTACGTTCTGGATCTAAACTTACAACCTGTAGAAGATCCTGCTCTCAATGCAAACTCTGATGAAATTGCGAAAGTGGCTGAACTCAAGAAGAAATGCGAAGAAGACAATTTCACATGTTGAGGACACATCCTCAACACATTGTCTGATCGATTGTATGATCTTTACATGTCGGTGCAATACCCGGTAGAAATATGGAAAGCTCTTGAAGAGAAATATAACATTGAGCGACAAGGTACTGATAATATTTTAATGATGAAGTATTTCGAATTCAAAATGCTGGATAATATCCTGATCATGGATCAAGTCTATAAATTACAAGTCTTTGTAAGCAGACTTTGTGACTTGAAAGTTGTTATTCCGGAATTGTTACAAGTCGGTGCTATCATCTCGAAGTTACCTCGTCTTGGAATAATTATCGAAGAAACTTCTGCATAACATATGGCAGAGCACTTCACTGTGGAGAAAATACTTAGGCATTTGTGTATTGAAGAGGAAATTCGGAAGCGTGATGAGGTGTATCTTCCCCAAAATTCTAAAGTGAACCATGTGAGCGAGTCTAAGAACTCTCGAAATGGTAAACAAAAGGCCACATCCAAGACCAAGGACGTGCAAGACAAGAAGAAAAAAATCTCGTGATTGTTATAATTGTAATAAGAAATGATACTATATTAAAGATTGCAGACTTCTCAAAAAGAAACAATATGTCACAACTTCCAAAACCAATATGGTGAAGGACATGGACTTAATGGCCATGGTTACAAAATGAATCGAGAGTTTGGAGATTGGTATGATTACTAAACTCAACATAGCCATGACTGATAAGTCTTGTAATAGGTGGCTCAACTCCGGAGCTACTGTCAATATGTGTAATGACCGACAACAATTCAAGAGTTATAAATTAGTGGCAAACTGTAAAGTGCTTATGGGCAACTATCAATCGGTTAAGGTGCTCGGTCAAAGGGCGGTGGAACTCAACTTCCCATTTGGAAAGAAATTGAGTTTGACAAATGTGTTGCATGTTCCCGATGTGAGAAAGAATTTAGTGTTCGCAAGTATTCTGTGTAACAAGGGGTTCAAGATTATCTTGGAATCCAATAAGTTTGTCTTGCTTAAAGATGATATATAAGTAGGAAAAGGATATTGTAACGAGGGTATGTTCAAGTTGAGCATTGATATGAATAAAATTAATTCTTCTACTTATATTGTTGAATCTTATCCTTTGTGGCATGTGCGTTTAGCACATTTTAATTTTAAAACTTTACAATATATGCAAAAGAATGGTTATATAAGTCTAAGTAATGATAAGTTTGTGGATAAATGTGAAATTTGTATTCAATCAAAAATGACTAAGAAGTTGTTTCCTAATTTACAAGTGTTAGATTTAATTCATTCAGATGTTTTTGAATTAAATGGAACACTAACAAGAGGTGGAAAATGATATTTTATCACTTTTATAGACGACTTCTCTAGATTTACTTATGTGTATCTTATGAGAAGTAAAGACGAGGCTTTTGATAAGTTTAAACATTTTAAAAACGAGGTTAAAAATTTGTTTAGTAAGAAAATCAAAGTGCTTCGTAGTGATAGAGGTGGTGAATATTTTTCAAATGAATTTAATATATTTTGTGAGGAACAAGGTGTGGTACAAAAGTGTTCCGCGCCTTATACTCGCAACAAAATGGTTTGGTGGAAAGAAAGACCATATTTTAGTAGATATGGTTAACTCGATGTTGTTAAATGCTAAACTTCCATATAATCTATGGGGTGAAGCATTATTGGCTGCGTGTTATATTCTTAACAAAATACCATCGAGAAAATTCAAAGTATCTCCATATGAGTTATGGAAGGGTTGGATGCCAAACTTAGATTATTTCAAAGTGTGAGGGTGTTTGGCTTACTATAGAGTTCCCGACCAACAGAGAACAAAGTTCGGTCCAAGATCCATCAAGGGTGCATTCGTTGGATATGCCCAACACTCTAAGGCTTATCATGTTCTTGACTTAGTGTCAAATACAATAATTGAAACAAGAGATGTTGTATTCATTGAAAATAAGGTTTTCAATCATTCAACAGATTCAGAAAAAGAATATCAACCAATGATATCAAGTGATCAAACCAAAAGAAGTCTTTATGATAATAAAGATACAGAGCCGAGGAAAAGTCAGAGAGTAAGAAAAGTAAAGGACTTTGTTCCTGATTTCATTTCCTCGCAATCTTTAGCATTCCTTGTTGAGGGAAATAGAGAATCACTAATTAGGAAAATCCCCATAATGTTTAATGTGGATGGTGATCCACAATCCTATGGTGAAGCCATGACTTCTAGGGATGTAGCATTTTGGAAAGAGGTGATCAATGATGAAATGGATTCAATATTATCCAGCAATACTGAGATTTTAGTTGATCTTCCTCAAGGGTCGAAGCCTATCGAGTGTAAATAGGTGTTTAAAATGAAGAATACTCCAACAAGGAGTTCTCCAACCTTTAAGGCTAGGTTGGTGACTAAAAGATTTAGGCAAAAAGAAGGCCTAGATTATTTTGACACTTATGCACCAGTGGCTAGGATGACCTCCATTCAAATTCTTATAGCACTTGCATCTATCCATAAGTTACATGTACATCAAATAGATGTTAAAATGAATTTTTGAATGGTGATCTTGAAGAGAAAGTCTATATGGAGCAGCCAAAAGGTTTTGTGCTTCTTGGGAATGAACATAAGGTGTATAAATTGATCAAGTCATTATATGGTTTAAAACAAGTGCCTAAATAGTGGCATGAGAAATTTGACTCGGTTATCTTGTCATATGGTTTTTTTACATAATAGTGCGGATAAATGTATTTACACTAAATTCACTGATAGATATGGTGCAATTATTTGTCTCTATGTAGATGATTTGTTGATTTTTGGTACGAACATGAAAGGTGTTCGTGAGACCAAAGAGTATCTAGCTCGAAATTTAAAATGAAGGATCTCAGTGAGGTAGATACAATTCTGGGAATAAAGGTGAAAAAGCATGAAAATGGATTTGCACTAAGTCAATCTCACTACATTGAGAAAGTATTGGAAAAGTTTAAACACTTGAATATCAAGGATTCGAACACTCCATACGATTCGAACTTCAAGTTAAGTGAGAATAATGGCAGGGCTATAGCGCAACTTGAGTACACTAGCGCAATCGAAAGTCTAATGTATACAATGCATTGCACTAGACCCGATATCGCATTTGTTGTGTGCAAATTGGTGAGATTTACAAATTGCCCTAGTAACGATAATTGGAAAGGAATTTGTAGAATTTTTGGTTATCTTAAGAAAACAAAAAATTTGGGATTATTCTATAGTGATTATCCTACAGTACTAGAAGGTTACTCAGATGCAAGTTGAATTATAGGTCTAAGTGACAATAAGTCCACATCGGGATGGATTTTTACAATCGGAGGTAAAGCCATTAGTTGGGCCTTCAAGAAACAAACATTCATTTCACATTCAACCATAGAGGCTGAATTTATAGCCTCAGCGGCTACTGGCAAGGAAGCAGAATCGCTAAGAGATCTCTTGCTAGATATAAAGTTGTGGCCATAACATTGGTTCGCCAATTTCGTATATTGTGATAGTGAATCTACCATGTCTCGAGTGTACAATAAGGTGTACAATAGAAAGTCTAGACATATAAGTTTGAGACATGAGTATGTGAGATAATTGATTAGGGACAATGTGATAAATGTTACCTATGTTAAGTCAATTGATAATTTAGCGGATCCATTGACAAAAGGTTTGTCAAGGGATTTGGTTAAGAGTACAACCACTAAGATGGGATTAAAACCATTCTAATCACGTCATTGATAATGGAAACCGTACCTTCTTCTAGCCAAAAGTTAGTTTCAAGGTTTAAAGGGTAATAAAAATTATCGAATGACAACGTACACTAAGGATCAAGATTTAATGTTTATATTTTAGGAGGATGAGTTTTACTCTTAATGGATGGACATGAATTGTCATGAAATCCACTTATATGGACATGAAGTGGTACCGCTTCAATGAGATTTTCTTTATGGTTTTGTCTCGTACATGTTTATGAAACGGGATGAGCACATGACCATAATGGTGCTAAAGCAAATTAAATTCTTACTCTAATACTTTACGATTATGTATGAAATTTTTTTGGTATTAACTTTAAGAATGATGGTTCAAGCGACTAGCCACCATTCACTTCTTTTATAAAATCTGAGAGTTTGCACTAAAAGAAGGTTCAATCTGCAGACACCCTTCTTTTTATATAATCGTTGTGTACTTATTTTTGGAATTAGCAATCTAGTGGGGGA
This sequence comes from Gossypium rotundifolium, assembly GCA_025506655.1. NCBI lineage: Eukaryota > Viridiplantae > Streptophyta > Magnoliopsida > Malvales > Malvaceae > Gossypium > Gossypium rotundifolium. Next base: position 169,997,177 of record CP106734.1, on the reverse strand, counting down.
TTGATGGAAAGTATAGATTGCAAATTAATATGAGCACTATTCAAATTAAAAGTGATGATTTATCATCTTACAAATTTAATTATTCATAAGCACTATTCAAATTAAAAGTGATGATTTATCATCTAATGAATACATTTCCATGGGACATATTTTTCCTGTGGAGTATGTCCAATATGAAGGGTTGTGGCTCTTCAAATTTTATTCATTGAGTGCATAAAATAGAGGAATTATGGTGCTCACAAATATACAATTATTATCAATTTTATTTTTAGAAGATAGAGTAAGAATTAGGAATTCCTCGATTTAGCTAATATAATTATTTATATAGAGTAATTATTTAATATAATTAAAACTCTATAATATGAAAACAATCATACTAGATTTTATTACACCCATGGTGTGGGTGGACAAAAATAATTTATATTAAAAAATATATTTATAAAATTTTTTCAACAATTTATTATATAGGTGAGTGGTAAGAGATTTTCAAATGAATTTTTTAGTCTTGTGTTTGGTTCTCAAATAATGTTTTTCTATAGCACCCCATACCTAACCCAACCGTCAGGTCCAAGCTACAATGTGCCATATTCGTTACAAGAACAATTACAGTCAAATTACAACATTAAATGATTAATTTCAATCAACACATGCATATGATATGATATGCAGTTGTTTTCTGGTATTTAACGAGCTTGTGAAAGCTTTAATGCTAACCTAAGGTTGAATTAGGACTAAACTGTAATGTTTACAAAATTTCAGGTTGACATCGCGACATCAAGGGGTCCCTCATCGCGACACAACGTATTGACAAGGTCTCATTGCAACGATCCATGCTCGATGTCACATCGTTGCATGGTGGCCTGATCTTGTCGTGACAACAGCCGCTCGACGTCATCATGTGACATACTAATTCTATAAGGTACCAAAATTTACATTCACCTACAATTACCAAATCACTAATTTTCCCATTCACAACACAATTTCAACCAAAATATGCAATTCACTGGAATCATAATACCTAAATCAACTATATACCAATGCCTAATTACTTATAAGTTTACTAACTAGTCTAATTTATTCAAGATCTTAAACATACATACTTATCCACAAATGCCATAGGCAGTTGTATCTTTTTATACATTTCCAAACCATATGATACACTCATGTACATTTGCATTCACATGACTGATTCCATATGCCAAACTTTCAATTCAAATGTTCAAAAAAAATATAGTATTATACCAAAACCGACTCAACCTAGGTACATGTCATACTTAAAAACAAAACAGGGGTTTATACAAACTTTGCTGAGTCGGAGAATCACTTCTTGGATGCTAGATCAATTGCTCAAACTATCGAGAATCTACTATACATGTGCATAGAGAAAACAAATCGTACGCTGATCAATTATGCTCAATAGTATTTCCTTAATTCAAGTCAATATAACACAAGTTTTAAAACATACGCATACATTCAATTTATAAACAATCCTTATACAATTTTGATAAACTATAATTTACACATATTTTAACCCTATGCTTAGCTTATTTTGGATGAATTCTCATTAGATTTGATGAATTCGATGCTCCTAATCCCTTAATTTTGTGTTTTATACTCAGGAGAGCTTAGGAGTCGAAAAGAACGAGAAACGGGCCAAAAAGGGACAAAATGGGCCTACATCAGAAACCACACGGCCTGGACTATCGACCACGGGCAGATCACAAGGCTGTATGTGGTGAGTAAGATTGACCACGGCCGAAGGTTTCCACCACAGGCGTGTCACATGGCTTGTCCCTGCAGAAATAAAGAAGAATTTTATTGGGAATAAGCTACTTGTGGGCTAATAGAAGTGTTCCAAAGCCTATATAAACACCCTAAAGGGCAACCTAAAAGGGGACGTTGAATAGACGCCGAATAAGAAGCGGAAAATACTCCAGGATAGCCGTCGGGAACAGCTTAGGAGAAGGATCTCCATCAAGACTGAAGATCTCCCATCAAGTTCTTTAGAAGTTTTTGAGTTTTCATTATGTTTTGTGATTTTCCCTATTTTATGATGTTTCCTTCTATTAGTATGAACTAAATCCCTTAAATATCTAAGGGATAAAACCTATGACGAATCCTATTATTATTTGATTTATAAGATAAATACTTGTTCTTATTCTTAATTGTGAGTTTTTGTTCTTGTTTTGATAATTCAGGTTATTAATCCAAGTTGAATGTGCTTATTCAGTGGAGCAAAAGTCTTTATTTAAGAGAAGATCAACACAATTAAGCGGAGTTGATTGCAACCCTAAAAATAGGGTGACGAAAATCTACCTGATTCCTATTTAAAACCACCATTCTTCTCACTTTCTCCCCAATTTCTTCTTCTTCCAAACCCTAAAAACCACACCCCTTCCTTTTTTCTTTCTCTTTCCCCTTTCATTTTCCTTTTTCCTTTCCATCACTCTTTCTTTACATCATCATCTCCATGGAAAAGAATCGGAAGGACCATAGCACAGTCTCCCTATGCGAGACCACTCTACATAAGTTCATGCCGGTCGCTTCATACCCTCGACAAGACAAGGACCTTTGAGTCTATTTAATTTTCCTTTTTCTTTTCTCTTCTCCTTTATTTTCCTTCTCTTTATCTCTCTTGTGCTTAATTTATATTATTATATTTTGATTTCTTTGATTTAGGTTCAAAAGGCTGCTAGGGAATCACCATACCACAACCCCAATATCCACCTCCACCAGAATACCCTCCTCCAACTCGGCCCGAATTTCCCCCATTTCTTTTCTTTGATTCCATCCAAAATTCAGGAAGTTTCACTTCTCTCCCTTTCTTATGATTTTTAAATATATTGTTATTATACATTTTTTTACATTGAGGACAATGTACATCTTAAGTGTGGGGAGGTTATTGATTTCATTACCAGAAAATCCCTGAATTATGTCTTCTTCTTAAAGTAATTTTCTCATATTACTAATTAAAATGAAATTTCCATTAATTTATGATTTTTATTGATATGTTTTGAAGTAATTCATAGGTAATTGTGCATTGATGATTTATACTTTAAGATATTAGAGAATCAAGCATGATAAGTTTATTTTCAGAATTAAAAATTTCTAGGTTGTTTTCCTAAATTTAAATATTACTTTGAAGTTTGAAATTTGCAAGGTTGACATCAAAAACCATAATTTTTGTGAGATTTTGAGCCTTTAGAGCATACATTTTTCGTGCTCACTTTATTGATTATGAGTGTGTCAACATTGATTTGTTATTCTAGAACTTGCTTCGATTATGCATGTCGAGACCACACATTTGATTTGATATACTAAGATGATAAAGACACCTAGGTTTTAACCCACTTACTCCATAAAAAGCCTACATTCATAATTAACCCCTAGTGAACCCCTTTGATCCTAATAAACCATTTCTTGACTTAACCGTTAATATCAACTCAAAACCAAATCTTTACTTACCCTACTTTGACCCCCCTTATGTCGAGGTTTGATTTGAGTAATTGCCTAACTATTTTCTTTATTTCATTTGTTAAATTCTATCTTATTGTATGTTCTTATTCTTAAAAAAAAAATTGAAATTAATTCATTATTAGTTCTATGTTATTTGATCTTAAACAGTTAATTTCATATTTTGAGAAGAAGCTCGTGTTATTATAAGTTTTCAATTGATGTAATTATTCAGTTCTAGTTAGGTAATTTGACAATTCAATCTCGATTCTAACCCTTTAATTCAGCTTTTATCCACACCTTTAACCTAAGCCCCATTACAACCCTTTTAAAGACCTTTTGATTTGTGTATCATCTATCCACACCTTTAACCCAAGCCCATTACAACCCTTTTAAAGACCTTTTGATTTGTGTATCATCTCATTCTATAGTGGTGAAGATTTGATTTTCAAGCAAGCCTATGTGATTAACTTTTCATGTTTGACTTTTGAGTACTTAAATTTAACCTTAAACACTTTGAGTGATTTGAGTGAATCCTTAGTGAGGATGTCAATCATTATCAGTTTTGAATCAGAGGTAATTATTTAGGTAAGGGGAAACACCTATATTTTCGTGCTATAAAAATTGATGACTTAGATTGTTTGAATCTTTAGGACTCTTTGAGTTAAATTATCCATGTATGAATTATCTATAAATTATGATGAGACATTATTGATAATAATTATGAATTGAGGGAAGTTAATTTTAATTATAAGTTGAGAATTTTGCTTGAGGACAAGTAAACGCTTAAGTGTGAGGATATTTGATAAACCATAATTTATACATATTTTAACCCCATTCTTGGCTAATTTTTGGATAAATTCTCATTATATTTGATGAATTCGATACTCTTAATTTTGTGTTTTATACTCAAGAGAGCTTAGGAGTCGAAAAGAATGAGAAACGGGCTAAAAATGGACAAACTAGGCCTACATCAGAAACCACACGGCCTAGATTATTGACCACGGTAGATCACACGGCCGTGTGTGGTGAGCAGGATCAACCACGGCCGAAGGAGTCCACCACGGGCGTGTCCCTGCCGAAACAAAGAAGAATTCTATTCGAGATAAGCTACTTGTGGGCCAATAGAGGTGTTCCAAAGCCTATATAAACACCCTAGGGGGAAACCTAAAAAGGGACATTGAATAGACGTCAAATAGGAGGCGGAAAATACTTCAGGACGGCCGTCGGGAATAGCTTAAGAGAAGGATCTCCATCAAGACTGAAGATCTCCCATCAAGTTTTTTAGAATTTTTTGGGTTTTCATTATATTTTGTGGTTTTCCCTATTTTATGATGTTTCCTTCTATTAGTATGAACTAAATCCCTTAAATATCTTAGAGGATGAAACCTATGACGAATCTTATTATTATTTGATTTATAAGATAAATACTTGTTCTTATTCTTAATTGTGAGTTTTTGTTCTTGTTTTGATAACTCAGGTTATTAATCCAAGTCGAATGTGCTTATTCAGTGGAGCAAAAGTTCCTGTTTAAGAGAAGATCAACACAATTAAGCGGAGTTGATTGCAACCCTAAAAAAAGGGCGATGAAAATCTGCCGAATTAGAGTCAAATCTAATAAGGGAATCCATAGATCGAGTTAATGCGACAATAGGAGTTTTAATTAGAAAGAGATTTCAATTAACCAACTTAGAGTCAGTTGTTAGTAGCCTCGAAAGAGGTATTAATATAAATCAGGGATTTCTACGGATTAAGACAAGTGAATAAATCGTATGAATCAAAAGTAATAAGTGAAGTCTAAGTGGATTCTTCCTTAGGTATTGCCTATCTCATATAAGTTGTCCAAAAGTATTTTCCCAATTCACTCTCTGTCACGTTCATAGTCATTTAGTTAGTTAATTTTAGATTAAAAATAAATCCCCTTAATTATTAGGCTAGATAATAAAAATATAGTTATTACTAGACGATATTCCGGACTCACCACAGCTATACTACTGTTCGATAGGTGCGCTTTCCTTTGTCGAAATAATAGTTAGTTTCGAGCTCCATCAAATTTTGTGCCAACAATCTTCAATACAATGTGTAACTGTCCAAATTTCAATGATGTCGAAAATAGTGGTTTGAGACCACCAAATCCGACAAATAAATTCGTAGATTATATTATTTAATATTTACGAGCCAAATGTAGTTTTTAAAAGATTTTTAAAATAATAAATTGTGTTTTATAAAGATTTATTTGGTCAATAAATTGAGAAAAAGAGGTATCGAGATCTCGATGTTATAAACCGAGCCATAAATATTTTTATGAATATTTACGGAGTGTCAATAGGGTAGTATTAAAAATTTTTTAGAAAATTTTGATGTTCGGGTGGTTAATTAAATAAAAAAGATTAAATTGAAAAAGGTGTAAAAGTTGCTATAAGGATTAAATAGCTCAATTGTCAAATGAGGAAGGACCTAAAGTGAAAATAAGCCTAAAGGAGATATTTTGGGCGGCAATAGCTGAGAAAAATCAGGAAATGGGTGAAATAAGGGCAAATAAATGTTAAATTAGAATGATATAATGTTTTATTTCGAATATTTACTATGAAATTGTGATTATCGTTATGATATAAAAAATTTGAATTTGTAAGTTCATATATTGATAAATGTTGTTGATTTGTGTTAATTAAGCATCATTATCATATATTTGATTAAATTGTAGAAATTTCAGTAAATGTTCGAATTGAGTAAAAATGCAGGATCAATCATGATCATTGCATAGTTAAAAATGAATTGACAGTAAAAGACCATGGTTAAACCATGGCATTGTACTAAGTGAAATAAGTGATCCTGCATCGGTCCGTGACGTTCTACCGGTGCACGAGTTATCGGGCATGTGTTCTGATTGTTCGATAGCTTGTGTGCAAAGACTGTGTAGCTCATCATGACCGACAGCTTGTGTGAGCAGGCCCGAGATTTGTGACTATGTGAAACGGGTGCTGGTCTTATAAGTTCTACCAGTGGCTGGGTAATCCGGCATGTGTTGCGGATACCTGAAAGCTTGTGTGAGTAGCACTGAGTAGTTACGTAAAGACCGACAACTTGTGTGAGCAGACCCGTGAATGTGAATAGCTCGAGAGTGAGCTCCTATGTGATAAGTGATAAGTGGTAGATTCAGCTACCTGATCAAGTGAAAAGTGGTAGCTTCGACTACCTGATCAGTGAAAAGTGATGAATTGATGGATAAATCCATGGTTTCACCCTGGCGTAATGATAGTGAAGATGTAAGCCCATAGCTGAGCTATGGCATTCTAGTGAAAAGACCATAGCTATGCTATGATATCAATGAATATCAGTGAAATTCAATGCATACCGGTGTAGACCAATTCTGTATGATGTTCACTAATTTGACAAAGTTTGGTAAGTGTTACATGGAATTATGTGATATAAGGAAATACGAGTTGATGAGACATGAACATAAATCTTGGTTAATGAATAAGTTCATTTGTGATTATATATTTGTACACCTTGAGTGTATTATCCGTATGAATTGGTATTCTAAATGAGTTAATGAGAAAAGTTCTAATATGAAATAATCTGAATTCGAAATGAAATATTATGTAAACGTACTTGAAATACATTGGTATGTCTTGTATATGTTATTGAGTTCATAATGTGGAAAGTAAATGTATGTGGAAACTTGAGATGATGATATATGTACATGGAATCTAATGGTGGATATGTATATCCAAATTTATATGATAGATTTTAGTGAACATTGAAATTTGGACTCAATAAGTGATTTGTCAATTTAAATTGTGATTGGCAGGAAGAGTTAGTGAGTTGCATGTCTATGAATTGTTACACGTATTTGTCTGAAATACAAGGAAATGATGGTACTTGATACATAGAAATATGAGACTGTGATATATAAAAACATAGAATATGTTTGATAAATGTGTTTATTCATAATTATAGAACTGTACACCTCAAGTGTACTATTTGTGTAAAGATGATGTTTCAAATGATTTGATGAGTAGAACTCAAATATGAAGTAGTTAGAAACCAAGACAAATTGTTATGAAAATGTATATGAAATACGAGGTATGATAATTATATGTAATATGAATACATAATGTGAAAAAGTATAGGTATAAAAGAGGAATTTAATAAGAATTGAGCCCATATACGTTTCTTGTTATTTATATAAAGTGTACGGCTAACAAATGGTAATAAGTATAAGGCTTAGTTGAATATCTTAAATTGGTTCTTAAATGTATTAAAATGTTGGTAAAGTTAAAGGAACATTTATAATTAGTCTCGGTGATTGAACGATAATGATTTCAAATTATCTGTAAGTGTTTTGTACTCCTTGGTAATGCCTCGTAACCTTGTTCCAGCGACGGATACAGGTTGGGGGTGTTACACAATGTAAGCATACATATAATCATTTTTAGCACACAAAATCACTATGCATGCAAACCAACTTGCCATTTACCATTCATTTCACAAACTATCAAATCAATTCATATTGTCATCTTTAGGTACTTAATCTTATTCATTTTCCAGAATCAAAATTTGCATACACATATTCAATTTCATATATAATTTTCAACTATTTCAGAGCCTATCGGCTCTTTCTTACACATTAGACCCCTAAGGCTAGTTTTTTATTTTTTATTCGCATGTTGTCATGTATCACATTTCAATTTCATTTCATCTCATACATCGTTTAATCAATTCGTATGTTTATAACCCTATTAAGCAGATACAGACTCAGAACGGATATGCGAATCTGTCACCTAGGTTGCCCAGGAATGACATTAACATGTACATACTACCACCCCGGGTTGCCCGACAACGGCAACTTTCACATTTTGTTTATTATGTCATCCAGGGTTGCCCTGTAACACCCCTAACCCAAATCCATCGTCGGAACAGGGTTACGGAACATTACCGGAGTTTACAAATCAAACAGATAGAAAATGTAAACATTTCATATCATATAGCGTTCATGTCAATAACCAATCAAAATCATACTTATTTCCCTTATACGAGCCCTCGAGGCTTGAAATACATATTAGAAACAAGTCGGGACTAGATTGGGTACTCAAAGAAAATTTTTTGGAAAACATTGAAAATTTCAAAACTGTAGAGGTCACACAGCCAAATCACACGGCCGTGTGAATATACTGACTTGTACTCTTTAAAAGATATAGGGGACACACGGCCGTGTCACCTGGTCGTGTGTCACACACGGTTGAGGCATACGCCCGTGTCTCTACCCGTGTGGACGGAAATAGGCTATTTTATAAGCCATTTTTCTCACCCAACAAGGCATGTACCTATAGTTGTCATCATACGTACAAACAAGCCATATTATGGCATCTAAAACAAGTAAAAATCAAGCCTTAAATATATAATATCTTAACATACAACCAATATTCCTTTAGGCACCTCAGATGATAGATTATAACATGTATGTTCATGTATTCAATATATTCATATGTACAACTATCATATATGTATAATTGTACCCAAGGTTTACCAAGCTAATTTGTATTATTTCAAACCAAGTCACTTACCTACCAAAACATACCATCTGGTGCCAAAATGTATTTTAAATACTAATATATTTAAATATATTTATACCTTACAAATTAAGGTACCGATTCTTGATCAATTCATCACATCCCAAAACACATGTATATAAATGCACTTTTAGCTAACATTTTACCTTTTTCCATACAATCATAAACCAAATCACACATCAATCATATAAGGAAAAAATGCACCAAACCAAAATGTGTCAAAACACAAGCAAAATAAGTGACTAATTTTAACAAAACACATATAGGCCAACATTAACCAGAATACCTATACATGCCATTATTCCCAAAATCAAAATATCTGAAAGTACCGATAGAACCGATGGATAGTGTGATATAACTCCAACAAACTTCCAACCCAACCGAGCTTCCAATAATCTAAAAAGTAAAGAAAAACAACAATGTAAGCATTGAATGCTTAGTAAGCTCATATGAACTTTAATCATATCAATCCATTTTCAATATGAAATTTATACATTCAAGAATAATCATAAACCGATATCACACGATTCAGGAAACCAAATTCAACTACTCATGAAATGAGTAAATCCACAGCATCATTATACATATTATTCCTAGCATAGTAGGATTTTAAACAAATTTAAACTCTTCCAAATTTCTTTATTTTCATTTGCATTTCTTTACTTTCCACACTCGTACCATGTGCATAACTCACAAGTCATAAGCATATCATTCAACCATAGCCACAAGCTAGTGCATTTAAATATAACTAATTTTTGAATTAATCACATGATAAGTCTTTTCATAAGAAATTGCATAATTTAAACCTTACCACTCTTTCATGAGCACTAGCATATTTTCATTTCAGTACTTACCATTTCAATGCATCATATAAATAAACATATTACCATTCAACCAATAGCTTGACTCTTTCCTAAGTATCAAACAACAACACTTGTTAGCATACTTGAACATATTTCATATAAATTCAACATTGATAAACTTATTTTCTCAACATATCACACTTGAGTTTATTACTCGTCTCAACTTACATAATCATTTACCAAATCTTCCCAAATCAGAGAACGACTTACGAATAATAGTAATCATTTTTCAGAACCCCGGAGTCTGAACAGAAGCTCATAAGAGCTAAATAGAAACCCATAAGTGTTGAACGGAAGCTCGTAAGAGCTGATCAAAAACCCATAAAGGTTAAACAGAAGCTTAAAAGAGCTGAATGGAAACTCATATGAGTTAAACAGAAGCTCGTGAGAGCTAAACGAAAAGTAAATATGAAAGGTCGCAAAAATGATGAACCTCGGTTTACTTGGGTAATTTGTTGTCATTTTCCTCTAATGCCGTCAATTCGCCGTATGCCGAAGGTACTCAAATCTCGAGTTCCATTTAATCCGAATATTCAATTCAAATTTATAACTTTAACAATATTTCATTTTCAACAATAGAATAAATACATAATATCATTCATCAATTCAATATAAATATTAAAGTTTAATCGTACGAACTTACCTGGCTAAATTGCAGAAATACCTAGATTTAAGGGCATTTTGGTAATTTTTTTATTTTCCTCGATTTTTCACCCAATCTTGATCTAAATTAATAATTTAATTCAATTTATTAATTTAGACAATAAAAAAAATTCATTTCATGCAATTTGGTTACTTTTGACATTTTAACAAAATTACCCCTAAAGTTTTACTTTTATTCAATTTAGTCCATGAGCTCAAAACATGCAAATTACTCATTTTTAATGCAAACCCATGCTAGCTGAATATTCATGACATTCAAAACAGCCCAGTTTTGCAATAATTTCACAACAAACCCTTGTATTTTTTATTTAACAAATTAATCCTTAATCGAAAAATTCATCAAAATTACTTAACAAAATACTTTTAAATAACAACTAATATATCAAATTTATCATTTAACATCAAAATCTTTAACAAAATAAAAAACTAAGGTAAGATTTAGTTGGACCTAATTGTAACAATCTTAAAAATATAAAAATTATAAAATATAGGATCAATTATACTTGCATGTAAAGTAATAAAGCCAAAATTAGAAACCTTCCCCATGGCTAGAGGTGCTCATGAGCCAGGCGGCCTTGCCCGGCCCGAAGACCCGACCAAAATTTGGGAGGATTTGGGTAAAAATATGAGCCCGAAAAATAGGCTTGGACAAAAAATAAGGCCTATTTAAAAAATGGGCCGGGCCTCAGGTAAGGTATTTTTGGCCCGGCCCATTTTTTTTTATTTTTGAATGTTATTTTCTTGTTGTTTTCTTCCTATTTTGTTACCATATTACTATTAGGTTGCTACTATTTTGTTGTTATTGATTGAATATTGTATAAAACTTATTTTATTGTTAATTTTGTTATTATTTTAAAGGCATTTGTTAATTTTATTATTATTTTAGAGGTATTTGCTTGTTAAGTTACTTCTATCTTAGTGTTAATTAAGTCTACATATTTTTTAAAATTTATTTTCAATTTGTTGGGAAATATTTATTTTGATTTTTTAGTATTTTTATGTATTATATATATTTAAAAGTTATATAAAATAATATAAAATTTTAATCTGGTAATTTGGGCAGGCAGAGTTTTAACATTTTATATAGGTCGGACTTGGGAAAAAATTTAGGCTCATTTTTGGGCCCGGCCTGAGCCCGATGAATAAGGCTAAATTTTTAGTTAAGCCCAACCCGGCCCGACCCGGCTAATGAACACCTCTACCAATGGCTATGGTGTTCACTGGAATGATGGAGAATAAATGAAATAAAAATGTTTTAATTTCACTTTAATTTATATTAATTTCCACTTAATTACAAAATTGCCATTAAGTGGCTTTATTTTATTATTATTTTTCTCTAATGTCGCCTCAACCTTTAGATATAGGTTTATTTATTTCTTAATTCCTCCCTCGTTTATTAATCAAGCCATTTAATCACTTAAATATTATGATTAGCAAATTTTGTATATTTTTCAATTTAGTCTTTTTAATTAATTAATTATCGAAACATTAATTTTTTCAATGAAACTTTAATACTACCTTAATGACACTCCGTAAATATTTATAAAAATATTTACGGCTCAGTTTATAGAAACGATGTCTCGATACCTCATTTTTTAAAACCACTTGACCTAATAAATCATTATAATACATAAATTACTAATTCAAAAACTTTTATAAAACCATATTTGACTCGTTAATATTAAATAATAATATTTACGAACTTACTTGCCAGATTTGGTGGCCTCGAACCACTATTTTCGACATCACTGAAAATCGGGCTGTTACATGCCCGACAATAGTGACCTTATATGTACAATCTACCACCCCGGGTTACTCGAAAATGATGATTTTCATTTAATATCCTGACCCTATAACATGCCAACTATATCCGACTCGGTTCGAACATCTAATAGGATAGCCAAATTTCTTATTCATTATAAATAGTTTAAATCGTACTTTACCATATCCAATTAACCATCAATTCATAAATTCATCATATAATAAGCCATATTTCAACTCAATTTCATACCAATTATCATATATCAATCAAATCATACAATTTTATATTCTATTCAATTTAGTCATTGTCTCAATAATCAATCTCAGCCGAAGCAATTCAATTAAAAAATCCAATAAAAACTCACCTCAATATTATATAATGCAAAAAAAAAAAAACATGAGTATGCAATAATTTAATTGGTCTCGAATCATAGAAATACAAATTGAATTTTTTAGCTATTCGTTAATGGCTTTCGATTTTCCTTTCTTTCTTGACGGTTTCGTGTCAACGTTAGCTAAATAAAACCAAAAACACATATTATTCTCAAATTCCATTCAAATTGACATTAGTTAAAATATCAAGCATATTTGATAATTTATTCAATTTAGTCCTTAAATACTGAACAAACATAACTTTCAATTTAAAGCTTCAGATTGAAATCCGATTTCACATATATTCATTAGGGACCTCCTACTTGCTATTCTTACCAAATTTTTAAAATATTTTTTCATTTTATTCAATTTTTTCCCTAATGTATGAATCTAACAACTAAGCTTTACAATTTAGTCCTTTTCTTAATCTAAACTTAATTTCTAACAATTTCACATCAATTTCATTCAATTATCAACAATGAAAACTCTCAAAAACTTTAAAATTTTTATAAATTGGTACATGGACTACCTAAATCAAACTACCATGACTCAAATCTATAAAAATTACAAGAAAAGAACTTGATTGCACTTACCAATTTAATAGCTGAAAACTTGTTTTCTTCTTTGGCCGGTTGGAGAAGATGAATTTTTCGTCTCTCCATCCTCCAATTTCTTGTATATATAATTACAAGTTATTTAATCTTAATTAACTTTTAATTAATTTTCTTTCTTATAATTAAAACCTTCATCATCCATCACCACATTCCACTACCAAATATTCAAAAGTGGTTTATTATGCATTTTCTTAGGATAATTTCTATTTAAGTCCTCAAGCATTCTTCCTAATTAAAATCTATAACAATTAAATTTTAACAATTTAGTCATTAAGCGTTAATTAATTATAAATTTGACTAAATATCCCTTTAATATTTATAGACTCGATTTATGAAAACGAGATCCCGAAACTACAATTTTCAACATCACTGAAAATCGAGTCATTACATTTTCAATTGTTTTATTTAAGATTATACAAAATTATGAAAAGACAAAAATATCATCATAACAATATTAATTACCTTTTAAAATAAGGACATCTTAATAATTTTACAATTGAGTTGGTGTTGAGTTAACTTGTCTCGACACCAACCCAATCAATTATTTTCTATATAGTATAAATTTCAAGATGTGTCAAGTTAGAGCTGGAATATTTTTTTTTTTTAAATATCAAGTTGGACCATACAAAAAATATATAAAATTAGATTCAAGAGAAAAATCAAGACAGAAGGCATATAAAGCAAAATCCGCCTCACCTAGTAGCCATCTTAATTTCTTAATGAGTGGCTAGATTTATGTCACACTTACATTCTGGATAAAAATAATATGCAAAAAATGCATTTATTAAATATTTATGTAAAAATCAATTGATGATTTGGTTACAGTGCTAAAATTAAAATTTTATATTTATATAAAAAGACGAACATATAATTTAATTTGTATATGAGATGTGAGTAGAGATGTGCATGGGGCCGAGTCCAAAAATTTTTTCTGATTAGTAGGCTGAGCCCTCAACCAAAAATATGGGCTGAAAATTTGTCCAGCCGACCGCTTTAAAATTGGTAGGCTAGCCCGCCCAACCCGGCCCGACTAGTATAATTTTTTATTTTATTAAAAATAAAATATAATAAATTCAATACATTTTAAAAATAAAATAAATATTAAAACAAAAATAAATAAAAATATAATAAATCAAATACATTTAAAAATATAATAAATCAAATACAAATAAAAAACATTTAAAATAAATCAAATACAATTAAAATATAACAAATAAAAATATTTTGGTAAGGTTGGGCTGCCTGCAAAAAATAATACGAGGCAGTCGGTTTTTAAACAGCCTCGCTTTTTTGCTAAGCCATTTTTTTATATATTTTATCCAAACCTTCCACGCTTTGGACGGGTCGCGGGCCGAGCAGCCATGACCCATGCACACCTCTAGATGTGAGTCAAGATTTTAGGCCTCTAGCTCTTGGTCTAGTGTCTAGTCCACTAGCTTTGCGTTTTGGGCCAAGGTCTTACCTCTAGTTGACTAGCTCTGGGAGAGATAGAGATGTGCATAATCCAATTTTAATTGAATTAATCGATCGGATGGAATTAGTTCGATTAATCAGTCGACCACTAAATTTAACTCAGTTGAGGATTAGCTAAAAGTTTTCTAAAATTTCGATTAACATTTAATTTGACTAGAAATTGAATAATTAATCAAATTAATCAATTAACTAAAATTATTAATAATGAAATATTATAGACCCAATATATTAAGTAAGCCCGAAATATAGAAAATCAAAGGATGAACTTAAAACATTAGTAAATTTATACAAATTAGTATAATCGGCTTAGTAGATTTATATATATTTTAAACTAAAATTTAAACAAAAGTTGAACAAAAAGGAGAGTAAAAAGCCCTACCTAGTAAATTTAAGTTTTTCTTCTTTCTATCGTCAAACTCAAAACAAAATCTGAAAGAAAAGCTAAGGTGCGACTTGAGCCTTGAGTTTTGACCATCATCTTCGAATCTTCTTCTTCCTTCAATTTTTTTTCTTTCATTTCATGGCTCAAATTTTTTAGTGTTTTTAAATTAAAATAATATTATAATAAACTTTTTTTCATGTTTCAAATTTATTTGAACAAAAAAAGAGAGTAAAAATTTAAATTAATTTGGCTAACTACTTGAATTAACTGAAATTATTTTGTTGATTTTAAAAATTTCGAATTAATGATTAAAATTTTAAAATTTTGATTAATAATAATTCGAATCCTCTCAAAAGTTATAATTTTGTCATGATATACAATGGAATAATAATAAATTCAGAAAATTTAGGGAGACTTATGTAATTATGCCATAATCTTGTGGAGGTAAAAGAAAAATGATCTTGATCTCACTTGGCTTGGCAGGGTTTTACTTAACATTTCCTCTCCACGGAACCAGCTGCAGTACTAATCGCAGACATGGAAACAGAAGGAGAGCAACTCTGCGAAGCTGCAAGAAACGGCGACGTCGCCAAAGCGAAAGCTCTGATAGAGTCAGGAGCCGACGTCTCCTTCTTCGACAGCGATGGACTAACGCCGCTCATGCACGCCGCCAAGCTCGGCCATACCGATTTAGTCAAAGCTCTCCTTGAGGCTGGCGCACCGTGGAACGCTCTTTCTCCTTCTAACCAATCCGCTGGTGACTTTGCCATGGACTCCGGTCACCAGGAAGCCTATGAAGCCCTTCTCAATGCTGGTAATCCATTACTTTGTTTTAGTATTTACTTGAAGCTTAATATAAGACAGATTAAGGAAGCTGAATTATTCATTAAATTTAGCAATTGTAACCAATTAGAACTAATAAAGGTTACCCGTGGGTTGGGGGAGTTTTCCAACAGGGACTTTATATTATGAGTTGACAATTTATCTGTTATTGGACAGGAATTCAGGCTGAATTGATTTTGGGAACCATTGCAAGGAAAACAAAAAAGAATGGTGATTTTGAAGGGGATTACTTGGACGATAGGGTTACTTTTAGCGAGGATAAGTTGATGGACTCTGATAGCAAGGCTGTGATGATGGCTTGGGAGAAACCATTGATGGAAGCTCATGCTAAAGCTGTTTGCTCTGGAGGTGGTAACGTTCTAAATGTTGGATTTGGAATGGGTCTTGTGGATTCAGCTATTCAACAGTATGGTCCAGCCACGCACACAATCATTGAGGCTCATCCGGAGGTCTATGCACGCATGCTTCGCACTGGTTGGGACAAGAAGGATAATGTGAAAATAATATTTGGGCGTTGGCAAGATGTTCTTTCACAACTTGAATCTTATGATGGTAATTTGAGATCTGTTTTACCACTCAATCCCTATGTACATGTGTATCATTATGTATGCCACTTATGTTATGACATGTTTTCTTCTTATTCAGTCAAAGTTACGGATTAGTGTAGTTTCTTTGAATGATTAGAGTGTTTGAGTTTGATTACTAATAGTTTGAGTTCATACCTTCTGAAGCACAGAACAATAGTTAAAAAAGAAAAAAAGAAAAATCCTTCTGAAGGGAAGTGCTGCCTGCTAATGTAGAGCAACCTTTTGTCATAGAAATGTATCCTTGTGGTATATAGGACTACCTACTTAAATAACAACTTGAGTTGTATGTGAAACTTTTACAGGTATTTTCTTCGACACCTATGGAGAATATTACGAAGACCTGAGAGAGTTTCATCAACATCTTCCTAAGTTATTGAAGCCTGGAGGAATCTACTCGTTTTTTAATGGCCTTTGTGGAGGTAATGCATTCTTCCATGTTGTTTACTGCCATTTAGTTTCACTAGAACTGGAGAATCTGGGGTACTCGATGCAATTAATTCCCTTGCCTGTGAAGGATTGCTTGGGAGAAGAAATTTGGCGTGGTGTGAGTCAGAAATATTGGCAACTTGATACGTATTATCTCCCTGTTTGTCAGTCTATAGAGGAATCTGAATGATGATTTCATATGTCCAATATGTGAATTATTTTGCTCCCTTAAATTTGGATTTATCTCAAAACACTTCATTATCATCTTCCATGCATTTCCTGACTTTGGATTGCTGAATGCATATGATGACTGGTTATAGTTGATGTTGCACTATCTTTTCTTGCTCGATTCAGTATGCGCAGATAACATCTTGCAGAGAATTGGTTATTGAAAAGAACTAGTCCATTGTGTATATGCTGGATCTATCCCCAATTCCTTTGTCTGGTTAAGCTTCATGGCTGAAAAATTGGACAAATTACTCGTTAATAAGCAAATTTTTTATTACAATATGCTTGAAGTAATCATCATAGAATTCTTCAAATAAAAAGGAAAAAATGAGTCTATGCATAAGGAGAGACATGAATAAATTAATATTTTCCAACATTGGCCAAACTGCATATACAATCGGAAAGATCTTTTGACTGCTATAATGAATAATTCTTTGTTTTAGATTGCTCTTCAGAGTACGTTTAGGTAAAAAAAAAAAAAAAATCATTTGCTCGAGTTTCTTGGTTTTTTCCCCTTGTTTCCTTGGTGTTACTGTGGCAAAACCCTTTAGTACACTTTAAAAGAGGCTACATCTTAGATGCCTGTGATTAATATCCCAAGCGCTGTTTCCTCTGTTGGTTTTGATGCTAGTTGGCTGGGGCAGCAAATCTTTCTGACTAATCTTGTAGGTATGAAGTATGAGATTAATGGGAAAAAAGGAAAACAATAATAAAAAGAAAGAAACATAATAACAGTAACCCTCTTTTATCTTTCTCAACAGTGTGAACTATGATAGACAAGGATATTGGAAGAATGCAAGATGCAATATTTGTAAAACATGACTTATAACTAGGAATCCAGTTTAAATTAACATGCTAGTTCCTTATACAGGTACGCCACTATACAATTATTCCCCGACCTGGCCCTGACCTTTTTTTAAAACCCAATTTACTGTCCCCTAAATTTTTTTGAAAAGCATTTATGAATACAGTTGGAGCTGCTTTGTGCGTTGCTGTAATATGAGATAGTGCGAGATGGATTCATATACTATAAGAGAGGTCTCTGGTGCTTTGAGGGCACTTGAAAGTCCCAGTATTAGTATCATGAACCTAATTGTTGTCATGGTTATGTCCAACTGAAAGCTATTGGACTACCAACAATGTGTTTTCCATCTGACCATTCCAGACGAGCGAAGCCGGTTGTACCAGACGGCATAGAACTCGTTTTGAATGTCACTGTGTAGCTTTTTTTCTCGTATTGTGCTTTGAAGCTAAGCGTTTCTGGCTCAACTGACATTTTCACTGCTTGAGTCTGTGAATACAAAGAAACCTTATAAGTTGCCGGGGCACCAACATTAGTAAGGGTCCTAGTATATTTGATGATGCTTGAGGAGTCAGCACCACCCCTTCTGCCTGACGCAGTTTCCAGAGGAACGGAGAAGGATGGGTAGTTAAAATCTCCCAAGGTGTACTTTTTGCTTGTCTGGCAAGTGAAGTCTCTGTGGGTAGTGCTCTTAATTTGAATTGGTGTGTAGTTCAAAGCACAAAGAAAACCGAGGTAGTCATCGATAGTGGCATCGTATACAAGGCCGGGATCAAGGGCTGCAACTGGGTCGGCATGTCCGGCACCATAATCAAACGGCGTTGCTGGTCCTCCAGTGGCAATATCTTTGATCTTTTGACCAGTTTTATAGGCTGTATAAGCTGTGGTCATGAGGGCAGATTTAATGGCTGCTGGACTCCATTCAGGATGAGCAGCCTTGACAATTGCAGCTAAGCCACTAACATGGGGGCATGACATTGATGTGCCTGAAATGATGTTGAAGTTTACATGCCTTGGGTCACTCTTTAGTCCGGTTGGACCAACAGCACCAGTCCACCCAGCTAGGATATTGACCCCTGGCGCAATAATGTCTGGTTTAAGTATTGCTGGAGTGACAGGGTTTGGACCTCTAGAACTGAATGCTGCAACCACGGGTGATGGTTGAACGCCCAACTTTGTGGTTCCAGGACCGATTTTGGCTGTTGGATTATGAGTAGAAGATATAAATTTCTTGATTGCATCCCGGTCTTCTGTCCAACAGCTGCTGAAGGTAAGAGATGCGCATCGGCGACTAACTCTTCTCCAAAAGTATCTGTGTTTGTCAAAATCATCCCTATGCCACCAGCATCCTTCACCACAACACCCTTTTGGACCCTCGCACTACCTCCTCGATCACATACCACTATCTTCCTGGCAACTTTTTCTGGAATCAAACTTCCGGCCATGCAAAGAGCTCCACCACTTGAATTACTCACATTACCGCCATAAACTAGTGGCACCATGGAATCAGATAACTGCTTTCCATTATAAAGTGTCACACCGAGTGTAGTTCATTGTTACCCAGAGTAATAGAGGCAGGAAATCACGGTCCAATGTTCCAGCACCTACAGTGGTTATCCACGGTGCAACATTTGACAAGCTGCTTGGTATGGGTCCACCGTTTCCAGCTGAACAAGATACAAAAATTCCATTTGCAGCTGCTGTGAATGTTCCAATGGCAACAGTGTCACTGTAGTACTCCGATGACCCTCCCCCGATAGACATTGACAAAACATCCACTCCATCTGCAACAGCCGCATCCATGGCTGCTACAATATCAGAGCCAAAACACCCACCAAGCCAACACACCTTGTAGACGGCCACTCGGGCATGTGAAGCCATCCCCGTGCTGTCCCAGAAGCATATCCTAGCAAGTTAGCAGAGGGCACAACTGACCCTGCAGCTGTAGTTGCTGTGTGAGTTCCATGTCCATCATCATCTCTCGGGACCTTGACTCCATCGTTTCATCAATAGGCCCGAACGCAACTTCATACCCTTTTGAAAAGAACTTGGCACCAATTAGTTTCCTGTTGCAGCTCGACGCACTGAAGTTTTTCCCCACCTGGCACTCGCCTTTCCAGCGTGATGGTACTGGTCCAAGTCCGAATCATCGAAACTTTTCAGCTCGGGCCAAACTCCGGTGTCCAATACACCAACAATCACTTCACCCATTGAATCAGAGGTGGGGAAGAGAGTAGTGCTCTTTCCTAACCCGAGGAACTCTGGCGTTCTAGTTGTGTGCAGTTCATATATCACCTCAGGTAAAACAAAGAGAATTCCAGGTTGTTCTCCTAGTGCTTCAGCTTCCTCAGTCGTTAGCATCGTTGAGTAGCCATGGACTACGTTTTCATATCTGTAAAGCACGGATGCTGAGTCCGAGACAGATTTTAAAGACGAATCATACCAGAGGGCGTGATCAGTGAAAGTTTCTGGCATGTTGGACTTGTCCACGTGAACTATGTAAGTCCTTTTAGCTTTCTGGATCTTTTCTTCTGCTGCAATACATGCATAATACAAACTCAGAAATAGAAAGATTTCTACTAGTTTGAACTTCAGCGACTTCATCGCTTCAGTCTAGGAATTAACAGGGTGTTTCTTTTGGATGAATGAATGTAGGAAAGGAAGAACAGCTTTGGTCTGCAATTTCGCTTACTCCCGTTTGCTGAATGAATAGGTCACCAATGGTCTTATTATAGGATGAGATTTGGTATGGCCCCCCCAACAAAATATGCCCTACAAGAATGGTAGATTTTTCTTCTTTCAATGATTGATGATTAAAATAATAATGTTAAACACCTCAAATCTAATAAATTCTATTGCAAGCTATAATTATTGGCATAGGCATAGAAATCGAGTGGCAAATAATGGCTGCTAACTTTAATATTCATTTTTCTTACATTAAGTCTTACTTGTCTGTCAGTGGCTTGTAAAATAGGAATTTGCTTAAATGGACCGAAAACAAGGTGTTTATTATTATTTGTTTGAGATCTTTTGGTATCTAGTAGTTGTATTAGACTCCCATAAAATCTGAAGTTGTGTCAGATCAAACCCCTAAACAAGGGGTAAACTTCTGCTAGTGTTGTTTTTGCCATCCACGAGATTTTAACTTTGAGACTTTGCTTAAGGTTAATGAATTTGTGTTTTTTATTGCTTGTCTAGAATGTCAGCTTTAAAAATATGGAGCAAATAAAGGCTCGCAAGTGTAGGGAAGTGGTTGTGCATATGGCAAGCTCCCACTTTTTGTTTTAGTTAATATTTATGATCCTTTTTAACATGAAATAAAATTTCATTATTTAGTCAATTGTACATGAATTTCATGGTAAAACAATTGAGGTTGTTGGATATATGATTTCGACAGTAAACGAAAATGATAAAAAGGAAGGCTGAATTCGTCAACGATTTGGTATCGAAATGGAAGCTAAAGAGGAGATTTCAATATTTTTACAACACTTAGGCACACTGTCATACTTGTTACAGGTGAGCAAAAGGTCCTTTCAGTTTTAGTCACTCTAATTAGACAAATATGTACAGGCCATCAATCATCAATCCCAGTTAAGCAAAACGCTTAATTTGCCAGTTGCTTTCATAATTAGTCTGTAAAAACGGTGAATCTTGCTGGCAAATCTGAGACGTGTTACACTAAAGGGTTTGTTTCTTTTTCATAAATTAGCACACGAAAATGAAATATCAGGGAATGGTTTTTCATTATAAATTCTGAAAACAGAATTTTCAACAATGATTTATGTGGTTTTTTTAGAACATGTTATCTTTTCTTCAGATCTGCAGTGCCTTTTCACCGAAAATTCCACCTTTTTTATTCTTTGTAAATTAAGCATCTGCGATAATAATGATAAATTTTATGTGATGATCTTTTCTTGTAGATCAGGATTCTCTTTTCACCCAAAATCCCACCTTCAAAAAAAAAATCAACCAATGATATTATGAAAAGTGATAGTGGGGAATCCACTAACTTCGCCTTCGTTAAGGATGCTGGCGAGGATTAAAGCTACTGGCTCTTCAACTTTTTCTTTAATCCAATAAGATATCATTACCCATGCAGCTGGTTGCCTGGTGCCATAGTGGAAAAAACTCTTATGGATTGGTCATATCCCAATGGCCAAAAGCAACTTATTCAGGGCTGAAAAGAAAAAAAGAATTTAGAATTCTGTGCAAATTGTGAAAATGGAGTCATTCATATGACCTAATATAATTTAACACATAAAAAGCAAACTAAAGGTTCATAGGGAAGAGAGGGGCTTTGATTATTGGGACGGAATTATTGGAATGTTTAATCACAACAGACTCGAAAGGTTTGTTTCTCCCACTTTATCTGATAGCAACATATTAGTGGCAATTTGCTGGAAATGGACCCCTATCCCTCTAATCATACTCATGCATTTTATGGATCAGTGTCGTTTAGCAATTAGTTCTTGTCTAAACGAAAACAAAGTTTTTTTAAGGACCTATATCTTGCGCCTGCTTAGTCTATTTTCCATTAACTTTACTCATTATTAGGTTCCCACCATTTAAAATCCAAGTCCTAGAATAAGGTGAATACAAGGGAAAAATAATAGGACCCAAACCGAGTAAAAACTGACCGGATATTGTCTTTTGAAGGTGTCAATCAATCCCAAAAGTTTTCCATGTGTTCTTCATTGATTGAGTGCAAGCTTTCAACTAGCATACGTGCTAATCTTTGCTGACTCGCACATTTAATTTTGGACCTCAGGTTGGTATCTGGCTTGCATGCAGCTTCAAAATCCAGTCTCTTTGTCATGTCTTATTAACCGTTTTTCTTCGGTCAAATATAATGTTATGAAACAATGTGAAAGGTTGGACGTTTCAGTGGAAGCTGCTGCCTTTTTCATGTATATATCTTATCAATTTCAGTCCACACACCTGAAAAGAACAAAGGAAAAATGGCATGGCATAGAGTGTGGTTTTTAGAATCTTCAACGTTTGAGCCTTCTTTGTTGATGGAATCAAAGCTTTCGTGGGGTTGATGGATGTTTAAGGACCGAATATTTGGTGTTCCCCACCCCCATCAATCAATATTTTTTTTTTTTTTTATATTTTATGTTTGTCGAACCAACTTTAGCACGTATTAAAGATTGGTTCCTTTCAATTTCTACTCTCTCTAGTGTGCTTTCCAGGATTGTTATATTAAGGTAGTGAGTATGTTACTCATCCACACATTTTGAATTTTCTAATTTTTTAAAAATCTAATATATAAATATTTAAATATATAAAATGAATTAAATTAGATATTTTAAATATAAAAATATTAATTAATTATATAAATATTCATTAATAAATTTCACAAATAAAATTTAATCATTTAACAAATCTAAAGTAAATAAAGAAAAAAATCCAACATTAAATAACAAATTATCCACAACATTATTTTAAGAAAATTCTACAATAAAATCATCTCATACTATATATATAAAATGAAAGTTTAATAAGAACATAAACATAAAGTTGTGTTGGTGAAGCTTTTAGAAATTTTGTCTTATTTTTATTTAATTTGTTTGTTATATAAATTCTTTAATTTTTATTATTTATTATTTTTCTACTTTAAAATTTAAAATTATTCTATTATCTCTGTTAAAGTTTAGAAGTTTAAATTTAAATTTAAATGATAATTTTTTTAAAATTAATAAAAAGTAATAATTTTATCTATTTTTAATATTATCTATACATCGATTCGTGCATAATGTTCTGAAACGGTACAATCAAAATTAGCCTAAATGATATAAATTTTACACTAATATAAAAATAAATATTTTAATTTATTGTTAAGGCGGTACACATTAATCAATACAGTCAAAATCGATGCAAAAACTAACTAGAGTGATTAGTCGGCTCAAAGTTAGATGCAATTATTTGGAGCTGGGAACATGCAGAGATAGAAAGGGGGAGAGAGGGGATTCTGGTGGAGACCTAGAGAGTTTGCTGGACTGTCACTTTCCGAAATTCAGCAATCTGTCCTCCTTTTAATTGCTTTTCTTGAAGACTTTTTTCTTGATTGATTTGACACCCATCAAATCTGCTTTGCAAGCTTACGTTCAAAGCCTCAATTATCAATGCCCCTTTGTTTTGTCTTGTCTTGGTTAAAAACATTGTATAACGCAGATGTACCAAAAACTAATTCATATTGATTTTCTAACTATCCTAGTAATATGGAGTAGCATGATGCCAGAGAAAATTCAGAAATGATAAAAATTGAAGTCAGGTTTTACTCTACGTTGAACCCATTTACTGCTGCTTTTCGGTTTTCACTCAAATGGGTGAAATTTGAAATTTGACGCCATTGCAGTGATGGTAGTGGAGGGAGTCAAATATGGCGGAATCATTTCATTATCTATTTTAGTTACTTTTGTTCTTGTTCGATAACTCTGATAGATTGGTGGGGGTGAAAGATTTTGGGTTTATGTACAAATATATATAGTAGTAACTACTAAGTTGTTCCTTTTCTTTCATTTGAATAACTTCAAATTTTAAAACAATTTGTTTGAATTTCGTTCATAAAATAGTGAGTTGGATATGCTACTTTTTCATTTATTTAATTATTGATCTGCTTTTTCATAATTTTATTGAAGGGAGATCAAATTTTCTCAAAAAATTCTTTCAAGTGTTACTCGTATAGAATTGATGGATTCTAAATAAGTTAATATTATTCTCAAGTCGAGTCAAGATTTTATTTCTTACTCTAGTAAGAACTCAAATACTTAGACTAAAATTTAATAGAGAAGGATTATTTCGTCGTGTCATATCATACGTGATACAAATTACTTTTTAAAGAAACGTAAACATCAACATATGATAAAATTTGAATCCATATTGTCTCTTTAGATAATTTTTGTGAACGTATATATATTTCTACTTGATAAAAACTATCACCCCACTAAAAAATCTATCTACTTTATACATACAATAATTCAACATTTCTTTGCAAAGAGTACACCTCCTTTCAAGGCATTTCTTTTCTTCTACTTCTTCTTAATCATGAATGGTTTATGGAAATCTATTTGTTTTAATAAAATAAAATAAAATAAAAACTATATAAAGAGTAGGTAAAATAAACCCCCACCAGCGTAGGAGGAGGAGTACGGAGATGAAAACTCGACAGTAAAAAGCAAATTGGAAAGTGGGTGAAACTCTGAATTTTGAAATAAGAAAACATTATTTCCACTAAATAAATTTATCTTTACATCACTTTCAAAATGTAAATAATGAATCACATAAATGTTTTAATAATTTCTTAAATTAATTATTGATTTCGTTAAAGTAATAAAAAAACTTGAATCACTTAGTTAACTTGCAAGGCTTAAAAAGAGGTATTAATATACTGTATCATATAATTATGAAAGTTATCTATATGCGGGAGACTTGAACCACCAATTTAAAGTATATAAATAATATGCTTGTAAGTGTTGGGGGTTGATCAAGCGCTAAACGTATTACGCTTCAAATATTTTTTTAAAAAGAATTGATACACCCAATAAATATTTTTCAAATGATTTTGGAAAATAAAATAACAACATGTAGTTAACAATCTTTGAAAATGTTATAACATCATGGAAAAAAAGTTCGGAGTTCTATTAGTATTTGATTTTCATTTGTTGAGGTTGACGATGGCATCCAATGTTCCTGCCTTGTAAGCTAGTAGCTAAGTGGTGCCCATAATATCAAATACTTCAAAGCCCATGAAGACCCCATTTTTATTTTAAAGGCCTCCATCGCTTTGAATCAAAGCTTTCTTCAAGCAAGGCCATACCACCCAAAGCTGATTTTGTGAGTGATAATTAATTATCCAAAGGAATAAGAGAAAGACTAGATATTTGGGGTAAATTTGAGGTATATGCCAAGTTTATAAAATATTTAGGATTTTAGGTTAATTTTTGGATATTTAGGGAAATACGTGTTTTTTGTTTTTCTCTTCAAAATTGTTTTTTGTGTGTGTTGGGTGTTGAAAATTTGGGAAGAAAGATTTATTTATGTTTGTGTTCGAGGATATTGTAATAATTTTAAGGTATATTTAAGTTCATGGTGATGCGACAGTGCTTGAATGTAACACCCCCTAACCTATATCCATCGCCAAACAGGGTTACAGAGCATTACCGGACATTTCAGATCAAATATGAACATTACATAATTATCTAACAAACATATTATTTGTAAAGCACAAATAACTAATTCATAAGCCTTCCTAAATTCACGATTGGCTCATAAATACTAAATAATAATTTATAAGCTCACTTGTTAGATTTTAGTGGTCTCAAACCACTTTTTCTGATATCATCGAAAATTGGGTTGTTACAACTCTTCCTCCCTTAAAAATTTTCGTCCTCGAAAATTATAGCAGTAAATAGGTAGCTTTCTCTATATCATATCATTGTCAGAAAACTTTTATTAAAGCTACATTTTATTTCTCAGTTCTTTCACTTCACGTGCCAGAATTTTAATCAATTCTTCACTATAACTCATGTCAAGCTGAATTTCAATATCCATCGGAGGAATAACTGATAATGTATCTGATTAATACCATCATATCATAATCACAAGAAAACTTTATGAATTCAGTCAAACTCTGGCAGTAACACCATCCGATAAGTAACACTTCCAACTCTTTCAACAAATTTCATGTAATTCAATAGATTAAGAATTTAATTTGCCTTTACAGTCAAACCGGAAATCTTTCTTCCATGGCAAATTTTTCAGAAACACTTTGTCGCCAGCTTAAAACTCTATTTCTTTTCATTTAAAACTCACATAAAATCTCTGACAATCAGAAGCTGATTTAAACTTATCTCGGACCTCAACCATATTTTCTTCTATTTTACGGATCATATCAACTCCACATATCTTTTCTTACTAAGCTCAGTCCAATAATATGGAGTTTTACATTTGCAACTACATAGAGTCTTGTATAGTGTTGTTTCAATACTTGACTGAAAACTGTTATGATTTGCAATTTAACTAACAACAATTACTTCTTTTCCATTTGCCTTTGAATTCTAAAATATAGCACCAAAGCATTCCTTTAAAAATCTGAATAACACATTTGGACTGACCATCAGTCTGAACACAAAATAGGGTATCAAAAATTTATAACTGCTTACCCAGAGCTTCTTATAATTTATTCCAGAATTAGGAAGTGAACTGTGGAAACCTATCAAACATATTGGAGACTAACACTCCATAAAACCTGACAATCTTGGAAACATATATCTCATTCAATCTATCAAGTGAGTCATCCACTTATGCTGGGATAAAATGTATAGAACTTGTCAAACAATTAGTGATTACCCAAATAACATCTTTCTTTTTGAAGATAGAAGTATCCCAATATAAAATTTATAATAACTTTATCCTGTTTCTGTTCCAATATCATCACTAGCTGTAACAATTCTAAAAGTATCAGTACCTGATATTCGGCTTTAACTTGCTGACATATCAATATTTAAATATAATTTCAGAAACATCTCATCTCATTCTTGCTTTCCAATATATCTTTTTCAAATTAGTATACTTCCCGGATGACAAACATATTACCATTATGAGTTCCGTATAAAATTTTCTGTACAGGCTCTAAATTCTTCAGTAGACAGACTCTATTTCAAAATAACAGACAGTCATCAGATTCCATCTGATATCCTGAATTAGAAATTTTTTTACTCTGTACCTGTTTAACTTATAACTCTTTATCACTTTTCTAGGCTTTACTGATCTGTTGTAGAAACATCGGTTTAGCTTTTCTCAACTAAAATTAATCTTTCATCAGATAATAGCAATTTGAAATTTATTGTTCATAAAACAAACAGAGATTTTCCATTCAGAATATCATCAACTATATTTACTTTTCCCGAATGATAGTCCATTACTAAATCAGAGTCTTTTAATAGTTCAAGCCATATGTGTTGTATCAGATTCAAATCTTTCTATACCATCAGATACTTTAAAGTTTTATGATCATATATATATATATATATAGTATTTTTACCATACAGATATTGTTGCCAAATTCTCAGTACAAACACAATAATTGCCAATTCAAGATCATATATTGAGTAATCCTTTCATATATCGAGTAATCATTTCCTGTAGTTTTAACTGTCTAAAAGTATAGGCCATTACTTTGCTTTCCTCCATCAAAATATAATCTAACCCATTTAATGATGTATCATCGTAATAATGAATTTCTTACCTGATTCAGGCTGAACCAAAACTGATGCTTCGGCCAACAGAGCTTCCAATTGATCAAAACGTTGCTATCATTTGTTAGTCCATTCAAACCTCAAATCTTTATATAATAGCCATGTCCTTAATACAACTGTCATAGAAAATAAATCTATTTCCATTATCAACACTGAAGTTTTGAATTATTTCGAAGTCACAATCATCAGATAAATCTTAAACGATGGTGCTATAAAAAATCTGATGCTTCAACAATATATATAGAACAATACCACAACTTCAATAATGTTTCCCAAATAGAAGAGGGAAACCGGAAGTAGTCCCAGTTACAACCAGTGTAGTAATACAACTTCTATAATCTAATATCCATATCACCGAGCTCCCATGGTCAAATTGAGATTTATAACAGTAATAAATATAATTACCTCTGACCAATGAATACCTTTTACAGATGAACCATGTTTGATAAATTAAACAATAAGAATGATAAGAAAACCGAGATAATGAAATCCAAGATGTGAAGCTATATTGAATTTCCGAGAATAAAAACCACATTGAATGATAATGAGTTCGATATTATCCCAGAAAAAATTTCAGAAGAAGAATATGACTCATACGCACTAGAAATAGTTGTGATAAAGACAATGTAAATTATATATATGTAATTCAGAACATCAACCAGTAGAAGTAGAAAATAGCTTCTATCTAACATAATATAAGTCTGATTATCAAGTTTTCTATCTAACATAATAGATTAGAAAACCAAAGAAAGATAGAGTAATGCCGATCATGTAATAGCCCAAATTCTACAGGCACCGGAAAGTGAGTTTAGGGCCTCCGTCCTAGGAAAAGCGAGTCCAGTAAATATTTATTAAAAATACTTACGAAGTTAGTATAGGTTGAATTAGATTTTGATAAGTGAATTTAGTTTAATTTAAAGTAGTTAGGAAAAGGATCAAATTGAATAAAGAGTGAAAGTCTAATTATAGATTAAAAGAAAGTAAAAGGGCTAAAATGGCAATTAAGCCATTTAGCATAAGTGATGACATATGAGATAAAAATCTAAGATTTTTACTTAGATTTTATTATAAAATATATATATATTAGTAATAAATTATATATTAAATTAATTTAAAATAATAATTATATATAATATTATTATAACATAAAGTAAATAAAAACTAAAAAGGAAGCATGCACAAAGGAAAAAAAAAATAACGAGAGAGCATACGAAGCAGGGAAAGGAAGGAAAGAAAAGAAAAGAAAAACTAGGGATTTAAAGCTTGAAGTTTAAATTGCAAACAAGGAAACCGAGGACGTCTAATACTGAGGGGAAGGAAAAAGTGATCGAGAGTAGCTCGAGAAAATATCGGTTTGTATTATCATAATTCAAGTTATTTATTATTATATGTTTAATTTCAATGTATGTGTATGGAAAATGAAATTTAGGTAAGTATTGATATTTGAATTGGAAGTGATTTGAATTGTGAATTTGAGATTGAGATTGAATTGATAATATGTATGAATAGAATTTGGTTGATTGTGATCATTTGAAAGAGAAAGAGAAATTGATATTTGAACCAATACCCTATTAACTAGTCGGGTGAGTCGGATACAATTGGCATGCCATAGGATTGGAAGAGTTCAGGATACTTGACCTCGAGTCGATGAGACACCTGGGTGTCATATTATTTATTTGGATAGATTCAATAAGGTACTGGTACCACTTTACTTGACTAGGCCGATGAGACCTTGGGTGTCACTATCTTGCTTGAACTATCCGATTAGGCTTTGGGTGCCGATATGGTGTGTTTGGTTGGATCCGAGTATCCGCCAAAGTCCGAGTCATGTTAATAGGGGTAATTATGTGAAATGAGAAAATCATATGAATTTGATTATTTGAACCTCTGAATGAATAGTTAACGAGATATTGTGAAATGAAATTATGCTATATGTGATTGAGAGATGAACCAAAGGTTTATGAACAATTGAAATTCTATGGATGAGATATTAATTCAAATATTAAAATTGTTACATTAGAAATATAATAACTTAGTATAATTATATGTATGATGTATTATTTATCTAAGTATGTTCACGATATCGATCATTGTTATAAATTGAATTATGATAATACCATGAGTAATTCCAATACTCGTGACGGTTTGTTTTCTTCATGCAGCGAGTTAGTAGAGTTTCGATCGGTCCAAACATCCAAATCAAACCGACTCCAACAAGAGGATTTTGGTGATGAAATTTTTCCTTTTGCTAAGTGGCATGTACTAGATAGTTATATGAATTGTAAACATATATATATATACTTAAGTTAAATGATCTTGGTTGTATTTAAATGATTATAATGTTTTGGATGAGGAAAATGATATAAAGTTATAAAATGATAAATTGGTATTGGTTGTTTTGGTCTAAATTTGCGGGGATTTTGGTGAAAATAAGCGAAATCGCTAAATTTTTATAAATAAAAGAAAATTTCTGAAAAATTTTCTAGAACGATTGAACAAGTTTCTTTTTACTTTTAATATATGCTTTAGGCATTGAGAGTCCAATATAGGTATTTAATTATTAAATTATACTATGAATGTTATTTTATTTGTGAGTAATTAGTAAATTGTTTGATATGTCCAGTAATACCTTGTAACCCTGTTCCGGCGACGGTTTATGGTTAGGGGGTGTTACATTTTATTGGTATCAGAGCTTATCAGGTTTAGTCGATTCTCGGGCCAATTTGAGCTTGAAAGTGAGTTTAGTAGTACATGCCACTTTTGAATTAAAAATTGAGTCGGGAATTTTGGATGCTGACCTATTTATTTATTTTGTTTTATAGATTAAAGATGCCTGATAAACACATTGATGATATAAATGAAGAAATGTTCACTGGAGATGAAGAATCATATGATTTAGATGAAACCGAGTCACTACACCTAGTGTAAATCCGATCAAATCACCTCCCAATGTAGAAAGAGAGAACATTAGGGAAAGAGATGAAAAAGGTAGAAATGATTATGATGTAGTAAGTGTTTTAACTGATGCTCTTCAGCGAATAGCGGAGTCTATACCTGCTACCACGTCTGTACCTATTCCTAGACGAGCCCTATTAAGGAACTAAGAAAATACGGTGCCACTGAATTTTGGTCCGAAAGGAGTTGATCCGTCAGAATGAAAAGCGGATGGAGGCAACAAAAAGAATTTTACAGTAGATTAGAATGTACGCCACGAGAAAGCACGTTATGTCTTGTATCTTTATTACAGGTGAGGCATATCTATGGTGGGAATCCGTAATCGGACATTTACCACCGATCGGGTAACATGGGATCTATTCAAAAAGAATTTCAAAAGAAGTATATTGGGGATATGTATATGGAAGACAAGAAACAAGAATTGTTGATGCTTAAACAAGGTGAAATGACAGTAGTGGATTATGAACGGAGTTCTCAAGACTTGGTAGATATGCATCGAGTTTGTACCAACTGAAGCCGATAGTTGTAAAAGATTCCTACGAGGATTAAGGGATGAAATAAAAGCGCAATTGGTGTCCCAAATGAATCACCGAATTTGTTGATTTGATCGAAGCGAGCCAAGATGGTAGAGCAAGTCTTGTGACTAGACAAAAAGCACGAAGCCTTAAAATCGGTTGGGAAGCGTCAGAACTATGAGTTGAATCCTTCATTTAAAAGATCTCGAGATTCTAGAGGTGGATGGAGATCTAGTTTACGAGCAGATAGAGGAGACAAAAATTGGGAAAAACAAACTACAGTGTCTACCGGTAGTGTAAGAGGTCCATCTCAGGAAATAAAAATTCTAGATTGTCAGTACTGTGGGAAGAAACATAGAGGAGAATGTTGGAAATTAGCTAGAGGCTATTTTCGATGTGGTTCTAAAGATCATTTCATCGAGACCTGTCCAAGACTAATAGTGCTACACGTAACATCACGGAAAAAAGTATCTCTGACTAGAGGCGGAGGATCGACCGGAGGTGGACCAAGATATCTAGAGGAGGAGGTGCGAGAAGAGGGAGTGATATAGTGACCCTTGATCGAAGCTAGAGTGGGCCGAGCTTATGTAGTTAGAGCAGGGAAGATGGCGATGCACATGATGTTGTAACAGGTATATTTTACTATATTCGAGCTTTGTTTATACTTTGATTGACCACGGATCTTCACATTCATATATAAATTGAAGTTGGTTGAATTGGGAAAATTTGAATCTAAAATGTCTAGTGTAACAATAGAAGTGTCAAGTCCGTTAGGCAAATAAGCATAATAGTAAATCAAGTATGTCCGAGATGTCCATTGAAAATTCGAATGAAACTTTTCCAGTTGATTTGTTGATTATGCCATTTGGAGATTTTGATATAATATTGGGTATGGATTGGTTGTACGAACATGGTGTGATTTTGGACCATTATAAGAAGAAATTCACATTCGGACCAATGATGGTAACAATATTGAGATCAAAGGATTGAACGATGGGCCAACACGTGTTATCTCAAAGAATGAAGGTTAATAAGTTCTTACAAAGAGGTTGTACAACATACTTAGCTTATTTTATTAATTGATTTAGTTAGTAGCCAATGCAATAAAATTAAAAGCAGTTTGCAGTTTCGGACGTATTTCTGAAGAGTTACCGGGCTTGCCACCGACGGAGAAGTTGAATTTGCTATTGAAGTGTATCCTGATGCGAGTCTAATTTCTATGCCTCCATACCGTATGTCGCCCATTGAACTGAAAGAGTTAAAGATACAGTTACAAGATTTGTTAGACCGTGGATTTATTAGACCGAGTATTTCACCATGGGGAGCTCCAGTGCTATTTGTTAAAAAGAAAGATGGCTCGATGCGACTTTGTATTGATTATAGACAGTTAAACAAGGTAACAATCAAGAATAAGTATCCACTTCCCCGCATTGATAATTTATTTGATCAGTTGAAAGGAGCTACTATATTTTCAAAAATTGATCTCCGATCAGGCTACTATCAGTTACGGAAGAATGTGATGTATCAAAGACAGCTTTCCGTACGAGATATGGTCACTATAAATTTTTAGTAATGCCATTCGGGTTGACTAACGCCCCAGCTGCTTTTATGGATTTGATGAACCGTATTTTTCAGCCATATTTAGATCAGTTTGTGGTAGTTTTCATTGATGATATACTGGTCTATTCTAAATCAGAGTCAGAACATGATCAACATCTTAGAATTGTACTGAGATATTACGAGAGAAGCGGTTGTATGGAAAGCTTAGTAAATGTGAGTTTTGGTTATCGGAGGTTGTATTTTTGGACATATGGTATCGCAGATGGAATTAGAGTTGATCCGAGAAAAATTGAAGCAATTGTTCAATGGAAAGTACCAAAGAATGTGTCTGAGGTACGTAGTTTTCTTGGTTTAGCCGAGTATTACAGAAGATTTGTGAATGGATTTTCAAAGATAGCTTTGCCAATGACTAAATTACTACAGAAGAATGTTCCTTTTATCTGGGATGATCGATTGTCGGAAGAGCTTTGATATGTTGAAGCAAATGTTAACCGAGGCACCGTTTTGACATTACGAATCGGGTAAGAATTTTGTATTATCTGATGATGCTTCTTTGAATGGTGCAGGTTGTGTTCGATGCAGGATGGGAAGGTAATAGCCTATGCATCTAGACAATTGAAACCACACGAGCGTAATTATCCGACTCATGACTTGGAGTTGGCCGCTATAATTTTTGCATTAAAGATTTGGAGGCATTATCTTTTTGGTGAAAAATGTTATATATATACCGATCATAAAAGTCTCAAATATCTTCTATCGCAAAAGGAGTTGAATTTGAGACAGAGACGGTGGATCGAGCTTTTGAAAGATTATGATTGTGTCATAGATTATCATCCGGGAAAGGCAAACGTAGTAGCTGATGCACTAAGTAGAAAAGCTGCAATGGAGTTAAGAGCAATGTTTGCACGGCTCGATGTCGTTGATGATGGGAGCCTTTTAGTGAGTTGAGAATTAAGCGGTAATGTTTAATCGGATCAAATCGAGACAGTTGAAAGATGATAAGTTGTTGAAGAAGAGAGATGGTATTGAGTGGCCCAAGAGAAAATTTCAAGTATTGATGATCAAGGTTGTTTGAGATTCCGTAATCAAATTTGTATTCCAGTTACTTCAGAACTTAAAGAGTTGATTCTTCGAGAAGCTCATGATAGTGTATTTGCTTTACACCCTAGAGGTACGAAGATGTATCAGAATTTACGAGAGCTATCTTGGTGGCACGGAATGAAAAGAGATATAGTTGAGTATGTTGGTAAATGTTTGACATGTCGGTAAAAGCGAACATCGGTACCATGAGTTTACTTGACCTATTAATATTCCGAATGGAAATGGGATCGAATGACAATGGATTTTGTTACGGGATTACCGTTGTCAACAAACAAAAGAATGCTATTTGGGTGATAGTTGATCGACTTACTAAGTCGCCCACTTTATAGCGATCGAGGCGATTGGTCTCTACAGAAGTTGGCTGAGATCTATATTAGGGAAATAGTGAGATTGCATGGTATTCCTGTATCTATTATTTCAGACCGGGATCCGCGATTTACATCAAGATTTTAGAGACAATTACACGGTTCTCTAGGTACCAGACTTAATTTCAGCACTGCATTTCATCCGTAAACTGACGGGCAATCTGAATGAGTAATTCAAATATTAGAAGATATGCTTCGGGCTTGCATTATTGATTTTGAATCAGCTTGGGAACGTTATCTACCCTTAGCTGAATTTGTGTATAATAATAGTTTTCAATCAAGTATTCAGATGGCTCCGTATGAAGCATTGTATGGGCGGAGATGTAGATCACCTGTGTGTTGGACCGAATTAAATGAAAGAAAAATAATCGGGCCTGAGTTGATCCAAGAAACCGAAGGAATAGTAAAAAGATACAAGAGAAATTAAAAGTAGCTTTTGGTAGATGAAGTCTTATCTTGATTTGAAGCAATGAGATATTGAATATTGATTGGTGACAAGGTACTTCTTAAAGTCTCTCCTTGGAAGAAAGTATTGAGATTTGGTCAAAAGGAAAGTTAAGTCCTCGTTATATCGGGCCATATGAAATAGTAGAGCGAGTTGGACCAGTAGCTTATCGTCTGGCTTTACCTCCAGAATTACAGAAAATTCATGATGTTTTTCATGTTTCGATGCTTCGAAGATATAGATCAGATCCTTCTCATGTTATCTCTACTAAAATTATTGAGATTCGACCAGATTTGTCTTATAAAGAAGAACTAGTTGAGATTTTAGCACGAGAAATAAAAGAATTAAGAAATAAAAAGGTTCCTCTAGTGAAAGTGTTATGGAGAAGTCATAGTGTGGAAGAAGAAACATGGAATCAAGAAACTATGAGAGCACAGTACCCCATCTATTTTCGTGTAAATTTGAGGACTAAATTTATTAAGGGGAAGAATTGTAATAGCCCAAATTCTACAGACATAGGAAAAGTGAGTTTAGGGCCTCATCTCTAGAAAACGAGTCCAGTAAATATTTATTAAAAATACTTACGAAGTTAGTATAGGTTGAATTAGATTTTGATAAGTGAATTTAGTTTAATTTAAAGTAGTTAGGAAAAGGATCAAATTAAATAAAGAGTGAAAGTCTAATTATAGATTAAAAGAAAGTAAAAGGGCTAAAATGGCAATTAAGCCATTTAGCATAAGTGAAATGACATATGAGATAAAAATCTAAGATTTTTACTTAGATTTTATTATAAAATTTATATATTAGTAATAAATTATATATTAAATTAATTTAAAATAATAATTATATATAATATTATTATAACATAAAGTAGATAAAAAACTAAAAAGGAAGCAAAAGCAAAGGAAAAAAAATAATAGAGAGCAAAACGAAACAGGGGAAAGGAAGGAAAGAAAAGAAAAAGGAAAAACTAGGGATTTAAAGCTTGAAGTTTAAATTGCAAACAAGGAAATCGAGACGTCTAATACGAAGGGGAAGGAAAAAGTGATCGAGGAGTAGCTCGAGAAAATATCGGTTTGTATTATCATAATTCAAGTTATTTATTATTATATGTTTAATTTCAATGTATGTGTATGGAAAATGAAATTTAGGTAAGTATTGATATTTGAATTGGAAGTGATTTGAATTGTGAATTTGAGATTGAGATTGAATTGATAATATGTATGAATAGAATTTGGTTGATTGTGATCATTTGAAAGAGAAAGAGAAATTGATATTTGAACCAATACCCTATTAACTAGTCGGGCTGAGTCGGATACAATTGGCATGCCATAGGATTGGAAGAGTTCAGGATACTTGACCTCGAGTCGATGAGACCTTGGGTGTCATATTATTTATTTCGGATAGATTCAATAAGGTCTTGGGTACCACTTTACTTCGGCTAGGCCGATGAGACACTAGGTGTCACTATACTGCTTCGAACTATCCGATTAGGCACTGGGTGCCAGTATGGTGTGTTTGGTTGGATCCGAGTATCCGCCAAAGTCCGAGTCATGTTAATAGGGGTAATTATGTGAAATGAGAAAATCATATGAATTTGATTATTTGAACCTCTGAATGAATAGTTAACGAGATATTGTGAAATGAAATTATGCTATATGTGATTGAGAGATGAACCAAAGGTTTATGAACAATTGAAATTCTATGGATGAGATATTAATTCAAATATTAAAATTGTTACATTAGAAATATAATAACTTAGTATAATTATATGTATGATGTATTATTTATCTAAGTATGTTCACGATATCTGATCATTGTTATAAATTGAATTATGATAATACCACTGAGTAATTCCAATACTCAGCGTACGGTTTGTTTTCCGTGCGCAGGTTAGTAGAGTTTCTGATCCGGTCCAGCATCCAAATCAAACCCGACTCCAACAAGAGGATTTTGGTGATGAAATTCTTCCTTTTGCTAAGTGGCATGTACTAGATAGTTATATGAATTGTAAACATATATATATATATATATACTTAAGTTAAATGATCTTGGTTGTATTTAAATGATTATAATGTTTTGGATGAGGGAAAATGATATAAAGTTATAAAATGATAAATTGGTATTGGTTGTTTTGGTCTAAATTTGGGATTTTGGTGAAAATAAGCGTAAATCTTTAGAAATTTTTATAAATAAAAGAAAAATTTACAAAAATTTTCTAGAATGATTGAACAAGTTTCTTTTACTTTTAATATATGCTTTAGGCATTGAGAGTCCAATATAGGTATTTAATTATTAAATTATACTATGAATGCTATTTTATTTGTGAGTAATTAGTAAATTGTTTGATATGTCCAAGTAATACCTTGTAACCTGTTCCTAATGACGGTTTAGGGTTAGGGGTGTTCTGAGATCATGAATCAACCAGACTAATAATACTTCCATCTAACGTTATGATTAACCAAACTTTCTATATGATAAGAATCACATCTGAAAATGAACAGTTGCATATACCTCTGAGGATAAAGAACATATAAAATACCCAGAAGAGATCGCTGTAAGATACTTGACTATAATAGCTGCATTTAGATATTTTTGCAATTTCAACACTATCCCACTGACTACTAAAGTCATCAATAATCTCACATTATCCTAATCACTAAAGAAATCAATTTAGAAAAAATTTCGATTAACCCATTCTTTAAATACCATACCTGAATAAATCGATTACTCGTAAATAACTTCTTCCTTAATAGCAACATTGCGTATCCCGAATAATCTTTAAAATAATCTGATATCTCTTCTAGAACTGTCTTTACTTGCTAACTCATTCTCAGTTCTAACCACACTATTAATTACTTAGCCACTGAACTTTTCGATTTCCCACTTGTGAATTTAATCAATATAAATCTTATAAATTTTGTTAAATAAGACATACAAGTGAGGGGGTGGAGGTCGTAAAGCCTCAAAATTTGATTCTCCTATATTCACACGTATAATATAACATTTATCATCAACATAATCATCATAATCATTCGACATTTTCAACTATAAAACAAAAACAAATATATCAGCATCCAAATCCCGACTCAATTCATCTCAATTATGGCATGTACCTCTAGACTCAATTTCGAGCTCGATTTAGTCTGAGAATTGGCTAAACTTGAAAAGCTCTGATACCACTAATTGTAACACCCCTTAACCCATATTCGTCACCGAAACAGAGTTACGGAGCATTACCGGACATTTCAGATCAAATATGAACATTACATAATTATCTAACTAACATATTATTTCTAAAGCACAAATCACTAACTCATAAGCCTTCTTAAATTCACGATTGGCTCATAAATACTAAATAATAATTTATAAGCTCACTTGTCAGATTTTAGTGGTCCGAACCACTTTTTCTGACATCACTGAAAATTGGGATGTTACATTAAAGACCCACACATTTCATCTGTTGTGTTGGGATGGAACTATCACCTTAGAAGCTCATCGCATTGCAACTCAAGATCTTAGTTCACGATGCTTATACGGTAACAAGTTGAAGTATAACTAGGGCTCTTAGTTGACGGTGGTTATCCAGTCACAGGTTGGAGTATAACTCGGGAGCCCAGTTGACAATGGTTATGCAGTCACGAGTTCAAGTTTCATGATATCAAAAGAGAATGCTTTATAAACCCCATACATAAGTTTGGGACCATAATCATAAGGAAAAACGAAAGGGTTTTCAAGATAATGAATTTATTCTTTTTATCCATCTCCACCAAAAGCAGTATCCTTAACGTAATTGTCCAAAACTTATGGTAGATTTGGATGTAAGAGGACTATCAGGTAAGGGGAGGCATTGTGGCAGTGGAGAGAAGCTAAAACTTTAGTCGGGACGACAACGATTGTAGTTATTAATGAGTTCTTTAATCACAGTAACCGTTGTCGGCCCAAAAAGACTTTTATCTTTTCTCCACCATTATAGTCACTCTTTCCCTTGGAAGTCTTCTTGCCTATAACTTTGTCACAAGTTCCGAACAATGAGGTTAATGATATTACTTTAGTGGAGATGGAGAAAAACAATAAGTTGATTATATCGAAAAGTCCTTAGTTTTTCCTTAATGATTATGGTTTCAAACTTATATATGTGGTTTATAAAGCATCCTCTTCGGGTGGCATGAAACTTAAACCTATGACAACATAACCTGTAACA
Source organism: Gossypium rotundifolium (assembly GCA_025506655.1). Taxonomy (NCBI): domain Eukaryota; kingdom Viridiplantae; phylum Streptophyta; class Magnoliopsida; order Malvales; family Malvaceae; genus Gossypium; species Gossypium rotundifolium. The sequence continues at coordinate 169,957,733 of CP106734.1, read as the reverse complement.
CCCCTAACCCATATCTATCGTCGGTTCAGGGTTAGGAGTATTACTAGAATTTTTCAGAACATTTATAGTTAATTCATAAAATTTACTATTTATATTCGAAATTAAACATAATTAATCATATTGTCCTCAAATGGACCCTCAAGGCCTAAACTATACATTAGAAGTAAGTTGGGACTAAACCAAGATCTCAGGGAATTTTCACAAAATTTTAAAATTTTTCTCATGTACAAGGGTCACACGCCCATGTGGCTCACACGGCCAAGCAACATAAGTCACATGGTCGTGTTCCCAACCCGTGTAACTCTCTAACTTGTAAAACATTAAGGTGCAGTTTTTACACGGCCAAGACACACGCCCGTGTTCTAGGCCGTATAGCACACACGCCCGTGTCTCTGCCCTTGTGCTCAATCCTGAGCATTCTATTTCTCAAATTTAAGGTGCAGGGGACACACGACCAAACCACATGCACATGTGCTAGGCCGTGTGTCACACATGGTCAAGACACACACCCGTGTGAATGAAAATCAGCCATTTCAAGGCCACTTTTCTCACCCTTTTCAAAATTTACCGCATATAACATTTGTACACACCAATATATATCAACCAAGCAACCAATTCAAGTCAAAAATTCAAGTTTTAAACCTAAAATGTCCTCACACTACTCATTTGTGTAATACCCCGAAAATTTTTATAAGACTATAAATAGCAAGAAAACGATATGGATCATGACATATAAATATAAGACTATCTTTGATACGTTTTATAAGGAAAATTATGTATATTAGGATAAGTAATAAATTCACGTGAGACATGTCAAAATAATAATAATAATAAATTTGTTAATATTAAAATACGCTAACCAATGTAGGAAAATTTTAAGATTTTGCGAAGAATTCTCTATAATCTCAATTTAATCCCGGTTGGTTCCTAATGTATGTTTTGGGCTTTGAGGACCCAATAGAGGGACATTATGATTATTTTCAGAATATGAATAATAAATGACTCGAAATTATTCAAAATGTTCAAGAAACTCAGTAATGCCTCGTACCATATTCTGGCAACGGATATGGGTAGAGGGTGTTACATTTAATGGTACCAGAGATACGGTTTAGTCGGTTCTCGGACCGAACGTAGCATATGAGAAGTCTAGAAATACATGCCATTATATAACCTGTGATACTCTGATATTTTTCGACTTTGATGGGATTTGTTTTACTTATAGACAGAGATGCTTCCCAACCGAACCAATTCTGATAATGTCGAAAATGATACTCAAGTATATGAATAAAAGTTGATTATGATAAATCGAACTCATAAAGATATGAATAAATATTTTATAATACATGAAAATGATGATTGTTATGTTATATGTATTACGGAATGTAAATTATATTGCTACATTAAATATTGTGCTGATGATTAAATTATAAGATATATATATATATATATATATATATATGTGTGTGTGTGTGTGTGTGTGTGTGTGAATATTGAATTACATGTGAATTGAGATAATAGATGTTTTGAATATTTGAAATTGTTGTGGAAAAAAAAAAAACCCTATTAACTTATCGAATTAGATTGGATGCAAATGGCATGCCATAGGATTTGTGATGTGATGAGGAGATTTGAGGCTCGACTGAGGAGATAATTCTATATTATATTCTTCAGTTTATCCGAAGAGGCATTTAGTGCCTTATTGGTGTGTTTGGGAGGATATGATATTCTGGTGTGTTTGGGTTAGAATCCATGTATCCGTCAAAGTCCGAATTTGTTAATAGGGTGAATAACTGAAATAAGAAAAATTAAACAAATTTGATTGATTGTAATATTGAAAATATGACAAAGAAATTATGAGTTGAATTGTGAATTGAATTGAAATGTGAGATTTGAAGCATGAGCTTAAGGTTCATGAATTTGCTAAAATATCGAATTATTGATATTGAAATCAGTTGAATAAATGAAACGAGAAAATCAAATGAATTTGATTGATTGAACTATTGAAAGTATGAAAAGTGGAATTATGAATTGAAATTGGAATTGAAATTAAGATATGAGATTGAAAGCCCGAACCAAAGGTTCATAATTTGATTAGATAATATAGATGATATATGATGCCATTTGATAAAAGACTATTGTTGAGATATGAAATTAAAGTATAAATTAACACATATGACTTATATTGTTACATGTTTGATGTCTATTATTTATTATTAAATGTTAAATTTAAATTATGTGTATGGTAAGTGAAGTATGAGGTAAGTGTTATTGTTGAATTAAACGGAAATTGAATTGAGTGATGGATAAATATTAGTATTGAATTGTATATTGATGAGAAAGTGAAATTTGAAATAGAAAAGTGAAATCTGAAGTACATGATAAGAATTATTAGTAAATTACAAATAACTAGTGAATTTTGAAATAAATTACATGTATTAAAGATAGATAATATATAAGTATACGGATTATCGATGCAAGAATTAAATTGTAAAGTATGTAGAAGTATTATGCAAAAAGTGTAAAAAGTGATATATGTGCATAATATAATTTGTCCAATTAGACAAGATAAGAACTCGGAACAATAATATCTAGTTAGAAATTGATTTTAAGAATTAAGTTGTGAAAATGTTTGGAATTAAAGTCTATTACTAAAATTCTGATTCCCAAAGATTATAAAGTAGTTTAAAGTAATAGAATAAAGTGTTTATTGAGAAAAATCAGCTCAGCTGAGAAGTTAATTGAGCAGGGATGAAATTATCATTTATTGAAAGCTTAGGGGAAAAGTTGTAATAAATAGTTTGCACTAAAACAGTTTGGACAGCAGCAGTAGACTAACTTTGAAAAATCACTAAAAATCGTATAAGTGGAATTAGAAGCTGAATGAGATATGAAATTAAAGCTTATTGAGTCTAGTTTCATATGAAAGAAACAGAGAAAGCAAAGGAATTCTGTATTTTTAGATATTTAGATTTTTGTAAGACTGGTTCAAAGTGATTTCGAGATCCCTGTTCTGACTTTGGAAAATCATAAAAAATGGATAAAAATAATTAGGGGCTTAAATTTATATGTTTAGAATTCTGAATGAGTCTATTTTCAATAGAAATAAACGGAAACATCATATGATTTCTGTATGAAGAGATAATTAATTTTTAGTGAAGAAGGGTCAGAACTTCCAGACAGCAGAATAGGGGTGATTTTGATGAATAAACTGTACTAATTGGCTAAGCTAAAAATTCTGGAAATTTTATGGTATGAATATATGTGAGTCTAATTTCAGGAAAAATTTACAGTTCTTCATTTGGAGTTCTGTAGCTCTGGAAATAAATAATTTTGTGACTATGACACAAAAGGACAGCTTTGAATAAGTTTATGGGTAAAGGATTAAATTGAAATGTGAGCAAAAGTAAGAAAGGTTGAATTTATCATAAAATACATGTCTATTTTATTAAATAGTACAGAAAATTATTTGATTATTTTTGACATATAAATGTTATATGTTTATATGAAATTGAAGAAAAGAAAAGGAAGGTGAGGACCGAATTGAAGGAAAAGGAAAAGAGAAGGTTAATGAGTGAAGGAAGAAGAATTTATATCACCTCAACCTTTTGCTGTAAGTACTACAAGAATTTTAAATTATTGTTATTTATCCTTTGAAATATTTATGTGAATTATTTAAATATATAAGATTCATTTTAATGCCCAAGTAGACGAATTTAGAACTACTCGGGATATTAGTGGCATGCCATTAAGGAACTTTAGCGCTCTCCGATATTAGCACGTTGGTGCTTCTCGATATTAGCACGTTGGTGCTCTCGATATTAGCACGTTGGTGCTCTCGATATTAGCACATTGGTGCTCTCGATATTAGCACGTCTGTTCTCGCTCACTTGTGCATCACAATGCACCTCTCAGATTTGTTCCGTATATCCGGTGTGTTCTAGGAAGTCTACTTTGGGCTAATACTGTGAATTGAGAATAAAAGTGAATTCTTGATGTGTTAAGGCAAGTTTTATACCTTATGTAAGATAAGTTAAATTTATTTAAAGCAAGGCATAGTTGAAGAAACTTATATGTGAGTCGATATGTAATAATTGAATGAGTTTAAAATATTTTGTTATGATTATTTACTTATTTAATTATTCTTGTGGTGCTTACTAAGCCTTCATTCGCTTAACGCGTTTATTTTAACGCGTAGGTACAATTAGACTAGAGAGAAGTCAAACTAAAGATCGCTCATCTCATCACATCCTCAAGGACTACAAAAGTAGGTACTATATTTTGTATTAAAATGGCATGTACATATGTAGTTCAAAGGTGTTCCCATGTGATAGGGATTAACATGTAAGTTCTTGAAATTTTATCTATTTTCAGTTACTTGAAGTATTTTGGTATATATGGAATGAATTAATAAACAATAAATAAGTGAGCAAAAATGGTTGGTAAGTTAAAATATTATATACAAATGTTTTAATTAAATAGTATCTCGCCATAATTGTTTTGGCACCAAATGTAATAGTCTTATACCGGGTCTGCATGATTGAACTCAGTATAGGGTATTACATTTATTGGTATCAGAGCCTAGGTTTTCTGAATTCTTGGGTCGAGTATGAGTCTATTTGTACATGCCATTTTATAAATTGATGTGATGAGATGAGATTTAGTTATTTAATTGTGTAATTTATGAATATTGTAGAAATTTAAAGATGTCTTCGAAAGAATAAAAGATACTAATTTTGTGATGTATAATTGGAATTTATGAATTTAATAAAATAGAGTTGGTTTCCTCTTAGTATAGAAAGAGGAAATATTAAAGAAAGAAATGTTTTCCAATCAAATAATTTTGATAATTCCGAAAGTGATGTTTAAATAATTAAGTAAAATGTTACTTATGATGAAATGAATTTGAAAAGATGTGGATAAATGTCTTATAGTAAGAAATGATAAATGTTATGTTATATGAGTATATACATGAATATAAATTATGAGGCCTTACGATCTCTACCCCTTATTGGTACAGTTATATTTATAGTGAAATTGATAGGAATTATAATGATTTAGTTCAAAAGTGTGGAACCCAAGAATTTAAAGGAAAGAAAGATGATGACCCAAATTGAGGTCAAGAATGGTTAGAGAACAGTCAAAGAATATTTGAAGAATTGCAGTATACAAGGGATGAAAAGTTGAAATGTGCAGTATCTTTATTAAAGGGTGAGGCTTACCAATGGTGGAACATTGTCATGAATATCCATTCTGCAGAGAAAATTAATTGGAATTCCTTTGTATCTGAATTTAAAAAGAAATATGCGAGTCAACTTTATCTTTAGAAGAAGAAAAGAATTTATGGATTTGAAGCTGAACCACGTCTGTTGTTGAATATGAACGTGAATTTATCTGATTTCTTTTCTAAAAATTATTTGGGAATACATGATTGCTACTATTAAAGGAAGAAGTCATATATCGTAAATTGATTTATTCAGATATGATAACTACGGAATGAGTTAATGAAAAAGCTTTATGAGTGAAGTGAATGATATGGGACCGTTGATGATTATATATGTTAACGGATTAGTAAGGGAATTGCGAAATATTTGAATACAAATTGCTATAGTTGGGTATTTTACAATGATCTCTTTCGAGTATTCTATATGGGTATTCTATATGTTCTTTTATCTTGAGGGTCTATGCAACTGTTCGGATGTGATTTTTATTGTGTAGAAAATTTGGAATCATAACGTTAAAATGGAAGTTCGTTGATTCTCGATCGATCGCTCTATTTTTCTTTGGATTTTCTAATTTGTTTTGTTAGATAGAAGACTTAATGGTCGATTCATATGAAGTTATTTTCTATTTCTACGGTTGATATTCGGTATATATACTAATTTGCATTATCTTTATCACAATCGTTTCTAGTGAGGATAAATGGTATTCTTCTTCCGTTTTTCTTTGGAATATTATCGATTTCTTTATCATTGAATGTGGTTTTTATTCTCGGAAATTCAATATAGCTTCACATCCAGGATTTCATTATGCCACATCCGGATTTCATTATATTGGTTTTCTTATTATTTTATAGTCCGATCTTATCTATCAAATATGATTCATCCGTGAAGGGTATTCAAATGATAGAAGGTAAATATATATATTCTTGTTATAAATCTTGGTTCAGTTATGGGAGCTCGGTGATATGGATCTTAGATTATAGAAGTTGTATTATTATACTGGTTATTATTGAGACTACTCTTGGATTTCTTCTTCTATTTTAAAGCACCATTGAAGTTGAAGTATTGATCCATTTATATTATTGAAATGTGAGATCTATTACAGTACTATAGCTTTAGCTATTTGATGACTGTGGACTTGGGGTAATTTGAAGTGTTGGGATTTCTTTTTAATATTTGTGGAAGTGTTTTCTATGATAGCTATATCAATGATAAGAATACTACAGAAGACACAAGGTTTGAAATGGACTAATCAATGCTAGTAGAATTTTGAGTAGATGGAAGTTCTAATAATTGAAGCATCAGTTCTGGTTCAGTCTGAATCGGGAAAAATAAATATAGTTGTAGATGATTTGAATGGGAAAATAATTGTTCGCTCTGTGAGTAATAAATATTCGATTGCTATTGTCTGATGAAGGATTAATTTTAGTTGAATATCCGGTATTGGTGTTTATGTAATTATTACAACTATTAAAGATCTTTGGGATGGAAATGAGATATAAGTCTATGAAATTGACAAACTATATGGAGTATCGTCTTTGAAATGTTTGAGAGAGATTCTGATTTACGATTCACTTTTCGATTTGAAATAACTTATAAGAATGCTATATGAGTGATAGTTGATTAATTTATAAAGTCAGAACTGATTGATGGCTTCAGAAACTTGCGGAGATGTACATTCAAGAAATTGTAAGACTTCATGATATTCTAGTATTGATAATTTCTGATCGAGATTGTAGTTCACTTTAAGGTTCTGAAAACAATTACAGGAAATTATTGAGTACTTAACTCGATTTCAGTACAGCTTTTCATTCACAAATTGATGGATAATTCGAGAGAGAGTTAGTTGGATTTAGAAAGAAGATGTACTGGTGGCCAGGTATGAAATGTGATATTTCTGAGTTTAAATCAAGATGTCTGATATGTTAACAGTCAAAGCGTAACATCGTATCTTTGGTTTACTTGACTAATTACTATCTGGAATGGAAATGGAAAGAATCACTATGGATTTTGTATCATGGTTACCATTATCTTTGAAAAAAAAAAAAGATGCTATTTGGGTGATTGTTGGCCGATTGACAAAATCAACGTACTTTATTTCGATACATATGGATTAGTTTTGATAAACTGACTAAATTGTATACATCTGATATTGTCAGACTACACAGAGTGTCTGTCTCCATTATATTGGATATCCCCGATTTACGTCTCGCTTCGGGATAAATTACAAGAAGCTTTGGGTACTCGGTTGTATTTCAAGATCGCATTTCATCCTCGCATGTGATGGCCAATCATGCGTAATCGTGTATTGGAAGATATGCTCGATGTTGTATACTAGAGTTCAAGGTAATTGGGAGAGGTATCTACCTTTGATTGAATTTGCTTACAATAACAATGCTTATTAGTCTAGTATTAAAATGGGTCCGTATGAAGCTTTGTATGATAGAAAATGTAGAACACCGTTATATTAGATGAGCTCAATGAAAAGAAGATACATGGGGTTGATTTGATCCGGAAAGAAGAAAAAGTAAAGGTCGGTGACAAGGTATTTCGAAAGTGTCCCTTGGAAGAAAGTTCTCGTGTTCGATCGAAGGGTAAATTGAGTCCAAGATTTATTGGGCCATATGATATCATAGAAAGAATTGGACCGGTCGCTTATCGGTTGGCATTACCACCAGAACTTGATAGAATCCATAATGTTTTTCATGTGTCTATGCTACTGACGATATCCACGATCCTTCACATGTTATTTCTTCGATAGAAGTGGAGATTCAATCGGATATGAGTTACAGTGAAGAACCGATCAAGATATTGGCACAGGAAACAAAGGAGCTTAGAAATAAAAAAAAAAGAAGAGTTTGGTAAAAGTATTGTGGCAAAAGCACGGGATTGAGGAAGTGACATGGGTACTAGAGGAGGCAATGAGGAAACAATATACAAACTTCTTTACTGGTAAGATTTTCGAGGACGAAAATCCTTAAAGGGTGGGAGAGTTGTAATGGCCTAAATTCAAGGTTATCGGAACAATGGTTTCGCAACCATAAATCCGATTTAAATAGAAATTTATTTCAATATATTTGCATGAATATTTATATGATAGGAAATACTTTTATAAATATTTATAAATTGTTAGTAAAGTAGTATTAAACTTTCGTTAGAAAATTTTAACGCTTGGGTAGGAAATTAAATGAAAAGGACTAAATTGAAAAAGGTGTAAAAGTTGAATTATAAATCAAAAGAAATTAGAAGGACCAAAATGGCAATTATGCCATTTTGTAAAGTTGAGCAGTTAAGTATGAAAATCTGAGATTTTTAAAGTATGTTATTATATTATATATTTATATTATATTATATTATTATAATATTATATTATATAAACAAACTAAAGAAAAAAAGATAGAAACAGAAACAGAGAAGCAAACGAAACAGAGAGCAAGGGAAGAAAAGGGAAAGAAAGAAAAGGAGAAATTGATGGTTTAAAGCTTGGATGTTTAATTGGTAAGTCAATTTAGCCCTTCTCTTTTAATTTTGATGCTTTATAAGTTTTAGAACAAAGCTTTGTTGAATTAAGTTGAAATTCTGGAAATTCTTAGATTTTAAACATGAGCTATGTGGATCAAATTGATGAATTAGGGGTTTAATTAATGGAATATCTAGTTAGAAATTGATTTTAAGAATTAAGTTGTGAAAATGTTTGGAATTAAAGTCTATTACTAAAATTCTGATTCCCAAAGATTATAAAGTAGTTTAAAGTAATAGAATAAAGTGTTTATTGAGAAAAATCAGCTCAGCTGAGAAGTTAATTGAGCAGGGATGAAATTATCATTTATTGAAAGCTTAGGGAAAAGTTGTAATAAATAGTTTGCACTAAAACAGTTTGGACAGCAGCAGTAGACTAACTTTGAAAATCACTAAAAATCGTATAAGTGGAATTAGAAGCTGAATGAGATATGAAATTAAAGCTTATTGAGTCTAGTTTCATATGAAAGAAACAGAGAAAGCAAAGGAATTCTGTATTTTTAGATATTTAGATTTTGTAAGACTGGTTCAAAGTGATTTCGAGATCCCTGTTCTGACTTTGGAAAATCATAAAAAATGGATAAAAATAATTAGGGCTTAAATTTATATGTTTAGAATCCTGAATGAGTCTATTTTCAATAGAAATAAACGGAAACATCATATGATTTCTGTATGAAGAGATAATTAATTTTTAGTGAAAAGGGTCAGAACTTCCAGACAGCAGAATAGGGGTGATTTTGATGAATAAACTGTACTAATTGGCTAAGCTAAAATTCTGGAAATTTTATGGTATGAATATATGTGAGTCTAATTTCAGGAAAAATTTACAGTTCTTCATTTGGAGTTCTGTAGCTCTGAAATAAATAATTTTGTGACTATGACACAAAAGGACAGCTTTGAATAAGTTTATGGGTAAAGGATTAAATTGAAATGTGAGCAAAAGTAAGAAAGGTTGAATTTATCATAAAATACATGTCTATTTTATTAAATAGTACAGAAAATTATTTGATTATTTTTGACATATAAATGTTATATGTTTATATGAAATTGAAGAAAAGAAAAGGAAGGTGAGGACCGAATTGAAGGAAAAGGAAAGAGAAGGTTAATGAGTGAAGGAAGAAGAATTTATATCACCTCAACCTTTTGCTGTAAGTACTACAAGAATTTTAAATTATTGTTATTTATCCTTTTGAAATATTTATGTGAATTATTTAAATATATAAGATTTAGCTTTAATGCCCAAGTAGACGAATTTAGAACTCTTGGGATATTAGTGGCATGCCATTAAGGAACTTTAGCGCTCTCGATATTAGCACGTTGGTGCTCTCGATATTAGCACGTTGGTGCTCTCGATATTAGCACGTTGGTGCTCTCGATATTAGCACAGTATAGATATTAGTGGCATGCCATTAATAAACCTTAGAATGCTCTCGATTATTACCATGTCCGTGCTCTCCGATTAGCACATTTGTGCATGTAAGTTCTCTCATTTTGAACTGAATTAATAAACAATAAATTTGGTGGTGTTATATAGTTCATAATTGTTTTCTCTATATCTTAAGTGTTCATTTAATTCATTGGGCCTCTGTTAGAAAGGTAAATAATTTTTTTTGTTACGAGGTAAATGATTATTTCGATTCAAGTTTGAAACATTGAATTAAAAATAAATTGTGAAATGAAAGAATAGAAAATAGATACAAATGATAAGCTAAGTAAATATATGCAAAAGGAACTATAGAACTAAAAATAATAAGTTCATGATCAAAAGAATACAAGGAAATTTCGAGGACAAAATTTATTTTAAGGGGGAGAGAAATGTAATACCCCGAAAATTTTTACAGTAAAATATTATCTTTGATATAGTAAAATAAGAAAATAAAGCGACAAAAAGGGAAATTTTGGAGTTACGACAACATTGAGGAGTATATTATGATATATTAATTCAAGAAAGGACCAAATGGTAAAAGTGAGAAAAGTTTTGTTGCCTAAGAGTAAATATTCAAAACTTGAGGGGTTAAAGTGTAAATATGAAAAATTTGAAGGACCAATAGTGAAAATATTTTAAGGGTGGAATGATCTAGAAACTAAGGAAAATGGATGAATTAGGACCAAATTGAATAGATAAAGAATTATGAGGGACTAAATCATAATTTTACCAAATTATGTGATGATTCAAGGATGGAATTTTAAAGATCACAAAAGGCAAAATGGTCAATTGGAAGAGAGAGAAATCTAGAAAGTAATGATGATGTTGATGATATTTTATAATTATTTAATTAGATAAATATTATTTTATTAATATTTTGATGAGATATTTTATTATTTATCATTATTTTATTATTATTTATGTAGTATATAAGGAAGGAAATATGATGAATTTTTATCATCTCTTTCCCATGCAAACCAACGTGAGAAGAAGAGAAAGAAAAGAAGTTTTCTTTTCTTTACAAATTAGTCCTTTCACCAAAAATTCACCATTTTCACTTAAAATTCAAAAGAATTTCTATAGCCATCAAGAGAGAAAGATGACAAGGAGACTATGGGGAACAAAAATATCAAGTTAGATTCAAGAAATAGAAGCTGGAGGAGAGAGAAAATGAAGTTAAAGATTGAAATCAATAAAACAATGTAAGAACATCAAGTTTTCAATATATTTTTAAGTTTGATATTGTGGAAAAAGCATGGAAATGATGTTAATGTTGAGTTTTATTATATAAGATTTTATGTTCTTGATATGTTAGTGAAGGAAAATAAGAGAAAGTGATGGGAAATATTGTAGAGAAAGAAAATAAAGGTGTTATAAACTTGGTAATTAATATTTTGCACTAAAACAGTTTTGGACAGCAGCAGTAGTCTAACTTTAGAAAATCATCAAAAATTTAGAAATCTAATTAGAGAATGAATAAAATATGGAATTAAATTTTATTGAGTCTAGTTTATTATAGAATAAACTTTGTAAGTAATGGAATTGTAAATCACGAGATATAATAGGTTTTGTTAGGCAAGGTCAGAATGATTTTGGGTTCCCCTATTCTGACTTTGTAAAATCATAAAAAAATTTATAAAAATAATTAGGGGCTTAAATTTATGTTTTTAAAATCTTAAATGAGTCTATTTTCAATAGAAACAAACAGTAACAACATCCGAATCCCGTATAAGGAGATAATTAATTTTTAGTGAAGAAGGGTCGGAACTGTCAGACATCAAAATAGGGGTAAATTTAAAGAATAAACTGTACCTATTGGATAAACCAAAAATTCTGAAAATTTTATGGTAAGAATATATGTGAGTCTAGTTTCAGGAAAAATATCGGATCTTAAATTAAAATTCTTTAGCTCAATATATAAATAATTTAGTGACTATGACGCAAATAGACAGCTTTGAATAAATTTATGAGTAAATAGAGAAATCATAGATAATGTTACTTGTAAACATGTTATATAAATTAAGGTTGTGGAATGGAGAGGAGGAGGAGGAAAATATATATGAATATTCAACTAGCATGACTAATTTGCATGTTCTAAGCTCAGGGACTAAATTGAATAAAAGTAAAATTTTATGGGTAATTTTGTAAAAATGTCAAGAAATGACCAAATTGCATGAAATTGATTATTTTATTACTTAAATTATAAAATTAAATGAAATTATTAATTTAGATCAAGATCGGGTGAAAATATGTTTTAGGGATTAAATTGAAAAGTGTTGAAATTATGAAAAATTTTGATATTTCATAGAGTTCATGGGCTGTTATCAATATATATGAGAATAATTAGGCTTGAAACAAGGATTAAATTACAAGAATTTTATTTTTCTGAACCTAAGGATGAAAACGTCATTAATTAAAAGCTTAGGGGCAAAATAGTAATTTTTGCCTAAAGCATTAATTAAATGTATCAGAATCTGAGATGAATGAAAATGATGATCAAATTTGTTAATAAAGATCCGGATAACTCAAATGCGAGACTTGAACGTGGAAAAGAAAAGTCATCGGATTTGTGAAACTATAAACATGAACAAGCAATGAGATAAATTCATGTAACTTGAATTATCTTCTTAAATGCTTGAAATGTATATTATTGATGCGAATATGATTTCAATGTTTATTGTATGAAAGTTGATGAAACATTGATATATTTGATAAAAAGTGGAAGAAATCCCGGTTGAATGAAAGGAAAATTTGATGGATCTCGAAAAGGAATTGACGGTAAAAGGATCTAGGCCAGGACGGTGATCCTATCTGATATAGCCCTCCCAAGAATATGTGGAAAAGGATTTAGCCGAACGGGTAATGAATTAGGATCTGAATTTAGCTCGGATGGTGTTTGGATCCAAGCTCATTAGAGTAATTGTCGTTGCAAGGGATTTAGCCTGGACTGGTAATCTCGACAATACTCTTTGAGCATATGTTACAGGGGATTTAGCTCGATGGTAATCCATTGTAAGAAATGAGGTTCATGGAGTGTGCTTTCTTGTGGGATTTAGCTGGGTAGTAATCCCATATGTAAGGATGAGGTTCGCAGGAGTGTGCTCTTTGGAAAAGGGTGTACCCATATGTGTACGAATTGACGGACCCGGAATTGTACACTATAAGTGTACTACTGGAAAAATCCATCGAAATTCCTAGAAATTCAACGGGATAAATATAGGAAATGGCAAGTACTTGAAATCATGAAATTAAACTTGAAATACATAGAAATAATAATTATTTGATATATTGAAATATGACATGGAAAATACATGTATGTGAAATTTGCCAGATAATTATGCATATTCAAGATTATGAACTACTGCTAGAACAAATATATACTAATCTCATGAAAATGATGGTACATGAAATATTGTTATAATAAATTGAATAATTTATATTTATGAAGAAAGAGCAAGAAAACGATATGGATCATGACATGTAAATATAAGACTATCTTTGATACGTTTTATAAGGAAAATTATGTATATTAGGATAAGTAATAAATTCAAGTGAGACATGTCATTTATATTGTATTATCAAAATCCTTAAGTAAAATTAATTTTTATAAAAGAATTTAAAGGAATTTCATATATTTGAAACCCAAATTATTTTAAGAAAAAATAATAATAATAATAATAATAATAATAATAATAATAATAATAATAATAATAAATTTGTTAATATTAAAGTATGCTAACCAATGTAGGAAAATTTTAAGATTTTGCGAAGAATTCTCTATAATCCCAATTTAATCCCGGTTGGTTCCTAATGTATGTTTTGGGCTTTGAGGACCCAATAGAGGCCCATTAACAAGGACGTTATGATTATTTTCAAAATATGAATAATAAATGACTCTAATGATTTTAGAATTATTCGAAAATGTTCAAGAACTCGGTAATGCCTCGACATAAAATTCATATTTTACCATACTCATCGAGGGCGCATATTAACCGCTTTCGGATACGGGTAGATTTTACCCAATAACACAAGGTGTTACAATTTGTATAAACTTACTATATAATTTCCATTCATTGACTACTAATAGATACTATTAAATATATTCACATAAAATTAACATATAAGTATATAAGCTTTTCATAAACATACTACAAGTTTACTTTCTTTTCATTCCATCCTATACATGCCATATAAAACATAAGGTACTTTGTAAAATCTACCGGAGAAAATCTGGATAGTATGGCCCAATGTGTTGATCCGATCCTTTGAACTCTTGTTAATCTACAAAAAACATTAAACACACAAGAGTAAGCTTATAAACGCTTAGTAAGTTCATAGGCATAAAACGTTAATCTTACCGATCATACTTTAATAAATCATTTAACTAACATTTCGCTAACATTTCCTGTCATTCACAATTCCAAATGATGAATTCACTTTATTGAGCTCAATTCGATAATTACTAAAGTTCTATCATATTAATTCAAGTAACACTTACCAGACTTTGTAAAATTAGTGAACGTCTTACGGATTTGAGTACATCGTTGATTTGATGCCATAGTCCAACTATGGTCTTACACAAATATTGCCATAGCCCTGCCATGATCTTTCACTCATGATGCCATAACCCGGTTATGGTCTTATACATGCACACTTACTGCCATGGTCCAACCATGGTCTTACGTTCACTGTGCCATAACTCAATTATGGACTTTTCACTGAAATGTCATAGCCCAACTATGGTCTTAAATTCACACTTTTCCATAGTTATACCATGACTTTATCCGTCAATTCATCACTTGTCACTGTATGATTGTGCTCAATCTAGCGTTCTACTCAATTTGAACTTTGAATTTGATTTTCATTTTATCACAATAATTATAATTCCATAAAAAAGATATGAAATAATACATTATATAATCTCTAATTTTTAACAATCAATCATAAAATTCAAATATATGAACTTACTTGGACCACTTGGTAGAATTTGTAGAAATTCAAGGACTATTCTACTACTTTTTCTTTTCCTCTTTTATCTTCGATTTATTGATATGGTGCAAAAATATGAAAAACCAGCTTGAGAACTCTCCTATGGCGTTTTGGCTGATGAAATATGAAGAAATATCTAGATTTCTTATGAAAATTAAATTTTTAAGCTTAATTTTACAAAATTTCCAATTTTGCCCCTTATTCACATTGTTCCTTTGCTAATGTTCTTATCCCTGCTGTCCAGCCTATTTAACTTTAGGCCAAATTGCTCTTTAAATCCTTCCTTTTTATTATTTGAGCAATTTAACCATTTAAATGAACTTTGCACCTTTTACAATTTAGTCCTTTTTATTAATTAACTATCAAAACATTAAAATTTCCTAACGAAACTTTAATACTAACTCCATAACACTCCATAAATATTTTTAAAAATATTTATGGCTCGATTTATAAATTCGAGGTCTGATACCTCATTTTTGACCCATTTTACCCAATAAATTCTTTTAAGTTATAGAATTCACTAATTCAAAAATACTTCTAATGTCATACTTGACCCATAAATGTTAATTTATTTAAAATTTCAAACTCACTTGTCGGATTTAATGATCTCGAATCACTGTTTTCGACACCACTGAAAATTAGGCTGTTACATAACCACCATCAACTAGGCTCCCTAGTTATACTTCAACCCGTGACCACACAATCGGGAGCCGTAGTTATACTTCAACCTATGTCCATATAACCACCATGAACTAGAGCTCGAGTTGTAATGCGATGGGCTTCTAAGGTGATGGTTCGATCCCTATAATACATATGAAATGTGGGGGGTCTCCAATGGTGCATAATGTGGTGCTTCTGTATAAAAAACAGTGTTAGTGGAAGCACCAAAATAATATGAACCATACTGATCGTGAGGTGATGCAGTCATCGGTGCCACTTGTGGGTTTGGAGTTGATGATGACTCCATCAAGGCATTTATTATAATAGCCCGATTTTAGGTCTAGTCGGAACAGTGGTTTCGGGACCACAAATCTGACGCAGTGAAATTTATTTTTATTATATTTTTTATGGTCTACAATTTTATGAAATGATTTCATGAAAATTTTGTTCAAAAATTTTAACGTTTGGGCACTCAATTTAGTTTAAGGGACTAAATTGTAAAAAGTGTAAAATTTAAGTTTTATATGTTAAAGGTGTCCAATTGCAATGAGATCTTAAATTAGGGGTCCTTAAATGGTAATTAGACCATTATACTTTGGTATGGAAAAAAATGGCCATGGATAGGTGAAATTTTGAAGTTTTTCATTAATGGCATTTTAGTCATTTGGTTAATAAAGACAAAATTTAACAAATAAAAGATGTCATCTTCTTCATATTAGTCCCCATAGCCGAATTTCACAAGGATAAGACATAGCTAAGGTTTTCCAAGCTTTCAAGCTCGATTGTAAGTCCGTTCTTGTCCCGTTTTTAACGATTTTTGTATTTTTGAGATTGTTGTAGCTTGATTTATCTATTTCAAGGACTAATTTGAAAGAAATGAAAATTTTAAAATTTTACCCATGTTATATATTTGTTTATTTTTATGTTTGATGGTAGAAAATGCATGTTTGTTGCTTGTTAAACGACTTTTGCTAAGTGATTTTCGGTAAAAATGTCAAAAATGACTTATTTGTAAAAGGTATAAAATGAGTAATAAAAATGTGAATAAATGAGAAATGTGGACTGTTATGAGTATGAAAATGGTTCAGCTAGGCTTGGGTTTTTAAGAAATTGAATGAAATTCTTTTTACGAGCCTAAGGACTAAAGTGTAAAATGTTAAAAGTTTAGGGGAAAATGTAATTTTTCCATAATATGACTTTTGGGCTGAAATGGATAATGTGATGATTAAATGAGATGAATTTGGTATTATCGATCAAGAAAAATGAAGTTCGGGTCTAGATCGGGGAAAAACTAATGTGTTTGACAATTAGGTCCATTTCTGTTATTTTTGTATCGAGGTAAGTTCGTATGTAAATAATGCATTATTATATTTATGTATTAAATGCATTAATATTGTATGAAGTGGATTGACTCTTTAGATGTATTTGAAAAAGTTTTGACAAGCGAGAAAATCTCGGTTGAACCTTAAGAATAGATTAGAATACAAGTGACATGTCACTAGGAACCCATGTGATTATGCGAATTATATGTCCCGGGTGCTGGTCTTGTACGTCCTACCGGTGGCTGGGTATACTGACATATATTGCGGATACCTGGTCGCTTGTATGAGCAGCATCACGTAGCTACGTCTCGATTGACAGCTTGTGTTGGTAGGCCCGAGAATAGCTCGGGAGTGAGCCTATATGTGTTATGAGAATTGTGGTAGCATTGGCTACATATATGGCACTTATGTGCAAATCTTTTCGTGTATCCGATAGTATTCCAAGTGGTTCAACGGGTATGTCAAAGATGATGAAGTATGTGAATATGTTATGAGATGGTATAGGTATGTACGAAAAACTCAAAGGAAAATGAATTCAGTATATGATGAGCTATAGGTAAGAATGTGATTGAGTAAATTATACTCATGAAGTTTAATGACATTTATGTTGATTTATGTTATGTTATTCATATGATGAGCTATAGGCAAGAATGTGATTGAGTAAATTATACTTATGAAGTTTAATGACATTTATGTTGATATATGTTATGTTATTCATATAATGAGTTGTTGGTAAGATTGGGATTGGGTAAGTTGTGTTTATGAATTTTTAATGACATTTATGTTAATATATGTTAAATTAATTATATGTCAAATGTATGATTAATGTTTTTTATTATTTGCATATCAACTTACTAAGCTATATAACTTACCCCCCTTTCTTTCCCTTATCTTATAGTGTCACCAAGCTAGCTCGGGATCGGAGTTGGAGTTTGCATCACACTATCAAACGATTATTTTGGGTATTGATGAGCTTATCATATTGAGCATGTGGCATGTATAGGGACTTGGTCATTTTGTTATATGTGTCATCACGATTTTAGCCAATGTATTGGCTTGTAAATGTCAAAGGCTTGTTTTGATATTTGGCCATGTAAATTGGCTTATTCTTAGGCTAACATGGTTGTAAGCCTAAGTATATTTATATATGTGCCAATGTCTTTGGTGATATAGTCATGGTATGATTGATGAATGATGGAAAGGTGATTTACGACATGAATGTGAAATGTTTGGCAATGTGGTCTATTGATGAGATGAAAAAGTGGTGTTCAATTAGGTATCTTGCAAATAGTCAATTGTGGCTTAATAAATGTTGTGAGTATGATAGATGTTAATATTGTATTGGCATGTGTTGGTCATAATTGTGGATGTTTTGGTTGCCTAAGTATGTTATGTTTTGTGCCTTTGAATTGGTGTAAGTGTATGTGTGAATAAGGGTGGCAAATGGCATGGTAAATAGCCTTTATTTTGTCCACATGGGTAGACACATGGGCGTGTGCTTAAGCTGTATGTGACACACAGTCTGCCCTACGGGCATGTATTCCAGCCGTGTGTCCCCTGCACCTTAATTGTTGCAAAATAAAATGTCCAGAATTGAGCACACGGACAGAGACACAGGCATGTGGCACCACTGTGTGGCATAAGTCAGAGAGCACCCTAATTTGAACACGCTCTGAAGCACGGACGTGTCCCAGGGTCACAAGGGCGTGTGAGCCTTGCAGTTAGCAAATATTTTCTAAGTTTTGTAAAAATTTACTGAGTTCTCGGTTTAGTCCCAAACCACTTTTAAAGTATGTTTTGGGCATCGTAGGCTCATATTAGAGACATTATGATTGATTATGAATAGTTTAAATTTAGATGCAAATTTATAACACGATTTTGTATGTTTACTTGTGATGTTTGAATACGGGTAAGGGGTGTTACATTTACTCTCGACCTAGGATTCATGCGGGGTTGTCTTAGCCTCCTACAACAACGTTGCCTAGTCCTTTCCTACTCCGATAGTAGATTTGACTTATTGTGATGTTTAAATCATGTCATGTACTCTAAAGAGGTCGCCAATTCTGGTGCGAGAATTGGTTTGCACATAGGTATGAAATCATACCTATGTTCCCAAATGTAGGTATATTTCTCATGGAATTTAGCTCAATCTTCGTCGGTTCTTCTCTCAAGTCGACTTTGTGCAGTTCTTTGATGTCCAGGGGTGATGAGGGAATACTTTGCCTAAACCCGGACTAGCGTATCACTTGATCAAATTCGTGCATCTCTACCATCGCTAAAACCATCAATGGCACCTTCATGTGCCACATATTACGATTGTCAAAAAATTCAGCTAGGATGCATTCTTGAATTCTCAGATCAGCGTATGACATTCATTCAAACTATAGTACAAAATTATAAATTTTATTATCTACCTAATACTAAATTTCAAATCCTTACGTAAATATTATATAATTTAAAAATTCAAAAACTAACATTTGCTTCCAATCGTTGATCTAACAGTAGTCGGATATCTTCGAGCTCGTCCGCTATAACAACATGACTCGCCTTATTGTTCCAACTATTCAAATAATATGTTGTTTCAAAAATATAATAATGAAAAAAATATTATGATAACTATATTATCAAATGAAATTTACCTTATTATGAGTGGGAAAAAATAAGGGGTGTGTACTTAGAGACATAAAAATGGTACCCTGTATCATGCCCATGACTGCAGGAGTATGCAACCATCGATTTTAATTTTTTGTGGTTGTACCACCCGGCACATCTTTTAGTACAATGTGACCAACACAACTAATCCACAACTGAATTGTCCTACTTCTTTCAAGTCAATGAATTGTAATAGCCACCTTAAATGTACCAGATTTTGAGATTTATCGAGAATTAGAAGACCTCTAATTAACCTCAAGATGAATGCTCGGGCGTATTGTTCTTTTTCAACAGCACTTGCGGAGTTGCCGATATAATTGAAAATTTCTTCTAACCATTTAATCTCTATCCGGCTACCAAAAAGCTTGTTCAGCACCTTGCCTAATAGTTACTCCCACATTGCGCTCCAATCGCCAACGACCATTGCCCCGTAACAATTAGCCCATCTACTAGTAGATTGAGTTGTAAAGCTACGTCATTGAGTGTAATTGTACATTCACCACACAGAAGATAGAATGTATGTGTAACACCCCTATCCCGTATCTATCTTCGAATTAGGGTTAAGGGCATTACCTGACAGATCGGAAACTTTTACAACATTTATACAACCATCCATCAATCGCAACCAAAGTGTCCCTCAAATTATCATTTTTCTCAATTTAGCCCTATTTAGCTAAATTCATCAATAATTCAAGAACAAAATATGTTCATCTAACACATATCTTTCATTTAACATCATAAATCATCATAAATCACATGAGTTCATCAAAAGCTCATCTCAAAAACATCATCAATTCTCAAAATTAAAACATGGGTTACAAAGTTTACAAAGTAACGATTACGAAAACGTAGAAATTATCAAAAATCGAAATCAAAAATACCTTGAATTTAGCTTGGAAATGGTCGAATGCCCTAGCAAGTTTTCTTCTTTTTCTTTCTTCAATATTTCGGCCAAAAAGATGATAAAAGCCATCTTTCAATTGTTTATTCCATTATAACATATAATTTATCCATTTACCAAATTAACCATTTAATAAACATTTGAAACAATTATACAATAAGGGTATATTTGTCCAACTACTATCCACTATCTTAAAAGTGGTTTAATTGCCATATAAGGTCTTCTCATTAAAAAGCCATCTCAAATGAACACTTTTATAAATATCATGCTAGTTTTGCATTTAATGCAATTCAATCCTTTTATAAAATTTAACATACAGACAGATAAATTATTATAGGAAAATTTAACACATGCTTAATCACTCATTAATGGCATAGAAAATAATATTAAAATATTTCACTGACCCGAATTTGTGGTCCTGAAACCACCGTTCCGACTAGGGTATAAACCGGACTGTTATAATTCTCTCCCCTTAGGGATTTTCGTCCCCGAAAATCTTACCATTAAACAGATTTGAATATTGTTGTCTCATTGAATCTTCAGGCTCCCACGTAGCCTCTTCTATTCCGTGTCGATTCCACAGTACTTTCACTAACAAAATTTTCTTGTTTCTCAACTCTTTCACTTCACGAGCTAAGAAACTCGATTGGTTCCTCTTCATCAATCGTTAATCATATCAAGATCGATTTCAATTTTAGATGGGGCAATCGAATAATGAATAATGAGAATAAACCGATCGATATCCTAAGATTATATGATCATGTTTTAAAATTTAAATCATAAAATAAACAACATGGAATACATTGTGTATCCTTTCTAGCTTAGGTGGCAAAAGCAATCTATATGCAATTGGCCCAATTCGTCATATCGGATCGATTTCAAATATCATAAGGATCGATGAATCTCGGACTTAACTTGCCTTTTACGTGGCAAAAGCAATCATGCAATGGCCCAATTAGTTCGATAATATCATAAGGACCGAGTACTTTCTTTACGTCCAAAGCGGAGTACGGAGACACTTTCAAAAACACTTTGTCACCGATCTCAAATTCTATATCTTTTCTTTTCAAATCTGCATAAGACTTCTGACAATCAGATGCTGATTTTAGACTATCACGGATTACTTTTACTTTCTATTCAGTATCTTTTATCAAATCAACCCCGTGTAGCTTATTTTCGCTGAGCTTGGTCCAATACTGAGGTGTACGACATTTACGTCCATACAAAGCTTCATATGATGCCATTTTGATACTTGACTGAAAACTATTATTATAAGCAAATTCAATCAATGGCAGATAATGTTCCCATGTACCTTTAAACTCAAGAATGCAGCATCTCAACATGTCCTCGAGGATTTGAATAATCCGTCCGGATTGACTATCCGTCTGTGGATGAAAAGCTATACTGAAATGCAATTTCGTACCTAAAGCTTCTTGTAATTTCTTCTAGAATCTCGATGTAAATATCAGATTTCTATCTGACACAATAGATAGTGACACGCCGTGCAATCTTACGATATCAGAAATGTAAAGCTCGGCTAATCTATTAAGTGAATAACTGGATCGCATCGGAATAAAATGGGCAGATTTTGTTAATCGATCAACTACAACCCAAATCGCATCTTTCTTTCTGAGTCAGAGGAAATCTGAAACAAAGTCCATTGTTACTCTATTCCATTTCCACTCAGGAATAAGAATCGGTTGTAACAAACCAGACGGAACCTGATGTTCATCTTTAACTTGTTGACAAACTAAACATTTCGAAACAAAGTTAGAAATGTTTCTTTTCATACCGGACCACCAATAGTGTCGTTTCAGATCATGATACATATTTGTACTACTCGGCTGAACAGATAAATGATTGTTATGTGCTTCATTCAAAATCAACTGAATCAACTCTGGATTTCTCAGAACACGGATACGATCTCGAAATCTCAAGCAATCATCAACAACTCGAAATTTAGATTCAGAATTCAAACTACACTGAGCTCGTTTCGCTAACAACTCATTATTAGATTTCTGAGCATCACATATCTGCTGTATAAACAACGGTTTTGCTTTTAATTCAGCTATCATAGAACTATCATCAGACAGATCTAACTGAGCATTCAAAGCACGTAGTGGAAACAATGATTTCCTACTCAGTGCATCAGCAACGACATTTGCTTTACCCGGATGATAATCTATCACAAGCTCATAATCTTTTAGTAATTCTAACCACCTTCTCTGTCGTAGATTCAAGTCTTTCTAAGTCATCAAATATTTTAGACTTTTATGATCTGAAAACACGTGACATTTCTCACCATACAGATAATGGCGCCAGATTTTTAGTGCAAACACAATCGCAGCTAGCTCAAGGTTGTGCGTCGGATAGTTCTTTTCATGAGGCTTCAATTGTCTCGAGGCATAAGCTACAACTTTTCCTTCCTGCATCCAACCACATCCTAGACCGTTTAACGAAGCATCACTGTATATAACAAATTCTTTACCCGATTTTGGCTGTACTAACACTGGAGCTGCTGTTAATAAAATTTTCAACTGATCAAACTTTTCTGACATTTATCAGACCATTCAAATCTAACATCTTTCTGAAGTAGTCTAGTCAACGGAGTAGCTATCACTAAAAATCCTTTTACAAATCGATGATAATAACCAGCTAGACCTAGAAAGCTATGGACTTCAGACACGTTCTTCAGAGGTTTTCAATCCAGAATAGCAAAAATCTTGCTCGGATCGACCCAAATTCCAGAAGCTAACACAATATGTCCCAAAAAACTAACCTCGTTTAACTAGAATTCACATTTGCTGAATTTCGTGTACAATTACTTTTCTCTCAGAGTTTGTAACACAATTTTCAGATGTTCAGCATACTCATTTTCATCACGTGAATAAATCAATATGTCATCTATGAGCACCACAACAAATCGATCTAAATACGGTCTGAAAATTCTGTTCATCAGATCCATAAAAACAACAGGAGCATTGGTTAGTCTAAATGGCATAACTAAAAACTCATAATGCCCGTACCTCATTCTGAAAATAGTTTTCGGTATGTCTGAATCTTTCATTCTCAATTGGTAATATCCTGATCTCATAACAATCTTGGAAAATACAGTAGCTCCTTTTAACTGATCAAATAAGTCATCAATTCTGGGCAACAGATATTTATTCTTTATGGTCACTTTATTCAACTGACGATAATCGATACACATTCTCATCGAGCCATCTTTCTTTTTCACAAACAGGACAGGAGCACCCCAAGGTGAAAAACTCGGTCTAGAAAACCTTCTATCAGTCAATTCTTGCAATAGTGACTTTAACTCTTTCAACTCTATTGGTGCCATTCTATATGGAGCTATCGAAATAGGTGTAGTACCAAGCAACAAATCAATACAAAATTCAACTTCACGTATTAGAGGCAAACCCGATAATTCTTCAGGGAATACATTAGAAAACTCACAAACAACTGACACTGATTCAACTTTCTTTTTAGACACTTTCGAATCAATCACATAAGCAAAATATGCCTCATATCCCTTTTTCACATATCTTTGAGCTTTCAATATAGATATCACAACAGGCAATCCATTTAAATCATTAGACTCAACCTGTACATCTCAAATCAATAGTCTTTCTTTTACAGTTTACAACAACATTATGCAATGTCAACCAGTCCATACCAAGAATGATATCGAAATCATCAAATGGCAAAAGCATCAGATCAGAAGGAAATAGATATCTCGAAACATTAACGGACAGTTCTTGCATACTTTGTCAACCAGGACACTTTTACCTAAAGGGTTCGACACTTTTATAGCAAACTCAAAAGACTCTACAGGCAAAGTCTTACTGATTACTAAATTCATGCATATATACGAATAAGTAGAACCAGGGTCTATCAATGCAATCACAAAAGTATCATAAAGTGTAAAAGTATCCGTTATAACATCTGGATATGAAGCTTCCTCACGAGCTCGGATAGCATACGCTCTGGCAGGCGCTCTAGCTTCAACTCTCGCAACAGTATCTCTCGTAGTTCTCTGACTACCACTGACATTTCTTACATTCTTTGAAGGTATACCTCTCACAGGTGCATTATCAGATCTCGGATTCTGAACAGTCTCTGGCTCAACAGACTCAGGGTAGTCACGAATAAAACGATCAAGTGATCCACATTTGAAGCAAGCTCTGTCATTTAATCTACAACTTCCCGGATGCCTTTTTCCATAATGCATACATTCAAGTTTCTCGGATCAAACATTTCCAATACTTTCTATTGAAGATGTTGAGGTTTTAGAGCTCATTTGTGATCTAGCTCGATTTCTATTCGAATGTCCCACATTATCTCTTGAACGAATTTGATCATCTCTGAATTTCTTCGAAGCAGACTGAAATGATCTACTCTGAAATCTCTTTCTTAGATCTCTAGCTTCAGACTCAGCTTTTCTTTTATCTTTCCGAGTGCCTCAACTTTCTTACATCTTTAGCTAATGTTGTTGCGGATGCTTTAAATCAAAAGTCATTATTTGCCCTTCGTGTGTTGAACGTGCACATGGTTATGTCTGATGATGGGTTGATAGTAGCCGAATTAAAAGCAAGACCGTTGTTTCTTTAACAAATTGGTGATGCCCAGAAAGTTGATAAAGATTTGATGGTAAAACGAGCTCAGTGTGAAAGTAACGTTGAGTCAGAATTTTGAATTGATGAGAATGACTACTTAAAGTTCAAAGATCTACTGTGTGTTCGAGGAATTCAAATTTAATTCGAATGATATTGAATGAAGCCCATAATAGTAGATTATTGATCCATCCGGGTAGCACGAAAATGTATAACGAACTGAAATAGCATTTTTGGTGGCACGGTATGAAACGAGACATCTCAGAATATGTGTCGAAGTGTATGGTGTGCCAACAAGTGAAAGCTGAACATCAAGTGCCATCGGGACTTCTTCAGCCGATTATGATACCTGAGTGGAAGTGGGACCGTGTCACTATGGATTTCGTATCGGGTTTGCTTTTGACGGAGAGCAAGAAAGATTCAGTCTGGGTTATTGTTGATAGATTGACGAAATTGGCTCATTTTATTCCGGTACGTACTGATTTCTCACTTGATAAGTTAGCTGAGTTGTACGTATCGCAGATCATGCGATTGCACAGGGTACTTGTTTCTATTGTTTTGGATAGGGATCGATGTTCACATCACGATTTTGGAAGAAACTGTAGGATGCTTTGGGTACCAAGTTACACTTTAGTACAACTTTTCACCTTAATCGGATGGTCAATCCGAGCGTGTTATTCAAATACTCGAGGATATGTTGAGATGTTGTGTTCTTGAGTTTGAGGGTACATGGGATCGATACTTGCCTTTGATTGAATTTGTATATAATAGTTTTCAATCAAGCATCAAAATGGCACCTTATGAAGCTTTGTACGGTCGTAAATTTCGTACACCTCTATATTGGACGAACTAAGTGAAGACAAGATACACAAGGTTAATTTAATCAGGGAGAAGGAGCAGAAACTTAAAGTAGTCGAGGAAATTTGAAAGCCACATCAGATCGTCAAAAGTCATACGCGATCTGAAACGAAAAGATATAGAGTTCCAAGTGGGTGATCAAGTGTTCTTGAAAGTATCGCCGTGGAAAAGATACTCAGATTTGGTCGTAAGGGAAAACTGAGCCCGAGGTTTATTGGGCCATATGAAGTTATTGAGCGTATCGGGCCGGTTGCATACAGATTAAGGTTGTCGTATGAGTTAGACAAGATTCATAATGTTTTCCATGTGTTAATGCTCCGACGATATAGATCTGACCCTTCTCATGTGATCAGTCCATCTGAGGTGGAAATTCAGCCCGATATGACTTATGAGGAAGAACCGATTCACATCTTGGCTCGTGAAGTGAAAGAATTGAGAAACAAGAAAATCTCGTTAGTTAAAGTCATGTGACGTAAGTAGGGAGTTGAGGAAGCAACTTGGGAAACCGATGAATCAATGAAAGAGCGCTATCCGCACTTATTCGTCGGTAAGATTTTTGGGGACGAAAAATTCTTAAGGGGGGAGAGTTGTAACAGCCCAATTACGACTCTAATCGGAACGGTGGTTTGAAACCCCAAATCTAAATTAGAAAAATATTTTTCTTTATTAATTTGATGTCTATGATATGGGGTCAAGCATGTGTTAAAATATTATTTACTAATTTGTGTGTTTGGATGATTACTTTAAGTGAAAGGATTAAATAGTTAAAGTAGTAAAAGTGGCCTTATTAAGTGAGATGATTTAATTGAATTGTTTCCTACATGAATGGACTTGCATGTCAAATAACACAAATCTCATGGTAGTGGACGGCAAAATGATTAGCATATATATTAAATTAAGTTATTTTTATTTAATGGCATTTTATTTATTTATTTTACAATATGAAAAGAATAAAAATAATAATAATAAGAAAACATATTTTTTCTCTCCCCACTTTTTTCATCATCTCCACGAAAATAAAGAGAAGAGGGGAGCTCCTATAGTTTCGGCCATTGCATGTCTTCCTAAGGTGAGTAATTAAGCTTAATTTTTGTAAGTTCTTGCATGGTTGTGTTAGTTATCTTGAATATTATCAATTACATGTGGAAATTTTGGAGTTTGAAGCTTGTTCTAGGTTCGACCATGGATGACCATCTTGGTTTTGTTATGTTTGATAAAAGAATATTAAGCGTAGATTAGACATCAATATGTTTGAATAGGAATTTAGATGAAGTGGATGTGTGAAGGCTTAAATTATGAAAATAATTAGTTGAGGATATAAATGCAAAAATAAATGGCTTATATAGACTTGTATATGAATGAAGAAAATTCGGTCCTTAAGGGGTTAGTCCGGATTTCATGTAAATTTTGTGTTTTATGTTTGGGGACTAAATTGTAAGAAAGTGAAACTGAAGGGTAAATTTGTAAATTGGTAAATTACATTTATGATTTATTTTAATGTTATAAAGGGACTTAAAGGAGCTTGAGGAGTATGCGACCTTAGCTTAAAGGTGTATAAATTATTATATATTCGAATGAATGAAAAGAATTAGTATTAAATTGTAGGAATTACAAACTATGAATGATAGATTGGAAGAATGGTACATTTATTTGTTTCGAATTAAAATGAATGGAAATTATTTGAATGGGCTCTTTTCAAACTTTGCTTTAGATCAATGGAGGAAAGAATTGGAAACGGATCGGGGGAAAGCTAAACTAGACGAGTAGCCGAAACATCTTTACCCTTCAACTATCAAAGTAAGTTTATAAGCAATTGATAATACATGAATAAATATTAAATTGAAATGTATATTTTCGAATGAATTATCATCTAACTTCTTGAATGGTCGAAGGAGATTTGTGATTCTTAAATGTGATTGCCGAATGTAGTAATATATGATTATGTATATGTAGTCATTAAATAAATCCTCGGTTGGTTGAATCAAGTATAAGATGTATATAGGTTTTATAAATGCGATATGAGAAGAGATCATACATGGACACGTAATGCGAGTTGAATCATGTAAGCAACTAATGTGCTTAGGTTGATATATATATATATTGGAATGTGTAGTAATTGAATGTGAACCTTGACTTAAGTGATGATTGAAGTAAAATAGGTATATGTGAATGACATATGCATTGAAATGTGAGCATTTGTATATGTGTATTTTGCGATCGAGAGTATGAAATGTTAAGTAACGGCTCTATGTGAGCGATATGTTACGGAAAAGGGCACCAAGTGTGCGGATATGTTAAGTAACGGCTCTATGTGAGCGATACATTACGGAAAGGGGCACTAAGTGTGCGGATATGTTAAGTAACGGCTCTATGTGAACGATACGTTACGAAAAGGGACACTAAGTGTGCGGATATGTTAAGTAACGGCTCTATGTGAGCGATACGTTACGATTGTCGGATTTCCTCAAGAACACAAATACTTTTAAAAGAAAAAGGTAAATGGAAATCTCAGGTAAGTGTATAAAGGGTGACAGATATTTCATTTTGGTATAAATTATGCATGCTATTTCGACTTAAATAGTAGTTATGAAAATGTTTGGTTTTGGCGACCAAATGAGTTAGCATGTGATGAATGGTATCTTAATGCTTGTAATGAGGTTGAAACGTATTCAATATTTTATTATGGATTAGACAAAATGTCTATTTACTACTCGATTATGTACTTTCATCTTTGCTTATAACTTACTAAGCTTCAATAGCTTACCGTTGTGTATTCGTTTGTTCTTGTAATAGATCTTTAAAGTTGAAGCTCGCACTCGTGGATCTTGTCAAAGTCTAGCACATTATCACCTATTTCGGTACCATCCTTTTTGTCGTTAAACCTTAGAAAAATTATGGCATGTAATAGCTTGGATATTTTGGTCTCTTTTGGTTGAGATGTAATTATGTATGCCATGCGAAAATGGCTAAGTTTTTGGTCGTTTTGAACTTTCATTTTCTCGGCAATGGTCAAATTTGTTATGTGATATGATTTAAATGTCTATATGATATTTGAATGGTTCTGGATATATGCGGCATATAGTCATAAGTATAGTTAGGTGACTACAAATATTTTAGTAAGGGCTGCATATATTACATGTGTATGCTATAAATGACCCATGTTCAACCCATATGCTTTAAGGGTTAAAGAAGTAACGAAAAGAATTGATAAAATGGATACATGAAATGTTTGAATATCCTATGTATATGGACAAAGCCGAATAGAGCAAGAGAATGGTGCTAATGAACTTGTCGTTTTGGTTAGTAATATTATGGGTGTTACAGTGCAATTATGTGATAAGCTATGAAGGAAATAGGATGAAATTTATGCATGTCATAAATGAATTTGATTTATGAAAGATTGAATGAAAACCAACTCGTTGTAAATATTTGGTCATGACATTGTTTTAGTTGGAAATTTTAAGTTGTTTAATGGATGTTCGTGTGCATTCGGCTATGAGGTTTGGATAGCTAAATTTTAGAAGTAATTATTTTGCTAAGGTGCATATGTGATGGAATTTAATTGTATAAGTTTTAATGATATTACTTGTGATATGTTTGTTGTCGTAAATGATTTGTAAATGCAAATTACATGATTAATCATGATAATAGTAACTGATTATGCATCAATTAATGTATTAGTATTTAACAAGGTGTAGTGACTTGTATTGGGTTGAGTAATGCCTCGTAACCCTAATCTGGCGACGGACATGGGTTAGGGGTGTTACAAAATAGGTGCAGTTTTCACACGACCAAGTCACATGCCCGTGTTCTAGGCCGTGTCTCTTACACGGCTGAGACACACGACCGTGTGGATAAAACAAAGCCATTTCCTAGCTTCATTTGTCACCCAAATTTAACCATTTACCTGTCTAAAACATACCAATTCATACCAATCAATTCAAACATTATAGCTAAGGTTATTTCATCTCTTAATATAATATATTTTTATCTACCTTCATAGCTATGTTTTTACCAATGTCTAACATGACTATTATCATAACTTGATTATTCATACTTTATATAATTATAGATTATAAATCTATAATTATTCTAAAACATAACAACATCTAGCGTTTACAATAGCTAGTCATTATCAAATATTTACATGTCATTCCTTGATCAATTTAACATATACATGCCATTATAACCACATTTGTTTTACCTTATATACCAAATTGAATTGATGGATAGTGTGAGCGATCTTTATCGAGCTTCCAATCCAACGAGCTTCCGATTTACTATAAGATAGGGAAAAATAAAACGGAGTAAGCATATAATGCTTAGTAAGTTCGTATCACTTAGTAATAAACTTACCACCCATTCACCGTCAAAATAAATACATAGGGTATAATCAAACCATTTGCCCTATCACACATTCTCATCACCCTTGTTAGTTACATGTTTCATATAAACTTCAAGAAACACATATATGAACTCATCAATATTTGGATTCTCATGCACATATGTTTTTCCACATCATGTGTTCGTATAACATGTATGCAATTTTCTTCATGTATTTCAGGTATACTTTATATTAATTCATCTCAAGTTCCAGTATATTTCTTGTAAGAACCTTACTCAATAATCAATTGAAGTATTGTTAATCACTTGGGTAGTACACTTAAAGTGTACAAATTTATTCTCATAGATGAACATATTCATCAAACCATTTCATGTTCATGTATAAACATTTCATACTTCCACATATCATGTCTCAATCTATAACCATTTATCTCAAATCCATATTTGCTCATGTCAGAACTTTGCCTTTGAATTTATTTGAGTTATCGATGGATACTTATGTAGTACACTTAAAGTGTACAAAATCATAATTCGTCAATTCATATCCGGTAGTACCTTTTATGTACACTCTCGAACCACATATTATACAGCAGAATTACCAGTCCAGGCTAAATCCTTTCTATGACAAAGAATTCCCTATGGAGTCCGATCTAGATTACCAGTCTAGGCTAAATCCAGTCAATTAGGATTACCAGTCCAGGCTAAATCCTAATTGAAACATATGCTCGAGAGGCTTAGTTAGGATTACCCGTCCGAGCTAAATCCTTTCCATAATGAGATCAATGGATTACTCGTCCGAGCTAAATCCTTTCTGCAACACATGCATGACCTCATTTTATACGGGAAATCACCACTATCCATCGATATTCATTATTCAACAGGGACTTACCATTTATGGAATATTATCATTTATTGGGCTTTATTGAACATCTTTAATTTCATATATATATATATATATATATATATATGATTTTTATATCATCACATACATATACCATCACATTCATACAATTTAATTCAAGCATAATAGCATACATAGTTAAGTTACACAAATTTACCTCGATAATTGTTCGTGTACATAAAATCTATTAATCCAATATTTTCTCCTTTCCACGTTCTAACTCCATATTCGGTCTACCCGGATCTATACGAGTAAATTTAACATCAATTTAATGTAATTCATACTCAATTTTCATACTTTTAATAAATGACGATTTCATCCCTAGGCTCAGAAAATGAAATTCATATAATTTACTCCTTGTTTCGAGCATAAACAAATTTTACATGTAATATTTACAACCCATATATTTCATGAAAATCATAATTTTTCCATTGATTTCACATTTTACAATTTAGTCCCTAAATCAAGTTTTCATCAAAATTCACTTTGTAAAAGTTGTTTATCTATCAACAACCTTTCATTTTCTACCATAAATTTCTAATTTTCAGCATATTCATCCATGGTAAAAATTTCATACTTTGATATCTTTTCAATTTAACCGCCAAAATAAATAAATTAAGCTAACCCGATCTCAAAAATATGAAAATTACTAAAAATGGGACTTGAATACTTACCTAATTTGGCCAAGAAAGTTTTCTCTTTCTTCCATATCCATAACTAGGGTTTCCATGCTTTTTATTTTGGGGAAGATGATATGATAGTATTTTATTCCTTTAATTTAACTTATCATCCATTAACTTTTCAAGTTTTCGATTTCATCCTTTTCTTTTTCTAACTTTCCATGGATGATTCATCCAAAAATATTTGTAAACTTTTTTAATGGTCTAATTACCTTATAAGGACCTCCACTTTTAAGTTCTATAACTATTTAATCCCTTTAACTATTAGAACTCATTTTTTGCACTTTATGCAATTTGGTCCTTTATCAAATTAGACATGTAATCGGTAATTTTTTTTTACGAAATTTTCACACGACATTATTGTCATACTATAGATCATAAAATATTGTTAAAATAATTTTTCTCTCAGGACTAAGATCTGTTGTCCCGAAACCAATGTTCCGATTTTTACCGAAAATGGGCTGCTACAATTAACAACTTAATAATAAACTTAATTAAAATTAAAAAATTAATAATATTTTCTTACAATTTGTAATTGGACATCAGATATGTACTTGTCATCGAAACGTATAAATAAAATTGTATTATAAAAATCAATTAAATTACGAAATATAAAATTAAAACAACAAGATTTTGAGAGAAATTGAATGAAAATTTGAGAGAATTGAAAGAAAGGATGAATTGAAAAATTTTGAAAAATGAGATTTGAATGCAAAAGGATGAAAATGGCTTGAGTTTATATAGAACAAACTAACAATTTTTAGCCTTTGGAAAAAAACAGTTGGGAAACTTTGTTCCTCTCTTCAAAATAGGTTTATTTCCCTAAATATCCAAAAGATTAGTGCAAAACCTTAATTTTTTTTCTAAAAATGGCATATACTTCAAATTTACCCGATATTTGGATACGCGGGTAGAACAAAAAAAATAAATTCAAAATATTTAAAATAAATAATTTTAATAGTGTAATATTTTGTAGTTTTTAATAACAATTTTATTTGATATGAAAAGTATTTTAAAATAAAATAGTTACATTAGATATAACATATGTTTTTTTTAACCATAAATAGGGATAATATATGATGCTTTATAAGTGCATAAGTTTCATGCACCATTAGTAAATAATAAGATGTACATCATCATTAAATAAAACAATATACAGGAGAGGATTTATGAATAAATACTAATAATTTTATTTAAATATAAGTAAATAATAATTAATTATAATTAAATGCTAAAATCTTAAAATCTAAACAAGATATCCTAAATCTTTAAACTAAGATCCTAAACCAGAGAATTATTCATATTTATTTATAATAGTTATGATTAATATTTATTTATAAGTCTTCCATATTTTTGTTTAATTTAATGATGATGTTCTTAAATGGTGCATGAGATTTATGTATTGACTATGCATAAAATATTATTCCATGACTTGATGTATAAATACTGATGACTTAATGTATTCCGAGGATGGTGCATAAAATTTATGAATTTTGCATCAAATATTATCTCAATATTAGATATTAAATTATTATTTTTGTTTAATTTCACAGACGAGTTGATATCTACTTAATCCATGATATCAAACTTAATTAGAGGGAGGGTTTTCTGTAAGTTTGAACACACGCCGAAAATGCACTGTGAGCTGTGGTCATTCAAATTGGTCTCATCACCAGAACCAGTTGAGTACAATTCGGTTCATATCACACCTCTCTATGGCCAAGGCCACCACAATACATAGCCTGTTTATTTTATGTATATATAGATGCTCCTTCGTAACAGTGCCAACGCGTTCGTTAAGCTGCGTACTTTGCATGAGCTTCTAAATGAACTCTCTTTTTTTAACCATTTTTTCTCTTCTTTTCAATTAACTCTTTTTCTGGAGCATTTTCTTACTTGTTTTTATGATTAATTTGTTGTGTAGTCATGGAAAGAAGTAGTGCGATATCATGGGGATGGGTTTGGTTTTGTTTGTGTTTGTGGTTTTGTTCAATTTGTGTCGTTGAAGCTAAGCGGGAAGGGAGGTTTTCGAGTGATGTGAGTCGTAGGATGATAGACATGGGATTAAGACACAGTCCTGCTGAAGCCTTCGGCCATCCAGTGACTGCAGATAGTGGTTATGGAGAATGCCCTGGTGGTGGTGTAGGCAATAAGGGATGTGCAGGCAATGGTGGTGGTGGTGGTTTTGGCAGGGGGGGAGGTGTAGGCAATGGTGGTCTTGGTGGAGGTTTCGGCAGAGGGGGAGGTATAGGCAATGGTGGAACCGGGGGTTATGGCGGTGCGGGAGGTGTAGGAAATGGTGGCTTTGGTGGTGGTATGGGCCAAGGTGGTTATGGCCCTGGGCGTGGGTTTGGGGGTGGAGGTGGAGGTGGAGGGGACGGTGGTGGCTACGGGTATGGCAATGTAGGCGGTGGAGGAGGAGGAGGCTGGGCAAGAAACGGTGATGGAAAGGGGTATGGCGGTTGGTGGGGATATGGTTCCCCAGGTGGAGGAAAAGGTGGCAGATATGGTTCTTCTGCTTCTACGTCTGAAAAGGACCATCCACGGTAATAGCACCAATGCCCAATGTTGTTTATGGAGAGAATAAGGATGACATTTCTCCATTTTATAGTTTCCCCAGTTCTCCATTTTCTTTAGTTTTTTTTTTTTCACAAAATGTTGTGTGTAGTGTTTGGCTGTTAGCTGCATCTTATGGCATTTAAGGTTATTGTCTCCTTTTTTTATATAATAAATGTTAGAAAATGCTATGTCAACTTTTATGATTCAGGGAGCTTGGAGAAACCGAGACCCTGCAAGCTTATCTCCTGTCTTTGTTATCTCTTTAACCACAATGAAATTGTTTAATTTCATAAACGAAGTTAGTAAACGATTATATGTTTAAGGTTGTTTTATTGACTCACATGAAATCCAAAAACTTGATGGATAAAAATAATTTTTCAGATTTTATTCGCACTGGCTACTATACCATATACATGACCATGATCTTCAAAACCCATTGCTTGGCTGTAATTAAAAGTTGTAGATGATATTTATATCTTAGGTAGATGTAGATGGGCCTAATGCCATCGTCTCAGAAATTAAGGTGCCCACTCAGTTTTTCAAATCTTCGTTCTGGGTGAGAAGAGAAGCAAGCCAGCAAAAGCATGTGAAAATTGATCGCTGCAATGTCCAAACTCCCCATCCAACAACAACTTAAAGCATCCACGAAATTTTGTCAAATTCAATGGAAATAAGTCTGTAATAGCCCATTTTACCCGGGCCTGTAAAAAATAAATAATAAAAAGTTTTTTAAATAGTCTTATTACAGAACCCAATACTCTAGCTCAATTAGCCTAAACGCCTTAGCCCAAAACCCCAACAACACATAGCCCGAAAGGCCCAAAACAAATCAGAACTAAAGGTTCCTAAAACCCTAGTTTCTCCTTTGCGCCGCAAACAGGAAACCAACAGTCGCGCTGCAAGTGCAGAAGCCCGATCGTCGCGCCGCAACACCAGCCCTCGTCAAGCCGTGATTCGCGCATCGATAACGCCGTCATTGCCAAGATCTTCTTGATCACCTGCAAGAAAAGGAAAGGGGAGCAGTAAAACTTGGCAACGAATAGGCTAGAATCGATATTTTCCTTTTCATTTTTCTTTTGGTTATAAAACCCATCAAAAACATGTAAATGGGGATATCTGAGGTTATATCTGAATAGACAGAGAAACTCAAAAGCATATCTGAAATCAATAAAATCTAAGCAAGGTTTCTTTTACTTTTCTTTTTTATCTTACAGTATATTTACTTTTTTGTTTTATTTTATTTAATCTATATATATAATATACTTAAAAAATATTTATAAAAAAAAGGCGAAAAAACTAACTTTTTGGAACTCCACCACCATGGCGCAATATAATGACAATGCAATGACAGCGATCGAGCCACACTGTAGCATCATCGAAAATTGCCCAAAAGAGCTCTGGAGAGGAAATTCAAAGTTTTTTTTTTTTAAATTATGGCACAAATGAAATTTTTGTATTAAAAATTTGTTTATATAGCAGTTAGAAAACGATACCGTTTTGGCTTAATTTGATAAGCACAAAACGACGTCGTTTAGCAAACCAGATTCGGGCGTTGACCTGACCCGGCCTTCAGGATCTGCGTGTTTTTCTTTGAATGGGCTAATTGCCATTTTAGTCCTTCCGCAGTTTTATTTGTCTCAATTCAGTTTATTTAGAAACTTTATTTTTTTTTATAAAATTGGCCCTAAATTTACATTTTGTTTTAATTAAGTCCCCTAAACTGTTTTAAAAGTAAAAATCGAAACGACGCCGTTTTAAAAATAAGATTAATTTTCGTTTTGATCCCTATTATTTAACGCGCATTTTTGGTTTAATCCTTTTAGTTTGTTTTAATTACTGTTTTAACCCATGTTTTCTTTATTTTAATTTTATTTTATCCTTTTATTTTATTTTGTTATTTTATATTATAATTAATTGTTTTATCACACTAAACTATTTTTTATATATTTATTATTTTATTTATATATATATTGTTTATGTATTATTTATACATTTAATTATTATTTTATATATTATTTTATTTGTTTAATAATTCATATATTATTATTTTTATATATTATTTATTATATTATATTTTGTATATTATATAGTATTATATTATATATTATTTTTGAAGTTTTATTTTATTTAAAATTTATTTATATTATCTAATTTATTTTATTTATATTGTTTATATTAGGTATATACTTTTGTAATTAATGTACTACATATATATATACATGTATTTTCATTATTTATTATTTTATTTAATATAATTTTTTTACATTTTCTATTATGCTATATATATATTAAAAAAGTTTTATACATTGTTTAATTATTCATCTTACATATGTCTTCTTTTATTAATTATTTTATTATTTAATCTTGCATGAAAAGCTTATATTTACTTAGTATTTTTAATTGTTTTATGTATATTGCTTTATATATTTTATTTGTTTATATAATACCCTTTTATTTATTTATTATTTTGTGATTACTATAGTGTAGTTATTTTAATTGCATTTTATATGGTATGCTATTGTATTATAATCGTTTTTTAATATTTGTGTATAAAAGTTTATAAATGTGATATTGTAACATGGATTATCGTTCAAAATAAAAATACATTTTACAAGTTTACTATATTTTAAAATAAGGCAATGTTTTGGTATTTAGAAATTAGGAAATAGTCTCCTAACGTACTGGGTTGCGATTTTCTATTTGGCTAAATAACTAAATACCCTTTTAACAAGTTTTATAAATCATGAGATGATTTTAATTATGAGAGTTTAAAAAAAATATCGTGTCCTAACGTATTGGATGTGATGTTTATATTCCTTCGGAATAAAGAAATCTCAAATTTCAAAATAAAAAACCTATTCTTGGGAATTCAAGGTGTTGTGCCTTAACTTATTGAGTTCGACATTTTGCGTTTCGAAATAGGGATTTCCTAAAATAAAGATGAGCTTAATTTCAAAGTCATGAGGTGCTATACCTTAACTTATTGGGTAAAGTACTTTATTTCTTTGAGATAGGTAAGTCTTGGTTTTCTTTCTAATAAAAGGATCATATTGTGTAATTTTCTTTATTTTCAACATTCGGACATGATCTTATCGATTTGGTACCAATTTTTGGGCGTTATGAGGGTGCTAACATTTCTTCATACGTAACCGACTCCCGAACTTGTTTTCTTGTTTTTGTGGACCAAAAATGTTTTAAAATAAAACATTTTACAAGGTGATCCAATCACACCTAAATAAAAAGGGATTTGTGGCAACTCCCATTTTTGATTTAAAAGTCGATCCCTATTTTTCTAAAAATCAATTTTTTAAAATGGTTTCGACAGCTTGGCTACTCCACTGGGGACCAATAAGAGAGTTAAGCCGTAAAATCGATAATTTTATGTCCTTATGTTTGAATTTAAAAATCTGGTTTAAAAATTATGATCCTTTTTTGTTGCATGTTGTTTTATTTCTATCTCAGCATTGCATTGCATGACCGTTGTGGTCGTACCCTTAAGTGGGAGCGAGAAGCTCCTCCTTCGTGAGGTTTTCACCTCCGTGCAGGATAGTGAAACGCTTTTGGGATACATCCGTACTTATGTCTTCGTGAGATTTTCATCTCCTTACAGCCATAGGAAAATGTATTCCCCTAAACTGAACTCGGTCCGTATGAGCCTATAATGGGTGAGGATCGAGGAATCTGCTGGTTCGGGTACCTCAACTTTAGAGCTAAACCACATTTAGAATACCTAAGGGCTTACCCTAGGTAGAACCATGTCAAACCCTAGTGGTCACCCTGATAGGTTCTATGTTATTTATTTTTCCTGTGCTAACGGGTTTTCTTTTATTTTGATTGCATTGCATTCACATCATAGAAAAGAGGTGTTGATTCCAAATTTGATTGCTAAATAGAAAAGTTGGTCATAAGAAAATGGATTTTTTGATAAAGTGGATTATAATACGGTCGTCCAAATATAGTCCAAGCGAATACAACGAGAGAAGACTGATCCTCCATGAAGGAATAGAAGACCATATCACCCAATGATTCAAGTTGACGAAGACTATTTGAGAATTACCATATCTCGGGTTTCTTGAAGAGGCTAACAAGTGAACAAAAGTCGTGGTTTAGACCAAGCAAAAGGAGCTAGAGGAGGCATCTATTAGAAGTTTGCAAGACTTGACTTTTGCGAAGAAGGGATTCATGTTTTCACTTGGACTATGAGGACAAGGCTGTGTATGCGATCCGTTTTGTGTAAAGAAATTTATTTTCTAGTAAAGTTTTTCTAATGTAACTGAATTCAGAGTCAACGCCTCTCTTTCTTTGCATTCATGCATTTGCATTACATACATCATATGCATTTAAGTTTATAGAAAGAGTCTAATTAGTTGAAAATATAATAGAAAGAAAGAGAGAGAAGGGAAATCTAGAAACAGAACACCCTCATGGTACACGAGCTAAGTCAAGAAAAATGGATCAAAGACTTGGACAGTTTCAAAGGGATATGCAAGACCAGATGCAGGAGCAAATGGCAAAGCTCCAACAAGAAATGAGGAACCAGATGTTGAAGGCCCAAAAGAACATGATGGCTCAAATGGCCCAGATGATGAGTGGGATAATGGATAAGGGAAAGGGTTCCCTAGTTAATGCTGAAGACAACAAGGACTTTCCTAGAGGTTTCACTCCACCATATGTGCAAACACAGCCTAAGGAATATCCCCAAAGGCCACCTATCACGATTAGGCCTCAACAGGGGCAAGTTGATAATAGACCGCCTATGAACTTCCAAATGGGTTCAGGATTTAAAACAGGAGATAACCCTGCAAATCCTGTTATTCCTGATTTGGACATAGTAGAAAAAGAGGGAAAAAGAATTGACTCTTCAGGGAAATTAGAAGGTCGCTGCAGATGGTTGGAAGAAAAGTTTAAGGCTTTGGAAAACGCCAATCATCACCAGGGAATTGACGTAAAGGACTTGAGCTTGGTCCCAGAATTGGTGCTTCCTCATAAATTCAAGACACATGAATTTGAGAAGTACAATAGAACTACTTGCCCTGAAGCTCACATCACTATATTCTGTAGGCGCATGACTATTTATGTGAACAATGATAAACTTTTGATTCATTGTTTTCAAGATAGTTTGACGGGGGCATCTTATAGGTGGTACAACCAACTCAACCGCGCTAACATTAGCTCTTGGAAGGACTTGGCCCAAACCTTCATGAGGCAGCAAAATCATGTCACGGATATGACGCCTGACCGAATCATGTTGCAAAACATGGAAAAGAAATCAAATGAGAGTTTCAGGCAGTACGCGCAGAGATGGAGGGAAATAGCCATACAAGTTCAACCACCTCTCCTGGATAAGAAAACCACTATGTTGTTCATCAACACTCTAAAAATGCCATTTATCACCCATATGATAGGAAGCACCACTAAGGGCTTTGCGGATATAGTTATGGCAGGAGAAATGATCGAGAATTCCATAAAAAGTGGAAAGATCGAGGTGGGAGAAAGTAACAAAAGAATGGCCACAAGGAAGAGAGAAAATGAAGTGGATAATACAAGCATGGGGTGCTCAAAGTCGATTGCTGTTAAACAACCAAAAACAGTGACTACTGGATATCAAGGTTCATCAAGGAAAGAATCTGGCACAAGGCAAAGCAATGAGCAACTCTAGGTTACACCTATTCCAATGACATATAGGGAGTTGTATCAAAGTTTATTTGATGATCATGTGGTGGCTCCTCATTACATGGAACCAATACAACCCCGTACCCCAAATGGTATGATTTGAATGCTCAATGTGAGTATCACGTGGGAATAATGGGTCACTCAATCGATAACTGCATGTCATTTAAGAAATTGGTTGAAAGGCTTATTAAAATAGGGGTTGTAAAGTTCGATGAGTCGAACGGAGTAGTGATAATTGAAGGAGGAGGCAGGAGAGTAGCGACTCCTTGAAGAAACCGGGGAATAATGTTTCCAAACCTTGTGTACTTGAGAGTGTTTTGAATAATGGGACTGAGGAAGAGATTCTTATATTTTTAGAAGCAGATCTAGCGTAATGTTCAAAACATGCTTGTTATCTTGAGCCTAGAAGCAACAAGAACTCTTTTGTGAAATAGGCTCATGTTCAAAATTTTATTTCAATAAAATACATTTGTTTCAGCACATATTTTTATTTCATACTGTACATTCTTTTGTTTTTTAAAAATATTCTTTCATTCTTTATTCATGACCATACTAATAATCATTGTCGAAACCATTTTTAAAATCGGGTTTAGAAAATGGGGATCGACTTTAAAAACAAAATGGGAGTCGCCACCAATCCTTTTTTACTTAGGTGTGATTGGATCACCTTGTAAAATGTTTCATTTTAAAACATTTGATTTTGGTCTACGAAAAATAAGAAAACGAGTTCGGGAGTCGGTTACGTATGAGGAAGGGTTAGCACCCTCATAACGCCCAAAAATTGGTACCTAATTGATAAAATCATGTCCAAATAATTGAAATTTAAAAGAGAGTTAAAAAATGATCCTTTATTAGAAAGAAAACCAAAGTTTACCTATTTCAAAGAAATAAGAATTCCACACCCAATAAGTTAAGGTACAGTATCTCATAACTTCGAAGTTAGATATATCTTTTTAGAAAATTCTTACCTTGAGATACAAAACGTCACACCCAATAAGTTAGGATACAACGTTTTGAATTCCCAAGAATAAGTTTTTTTTTATGATTTAAAATTTGAGATTCCTTTGTTCCGAAGGAATATAAACATCACATCCAGCACGATTGGACACAACATTTTTTAAACCCTCGTAATTAAAATCATCTCATAATTTATGAAATTTATTAAAAGGGTATTTAGTTACTTAGCCAAACGAAAAATCGCAACCAGCACGATTGGGCACTATTTCCCAAATTTTAAATACCAAAACATTGCCTTATTTTAAAACTTTTAAAATATAATGGTTTTGCAAAAAAAATGATTTTTATAATAAACAATAACCATGTAACAACATTGCATTAATTACGAACACAAATATTAAAAGTAAATATACTAATGTTTAAGATAGGCAACAAAGAAATGATAATACAAAATATGTCAAGTAATAATTCTTACACTAAGGCAATAGTGAATACATGATGAAGTATAAACAAATACAATAAATAATAAAACAAATATGAACATATTACATGCAAGATTAATAAATAAAATAAAATATTACATACATATATGATATAAATAATGCAAACAATGGATAAATAAAAGAATAGTATATAATGATTTTGAATAAATAAAATAAAATATAAATAATATAAATGAAACATAAATATATTTTGTATAAAATATAAATATATATAAATTATTAAACAAGTAAAATAATACATATAGTAATAATTAAATATATAATAAAATAATACATATAAAATATCGTATATAAATTTCACAATATTAATAAATAAATATAGGAAAATAATATAGAATATAATATAATAAAATAGTTTAACATACTATATAATAATAAAAATAAAATAAAAGATAAAAATAAAATAAACCAAGAAACAGTGGTCAAATAACAATTAAAACATATTAAAAGGACTAAATCAAAACACGCGTTAAATTATAGGGGTTAAAATAGCAATTAAGTTAAATTTTAAAAACGGCAACGTCTTGATTTTGGCCCTTAAAGAAGTCTGAGGGATTAAATTGGAATAAAATTAAAATTTAAGGCCGAATTAAAAGTAAATAAGAATGAAATTAAACAGAATTAAAACTCAGAGGGACTAAAATGGTTATTAGACCATTAATAAAAAATGCGTGGATCTTGCCTGGGTTTTCGGGTCAACACGCGGATCCCCTAGCCCTGAACGACGTCGTTTTGCACTTATTAGGTTAAGTGAAAACGGCGCCATTTCCTTATGTTTATATAAGTAAGAAAAATAAAAAAAAATCATTCTAAGATTGTTTATAAATTTTTTTTTTCAAAAAACGCTCTCAAGCCCTTTTTCCTCCATCCATGCTTTGAACATCGGAGCTCCGTGCCTCTGTTTCACGTGCGCCACGCGCCGTCGCCCACGACGGTGCAAGGTAGATACTTCACCCTTTTTTACTCGTTTTCTTCTTTTAACAGTATTTGTATGTAAAATAAACGTAAAATAAAAATAAAATATCAAAGAAAAATCACCTCAGTAAAAAAAATTCTGTTTTTTATTTCTCTGAAATTTTTGAATCTTTTTGTATTTGTAACACCCCTTACCCGAGACCGTTGCCGGAGTCGAGTACGAGGCATTACTAGACTTAACTTACTAGTTCGGGGCATAAAAGTTTAAAACTGTCCATCTGCGTCATGTTCACTAAATCAATTATAACTCGAGTTACAAAACTCGAAAGCTAGATCTGTAAATTTTCCCTGAAACTAGACTCATATATCTTCTTACTATAATTTTTTCAGAATTTTTGGTGCGGCCAATTAGTACAGTTTATTAGTTAAAGTCTCCCCTGTTACACAGTTTGACAGTTCTGACCTCTCTTCACTAAAAATCAATTATCTCATAATATACAACTCTTTTTCCTACACCGTTTCTTTCATATAAAAATAGACTCAATAAGCTTTAATTCTATATCTCATGCACAACCTAATTCCATTTATACTATTTTTGGTGATTTTTCAAAATCACATCACTGCTGCTGTACAAACTATTCCCCTGCATATACTTACATAATTTCTATCTAATAATTACCAACTAGGCATTACATAATATCCCAAACATGCTCTTAATTAGCCATTTTAATAGCTAATCATTACCAAACATTTACAAGCCAATCTTAAGCCATATCATAAGGACATACACACAAAATGGCTAAGTCCCTATACATGCCATAACTTAAAACGTTCGAGTCACAAAATACCAATATAATCCTTTGATAGTGTGTAACGATCTCCGACGTCCTTCGATCCCGAGTTGGCTTGTAATACTATAAAAAATAAAGAATGGGTGTAAGCATAAAGCTTAGTAAGTTTACATGTAAATAGATAACAACATTCTTAATGAATTATCTTATGTTTTTCTTATCAAGATCACTTAAGCTTTTAACTCAATATACTTAAAACTTGTATACTTACCTTACCTTTTAACATGAATTTATCTTACCTTACCTTTTTAGCTTGAACTTGTCTTACCTATACTTTGGAATACTCCTTGAATTTTCCGTTGAACCACTTGGAATACTAAGGATACGCGGGTACCTTTCCTTATGAAACTTAACCATTGCCATGTCTTGACATGGTCTTACGTGGTATCCTTGCCTTATGAACTCACCAATGCCATACCTTGGCATGGTCTTACATGGGACCTTTGCCTTATAGTAACATATCAATGCCATGTCTTGACATGGTCTCACATGATTTCCTTAAACCCTAATGTCATGACATTTGTATCCTCTACATTCCTAAGGTTCAACTGGAACTTCCTGGGATAGCTTTTCCGTCAATTAATACTTGAGTCTTTAAATAATACATTTACAGAATAAATATGTAAATGCTGGAATTTAACAGTATTAAATATAAAATAATAGAATATTGCATTTATTTACTACAAACTTACCTCGAAACAAAATACGATCAACTATATCGATTTAATCCTCTATCTTTTTCTTTCCTCGATCTAACTCTGGATTTCGTTCTTCTTGATCTATAATGGAAAATTTAGCTTATTTAATACTCACATTCATCAAAACAGTCCTTAACTCTTAACTTAAGCAAAATTACAATTTTACCCCTAAACTTTTACATATTTACACATTTGCCCCAAAGCTCGGAAATTAAACTTTATCCC
Source organism: Gossypium rotundifolium (assembly GCA_025506655.1). Lineage (NCBI taxonomy): Eukaryota > Viridiplantae > Streptophyta > Magnoliopsida > Malvales > Malvaceae > Gossypium > Gossypium rotundifolium. The sequence goes on along the minus strand of CP106734.1, from coordinate 169,913,265 downwards.
TTATTCTTATGTTTTATAACATGCTGATCATTTTTCCCTTCTATGGAAACATCAAATTCTCACTCTAACTTATACTTATGAACATTAGGTATTTTTAACGATTAAGCCGTTTTAATCGTTTTCACTTAAAATCACTTAGCAAAAGTTGTTTAACATAATTTCAGACTTCATATTCTATTATAAAACATCAAAATAAACACATTTTACCTATGGGTATTTTTCCAAATATGAACCCTAGCATGAATTATTAATAGAATAAGCTAAATCGAGCTACCGGGGCTTCAAAAACGTAAAGAACATTAAAAACGGGGCTTGGAATCACTTACTATGGAGCTTGGAAGCTTGAAACAAACCCTAGCTATGGTGAACACTTGAAAATTCGGCCTAATGAAGAAGATGAGCATATTTTGCCATCTTTTCCCTTTTAATTTCTTTTTATTACTAAATGACTAAATTACCCTTCATTAAAAACTTTGGTTCTTTCTACCCATATATGTCCATTTTTGTCCATGGAAATATAATAGTCTAATTACCATTTAAAGACTCTTACTTCAAACCCCCATTTCAATCAAGTACTTTATAAATTAGAACCTCTATTTAGCAACTTTTACAAACAAGTCCTAATAGGCAATTTAAGCATAAAATCAATAAAATTTCTTATCAATACTCTAACACATGTATTTAATCACTCTGTAAATCATAATAATTAAACGTAATAAACTTTTATAGCTTGAATTTGTGGTTTCGTGACCACTATTCCGTTTAGGCCTTATTTCGGGATGTTACATTTCTCCCCCCTTTAGGGATTTTCGTCCCCGAAAATCTTACCTGTAAAGAGAATTGGGTACTGTTTTTGCATAATCTCTTCGGGCTCCCATGTAGCCTCTTCCATCCCATGCCTATTCCATAATACTTTCACAAGTGCAATACTTTTGTTCCTTAATTGCTTAACCTCTCGAGCTAGAATTTTCTGGGTTCCTTCTTGAAGTCATATCCGTGAATCTCAACCTCTCATTTGCGAAATGACATGCGATGGATCCGAACGATAACGACGTAGCATAGACACATGAAACACATTATGAATCTTCTCTAACTTAGTCGGCAAAGCTAATCTATATGTCAATGGCCCAACTCTCTCAATCACCTCAAACGGTCCGATAAAGCGTGGACTTAGTTTGCCTTTCTTGCCAAATCGAGAACTTTCTTCCATGGCGATACTTTCAAAATACCCGTCACCAACTTGAAATTCAATTTCTTTTCTTTTCAAATCAGCATAGGATTTACGCTCATCTGAAGTCGCTTTCAAGCAATCTCGATGACTTTTACTTTCTCTTCATTTCTTTGACTAGATCAACCCCATAAATCGATTTTCCTTAAGCTCATCCAATACAAAGGTGTGCGACATTTACGTCCATACAAAGCTTCATAAGGTGCCATCTTCAGACTCGATTGATAACTATTATTGTAGGCAAACTCTATTAACGGTAAATATTTCTCCCAACTACCTTGAAATTCCAATACGCAACATCTAAGCATATCTTCAAGTACCTGAATAACTCTTTCTGATTGACCATCGATCTGAGGATGGAAAGTCGTACTAAAACTCAACTTTGTACCTAAAGCTTCCTGCAATTTCTTCTAAAACCGTGAAGTAAATCTCGGATCTCTATCTGAGATAATCGATAATGGTACTCCATGTAGTCTTACAATCTCTGAAATATACAACTCGGCCAACTTGTCAAGTGAATAATCCATACGAACTGGGATAAAATGAGCCGACTTCGTTAACTTATCAATCACAACCCATACTGCATCTTTCTTTCTCGGTGTCGAAGGCAATCCTATCACAAAATCTATAGTAACTCGGTCTCATTTCCACTCGAGAACTAATATAGGCTGTAATAAACCTGAAGTTACCTGATGTTCGGCCTTTACCTGCTGACAAGTTAAACATCTAGAAACAAACTCTGATATATCTCTTTTCATTCTTGTCCACCAATACATTTTTTTCAAATTATTATACATCTTTGTACTACGGGTGAATAGACAAAGAAGCGCTATGTGCTTCCTGTAAGATATTTGAATAAGCTCATCATTCTTTGGTACACATACTCATCTCTGAACATCAAACAACCGTCGAACCGATCCAAAATCGACTCTACACGACTCACATCGAACTCTTTTGGCTTGCAACTCATCATCATCCTTCCGAGCTTCACAAATTTCTTTAAGAAACGTCGGTTTAGCTCTCAACTCAGCTAGAATAGAACCATCATCTGATAAAGCCAAACTAGTGTGCAAAGCTCTCAATGCAAATAACGATTTTTTACTCAAAACATCAGCAACAACGTTTGCCTTACCCGGGTGATGATCGATCACTAGCTCATAATCTTTAATCAACTCTAGCCATCTTCTTTGCCTTAAGTTCAGATCTTTCTGAGTCATCAAGTATTTCAAACTTTTATGATCAGTGAATATTCGGCATTTCTCACCATACAAGTGATGTCTCCAAATTTTTAAAGCAAATACTGAGAGCGACTAACTCTAAATCATGTGTCGGATAATTTTTCTCATGTGGTTTTAACTGTCTAGAGGCATAAGCAATTACCCTTCCTTCCCGCATAAGTACACACCTAGTCCATTCAAGGATGCATCATCAGAATTACAAACTCTTTACTGGTTACGGTTGTACTAAAACAGAGCTTTAGTCAACAATACCTTTAACTTGTCGAAACTCACTGACACTTCTCATCCATTTAAACTTGGCATCTTTTGTAGCAATCTTGTCAATGGAGTAGCTATCATGGAAAATCCTCTACAAATTGTCTATAATAACCAAGCAAGACCAAGAAAACTTCGACCTCGATACATTCCTGGAGGCTTCCAATCAACAATGGTGAAATCTTATTCGGATCAACTTTAATACCTTCACCGAAACAATGTGTCCAAGAAAACAAACTTCCGTAACTGTAACTCACTTTTGCTAAACTTGGCATAAAGTGATTATCTCTCAAAATCAGAAATTGTTCTCAAATGCTCGCATGCTCGGTCTCATCACGAGAATAAATCAAGATGTCATCAATAAACACAACTACAAACTTGTCCAAGTAAGGTCTAAAATTCGGTTCATTAAATCCATGAAGATGGCGGGAGCATTGGTTAAACCAAATGGCATCACAAAAACTCATAATGACCATACCTAGTTCGAAAAGTAGTTTTGAACATCGACTCTTTAACTCATGAACCGATAGTATCCGGATCTCAAATCTATCTTAGAAAACACAGTGGCTCCTTTCGGTTGATCAAACAAGTCATCTATTCTAGGCAATGGATATTTGTTCTTTATGGTTACCTTGTTAAGCTGCCAATAGTCTATGCACAATCTCATGGAATCGTCCTTCTTTTTCACAAATAACACTGGCGTGCCCCATGGTGAATAGTTAGGTCTTACAAAGCCTTTATTAGTTAATTCCTGTAGCTGAGCTTTCAATTCTTTCAATTTTATCGAAGCCATTCTATAAGGAGCAATAGAAATAGGTGTGGTACCTGGAATCAATTCAATACCAAACTCAACTTCTCTGATAGGAGGCAAACCTGGTAGTTCTTTCGGAAACACATCAGGAAACTCATTTACCACAAGCACTGGTTCAACTTTCAACTCTGGGTCTTTAGTATTCAACACAAAAGCAAGATAAGCTTCATATCCTTTCCTTAGACATTTCTGAGCAGACATAACAGAAATCATGGAAATTGAACTACCTGACTCATCTGATTTAACCCGAAGGATCTCACTATTTTCACATTTCAACTCAATGAATTTCTTTCCACAATTCACTATCACATCATGTGCGTTAACCAATCCATACCAAGAATCACATCAAACTCATCAAATGGCAATAGCATGAGATCAGTAGAAAACAAGAACCTCTAATCATCAAAGGGCATTTTTACATACTTTGTTTACTAACACATCTTGACCAAATGGATTTGATACTTTAATCACAAATTTTGTAAACTCTATGGGCATGTTCATACTAGGCATTAATTTCATGCAAACATAGGAATGGGTTGAACCGGATCAATCAAAGCAATAACATTAACATCATAAAGAGAAAATGTACCGTAATTACATCGGGGAGGATGCCTCTTCACGAGTACGGATAGCATAAGTCCTGCGAGTGCTCTAACATCCGATCTCGTTCTTGTATCTTTAAATGTACCTCTACCGCCTTACTCCTGGATTTCTCGAGGTCCGCTCTAACGGGGCATTACGATCTTGCACTCGGTATTACTTCTTTTTTACCATCTCGGGACACTCCGAATGAAATGATCCTGCACCACATCGGAAACAACCAACCTCGGCCGCCGACATTGACCTAGATGACATCGACCACATTGAGGACACTCAGGTCTATTTGGCTGAATACTACCAACACTCGCAATCGAAGTGGTTTGAGCTTTTGAATCCATAAATCTTCCACCTCTGTTTCGGTTAGAATACCCGGCTGAAAAATTAGATCTCGTAGAAAACTCTCTAGGCCTCTTGGATGTAGATTGAAATGACTTGCTCATCTATCTTTTCTTCGTATCTTGCATCTCAATTTCAGCTTTACCCTTTCTTTTCAACAACTCCTCTGCCTTACAGGCTCTATCAACTAAAACAACAAACTCTTTTATCTCTAGAACACCAACCGATAGTCGATATCATCATTGAGCCCATCCTCAAATCTTTTGCACATGATAGCCTCTCAGACACACACTCTCGAGCATAATTCTTGAGTCGGACAAATTCACGTTCATAGTTGGTCACATCATCTTACCCTATTTTAATTCAAGGAACTCTTTTCTTTTCGGTCAATAAACCTCGATGATGTACTTCTTACGAAACTCCTCTGAAAAAATTCCGGTAACTCTTTCTTTCGGTATTCTTCGATACAAGTGTCTTCCACCACCGGTAAGTGAATCTAAGAAGTGACACTACACATTTAATACACTCTTCCGGTGTGCAGGATAACTTGTCAAAAACTCTGATAGTATTTTCGAGCCAAAATTCAGCTTTTTCTGCATCATCATCTTTGGTAGCCCAAAACTCTTCAGCCCCTTGTTTTCTGATTTTGTCAACGGGTGGCTTCTCTCTTCTGACTGTATCTGTGACTGGGGAAGCTACATGGGTGATATTTGGATCATGAGGGGGTGGAGGTCTAACGGCCGGGTTCGTACGAACGAACTCAGCAAACCATTCATTCATAGCTTGGAAGAAGGCTTCGAGCCCCTCCTCCCCGAGTAACTCAGAATTGGCCTTTCATGATTATCTTGTGGCACCGCCCCTTCAGCGGGAGTGGGTGCACTACTCTACATCATCTGCACTAGCTCGTTCGGGATTCATAACTATAAAAAAAATTTAAATCGTCAAGAGTCGTCACACTATCAAAATATAAGTATGGCATGTATAGATAGACTCTTACCCATACTAAATATTCGAGAGCTGACTAAACCTTGCTCGATACCAATAAATGTAACACCTTACCCGAGACCGTTTTGAGTCGAGTACGAGGCATTACTAGACTTAACTTACTAGTTCGGGGCATAAAAGTTTAAAACTGTCCATCTACGTCATGTTCACTAAATTAATTATAACTCGAGTTAAGAAACTCAAAAGCTAGATCCATAAATTTTTTCTGAAACTAGACTCATATATCTTCTTATTATAATTTTTCCAGAATTTTTGGTGTGGCCAATTAGTACAGTTTATTAGTTAAAGTCTCCCTGTTACACAGTTTGACAGTTCTGACCTCTCTTCACTAAAATCAATTATCTCATAATATACAATTCTTTTCCTACACCGTTTCTTTCAAATAAAAATAGACTCAATAAGATTTAATTATATATCTCATGCACAACCTAATTCCATTTATACTATTTTTTGTGATTTTTCAAAATCACGTCACTGCTGCTGTACAAACTGTTCCCCTGCATATAGTTACATAATTTCTTTCTAATAATTACCAACTAGGCATTACATAATATCCAAAACATGCTCCTAATTAGCCATTTTAATAGCTAATCATTACCAAACATTTACAAGCCAATCTTAAGCCATATCATAAGGACATACACACAAAATGGCTAAGTCCCTATACATGCCATAACTTAAAACGTTCGAGTCACAAAATACCAATATAATCCTTTGATAGTGTGTAACGATCTCCGACGTCCTTTCGATCCCGAGTTGGCTTATAATACTATAAAAAATAAAGAATGGGTGTAAGCATAAAGCTTAGTAAGTTTACATGTAAATAGATAACAACATTCTTAATGAATTATCTTATGTTTTTCTTATCAAGATCACTTAAGCTTTTAACTCAATACACTTAAAACTTGTATACTTACCTTACCTTTTAACATGAATTTATCTTACCTTACCTTTTTAGCTTGAACTTGTCTTACCTTTACTTTGGAATACTCCTTGAATTTTCCCGTTGAACCACTTGGAATACTAAGGATACGCGGGTACCTTTCCTTATGAAACTTAACCATTGCCATGTCTTGACATGGTCTTACGTGGTATCCTTACCTTATGAACTCACCAATGCCATACTTTGGCATGGTCTTACATGGGACCTTTGCCTTATAGTAACATATCAATGCCATGTCTTGACATGGTCTCACATGATTTCCTTAAACCTTAATGTCATGACATTTGTATCCTATACATTCCTAAGGTTCAACTGGAACTTCCAGGATAGCTTTTACATCAATTCATACTTGAGTCTTTAAATAATACATTTACAAAATAAATATGTAAATGCTGGAATTTAACAGTATTAAATATAAAATAATAGAATATTGCATTTATTTATCGCAAACTTACCTCGAAATAAAATACGATCAACTATATCGATTTAATCCTCTATCTTTTTCTTTCCTCGATCTAACTCTGGATTTCGTTATTCTTGATCTATAATGGCAAATTTAGCTTATTTAATATTCACATTCATCAAAACAGTCCTTAACTCTTAACTTAAGAAAAATTACAATTTTGCCCCTTAACTTTTACATATTTACACATTTGCCCCAAAGCTCAGAAATTAAACTTTATCCCTTATTCTTATGTTTTATGACATGCTGATCATTTTTCCTTCTATGGAAACATCAAATTCTCACTCTAACTTGTACTTATGAACATTAGGTATTTTTCTTGATTAATTTGTTTTAATCGTTTTCACTTAAAATCACTTAGCAAAAGTTGTTTAACATAATTTCAGACTTCATATTCTATTATAAAACATCAAAATAAACACATTTTACCTATGGGTATTTTTCCAAATATGAACCTAGCATGAATTATTAATAGAATAAGCTAAATCGAGCTACCGGGCTTCAAAAACGTAAAGAACATTAAAAACGGGGCTTGGAATCACTTACTATGGAGCTTGGAAGCTTGAAACAAACCCTAGATATGGTGAACACTTGAAAATTCGGCCTAATGAAGAAGATGAGCACATTTTGCCATCTTTTTCCCTTTTAATTTCTTTTTATTACTAAATGACTAAATTACCCTTCATGAAAAACTTTGGTTCTTTCTACCCATATATGTCCATTTTTGTCCATGGAAATATAATATTCTAATTACCATTTAAAGACTCTTACTTCAAACCCCCATTTCAATCAAGTACTTTATAAATTAGAACCTCTATTTAGCAACTTTTACAAACAAGTCCTAATAGGCAATTTAAGCATGAAATCAATAAAATTTCTTATCAATACTCTAACACATGTATTTAATCACTCTGTAAATCATAATAATTAAATGTAATAAACTTTTATAGCTCAAATTTGTGGTTTCGTGACCACTATTCCGTTTAGGCCCTATTTCGGGATGTTACAGTATTCTTTTGTTTCTGTCCCTGTTTTCTTCCCCAAAAAATAATCTCTGTGTCCCCCCTTTGTTTACAGATCTTGGGGGTTTTTATTGCCCCGAAATGAAAAATAAAAAAGGAAATACATATTATTTCTATCTTTTGCTGCGATTTCTTTCTTCTTTTGCAGGTGAAATAGAGATCGTGGTGGCGATGGGGATTCATGTTTAAACGCTTGGTGTGACAAGGTCGGCATTAGCGAGAGGTTGCTGATGCTTGCGCGAGGTGGAAATGTCTTCTTGTGTTTGTCGTGAATCTCCTACTAGGGTTCCCAACAATTGAAACTGTTTTGGGCTGATTGGGCTCCTTTGTAATTGGGTCAGGGTTATTTGGGTAGTGGTTAGGTATTCTGTTTGTGGTATTGGGCTGTAAAAATAAACTTAAAAGAAATCTGGACTTGATGTTTATTTTATTTTTGTTTTGGTTTGTTTGATGGGCTCGGGCAAAAATAGGCCATTACAGTTGTCCCTCTTTGCTCATTGTCGTTTAACGAGAATAGAGCAAAGACTATAAAAGGACTAATTTTGCCCGATCTTGGCCGTACTTTAACTTCGTGATCCTCATCCTCTTCAAATGACTTCCAATCCGAACTGCATCTTCAGGGGTATTGGAACTTTATCTTGATTTCAGTAAATTTGATAGCTTCAACTTCATGAAGGCAGTATCCACTATCTTTTGATCTGCTTCACTGCAAACTCAGGGAGACCAGATCTGATATTTTTAATTTGATTCCTGCAAACTCAGGGATTACTAGACTGATGTCTTCGATCTGCTTCCTACAAACTCGGGAATCGTCAGATCTGTCATTTTCAATCTGTTTCCTACAAAGCTCAGGAATGCTAGATTGGTATCTTCGGTCTGTTCCACTGCAAACTCAAGGATGCCAGACTGGTGGTTAAATCTGTTCCACTACTGCTTAGGGAGACAAGATTTGTCGTTTGATCTTGGTCCACTACTGCTTAGGGTGACAAGATCTACAATTTTTAACCTATTCCCATGCTGGTCAAGGAGATAGGGCTACTGGCTTAAATCTGTTCCACTACTGCTTAGGGAGACAAGATTTGTCATTCGATCTTGATCCACTACTACTTAGGGTGACAAGATCTACAATCTTTGGCCTATTCCACTGTTGGTCAGGGAGATAGGGCTGGTGGCTTAAATCTATTCCACTACTGCTTAGGGAGACAAGACTTGCCGTTCGATCTTGGTTCCCTCTTGCTTAGGTGACAAGATCTACAATTTTGACCTATTCCACTCATTGGTCGGGAGAGAGGATCGGTGGCTTAAATCATTCCACTCTTGCTAGGGAGACAAGATTTACCGCTCGATCTAGGTCCTCTTCTGCTTAGGGCGACAAGATCTACAATTTTTGACCTATTCCACTCCTGGTCAGAGAGATAGGACTGTGTGTCTTCGATCTGCTTCCTGCAGACTCAGGAATTGTCAGATCTGCTATTTTTAATCTGATCCCTGTAAGCTCAGGGATCGCCAGATTGATGTCTTTGATCGGCTTCCTGCAAGCTCAGGAATTGCCAGATCTGCTATCTCCAATCTGCTCCACTGCAAACTCAGGGATGTTAGACTGGAATCTTCAATCTTACTACATTGTTCTTTAGAGGACATAACTTGTAGAATGAATATATGCTTTTGTCTAATAATTAGGATACCTTGATTGAAATGAATCAAATGCTCCTAATTAGACATGCTATGATATGTAAATGTAAAAATGATATGAGTATGATTCCCGCTCAAGGTGTTATCACTCATTTATCCGTTAAGGTTTCATCTTCGTTCCCCTTAAAGTATCATTTTTTGCTCAATTATTTTGCCCCGTGGTAATTCTGAGTCCACTCCACTCGAACTTTGGGACATGAAGTTTGTGCCTCCTACTGTAATAACATTTGGCTTCTTCCATCCAATCTATTACCACTCAGAGGTATAAAACTTATATCGTTTTCCACTATTCTTATGCATGCAGGGTCTCTCGATAATGATCCGCTTTTATACTTGGCTTGACCTTGTTCGTCATTTGCCGATATGGTACCACCAACGAAATTGTCTTATCCAATAAGAATCCGAAGAGATAATCATTTTCCAATATTTCCAATACCTTATACTTGGTATGTTCTGAACAATAGTCCTATTTCAGATTCTCATATTATTTAGAAGCTCCCAGAGTAATATGCGAAACTCCTTTTATGAAAGTTTTTAGTCCATAGATCGTTATTTCAATAAATGCTTGAAAAAGAACACAAAAATGGACGAGAAAGAAATTAGTTAGGAGTATAGCTCGAAAAATAATTTAATCAAAGATAACCTAGGCAAAAGAAAATTGATTTGGGTGCATCTCAAAAAGAATAAAACAATCAAGGATAAGAAATTCAAAAATGGGTAAATTAGAAGCTAAGTGCCCCAGATATCAGCCTGAGCTTCTTTGTTCCAAGTTCTTGAGGACCATTTTAAACTTAATATATGTTTAGGGGATTCAGAGTACTTTGTCGATGCCCCAAGATATAACATACTTCCTTATTGCTAATTCAAACGTAGCAAGACTACTGTATTCCCTGCTTTTTGGTCACAATTTGAGCCGCCCCTTTTCAGGTTTTCAACTCAAATCCCCTTTGGTCTCAAAGCGCCCTTTGCGGGTTTTCGCCTTAGCCTCTCATTTTTCTTTTTTCTTTTTCTTTCTTCTTCTTCTTCTTCTTCTTCTTTTTTTTTTTTTGAATTTGTACTCAATGTGCCCTTTGCGGGTTTTCACCTTGGACCTTCCCCTTTCAGGTCAAATACTTCTTGTTTGAACCTAAATTCGCCGGATTAGGCAAGTCTTCGCCATTCATCTCGGTCAATATCAATGCTCCTCCAGAATAGGCCTTTTCAACATAAGGTATTTCCTAGTTCGGCATATGCTTTCCTCTAAAATCATTTTGTAGAGGAAAAATCTTTTTTCAACCTCAGGTTTCTTCGTGGAATTCCCTAAGATGAACTTCTTTAATGTAAATTCGCATCATCTGGCAGAGATGAATAGCTTTTAACCTTTTCTTCAATTAGGTTCAATTGGCAAAACGCTTTAATTCCATAAACCAATGGGTAAGACGTTGCCCTCAGCAAAGGTTCTGGCCGACATTCAATAAGACAGAAGGTAACGATAGCTTCTTATGCCACTCTTTACAAGTATAAGTCACCTTTCATAATGATTTTTTGTTTTTTTCTTTTTTTGTATTTTCTTTTGGCAACTTTTGCTATACAGTGATATGCTGCCGGATCTTTAAACAAATTGTAAACTTTAACTTTGTACAGTTATACATTCTGTACTGCCATTTGATCCTTTCCTTTATTCTTCATTTTTTTTTTTGAAATTTGATGACTGTCGACTTTGCAATATTGGCATATGAAGCAACATTCACCCTCTTAGTGAAATAGACGACGACCATAACGATGAATCGATGTCAACTAAAAGTATTTAACAAGATTGGCCCTATCATATCCATGCCCCATATATGGAAAATTTGTGAAGAACTAGAGTAGGCATATGAATCTTGTCTCCTTACATTCGGCATGGCTGATACCCCCTTTCTATATAAATTGGCAGTGCTTGATTCTCATGTTTAGCCCGCATCTTAGTATCCCAGGCTTGTCCTGATATGATAGTGCAAAAATATTTTTTGATGTCTCGCATTATTTCTATGGCAAGCTGGGCTTCGATCTTCACCCATTTCTAGGCTCGCAATATCTAATGACCCTTTGTAGAGTAAGGTCTATTTTTCATCTTGTTAAACCATTCTTAACAAGTCAGATGATATGTCAGAATCTCTGTCATCTTCAAAATCCTGAGACCCCCTAGACCCATATCTTGTTCAAAAAGGGAGTCAGTAACAATGTCGCTCATATCATTGATATCTGAGTACCTAAGTAAGAAATCTAAAGAATAAATGATTCTAAGGATTATTATTGGTGTATAGTCATGAATAAAGAATGAAAGAATGTTCTAAAGAACAAAATAATGTACAGTATAAAATAGAAAGAATGAAAGAATATGTGCTCAAACAGATGCATTTTATTGAAATAAAATTTTAGAACACAAGCCTATTTCACAAAAGGGGTCTTATTGCCTCTAGGCTTAAAGCAACAAGCATGTTTTGCACATTTCTCTAGATTAACTCTAAAAATACAGGGATTTCTTCCACAATTTTATTATTCAAAACACTCCCAAGTACACAAGGGTTTAGAAACTTCATTTCACGGTTCACTCTTCGGATATGTAATTGGTGTTTTGATTCCCCGATTGTTAGGGTTCTGATGACTTCTTCAAGGAATCACAACTCTCCTGCCCCCTCCTTCAATTATCACTGCTCCGTTTGACTCATCGAACTTTACAACCCCTATTTTAATAAGACTTTCAAAGAATTTCTTAAATGACATGCAGTTATCAATTGAGTGACCTGTTATTCCCACGTGATACTCACATTGAGTATTCAAATCATACCATTTGGGGTATGGGGTTGTATTGGTTCCATGTAATGAGGAGCCACCACATGTTCATCAAATAGACTTTGATACAACTCCCTATATGTTATTAGAATTGGTGTAAACTGTAGTTGCTCATTGCTTTGCCTTGTGCCAGATTCTTTCCTTGATGAACCTTGATACCCAGGAATCACTGTTTTTGGCTGTTTAACAGTAATCAACTTTGAGCACCCCATGCTTGTATTATCCACTTTATTTTCTCTCTTCCTTGTGGCCATTCTTTTGTTACTTTCTCCCGCCTCGATCTTTCCACTTTTTATGGCATTCTCGATCATTTCTCCCATTATTACAATGTCTGAGAAGCTTTTAGTGGTGCTTCCTATCATATGGGTGATAAAAGGAGCCTTTAGAGTGTTGATAAACAACATGGTGGTTTCCTTTTCCAGAAGAGGTGGTTGGACTTGCATGGCAATTTCCATCCATCTTTGTGCGTATTGCCTGAAACTCTTGTTTAATTTTTTTTCCATGTTTTGTAATATGATTCGGTCAGGCGTCATATCTGTGACATGATTATACTGCCTCATGAAGGCTTGGGCCAAGTCCCTCCAAGAGCTAATGTTAGCACGACTAAGTTGGTTGTGCCACCTAGACGCTGCACTCGTCAAACTATCCTGGAAACAATGAATTAGAAGTTGATCATTATTCACATAACCCGTCATACGTCTACAGAACATTGTGATGTGGGCTTCAGGGTAAGTAGTTCCATTGTACTTCTCCAATTCTGGCATCTTAAATTTATGAGGAAGTACCAGATCAGGGACCAGACCTAAGTCCTTAGCGTCAATACTATGATGATGGTTAGCATTTTCCAAAGCTAGGAACTTTTCTTCTAACCACCTACAGCGATCCTCCAACTTCCTTGAAGATTCAATTCTTATTCACTCTCTCTCTTTTATGTCCAAATCATGGATGACGGGGTTGGCAGGGTTATCTCCTGGGTTAGATCCCGAGCCTACTTGAAAGTTTATAGGTGGTCTAGGATCAGCTTGCCCTTGTTGAGGTCTAATCGTGATAGGTGGCCTTTGGGGATATTCCTCAGGCTGTGTTTGCACGTGTGGTGGAGTGGATCCCCTAGGAAAGTCTTCATTGTCTTCAGCATTGACTATGGGACCTTTTGCTTTGTCCATTATCCCACTCATCATTTGGGCCATTTGAGCCATCATGTTCTTTTGGGCCTCTAACATCTGGTCCTTCATCTCTTGTTAGAGTTTTGTCATCTACTCTTGCATCTGTTCTTGCATTTCTCTCTGGAATTATTCCATCCTTTGGTCCATTTTCCTTGACTTTGCTCGTGTACCGTAAGGGTGTTTAGCTTCCAGATTTTCTTTCTCTCTCTCTCCTATAATTTAAACTAATTAGACTCTTTCTATAGATTTGAATGCATATGATGTTATGTAATGCAAATGTTGCAATGTAATGCAAATGTATGAATGCAAAGAGGCATCGATTCTGATCAACTTCATTGTAGAAAACTTTATTAGAAAACAAATTCTTTTACATAAAATGGACTACTATATACTTTTGCCCTAAATCCTATAGTTCTGACAACAAAGCCAACTTTTGACCATGATCTGACCACAGCTCATACTTCGTGCTCAATGTATTAGCTCGTGATGCCAAAATCTAAAAATGATCAATTATCCTACGAATCTAAACTATTGTTTCACTCATGAGGTAATCCCAACTTCTAACCTGGTCATGGGAATAGTGAAGCTCTTCCTTCCAACGCCATTCTCTTGTTTCAAGAAGCTCGATCTGAAGTTCACAACTGTGACATGTTACTTCTATCTCTTCAATCCTACCTTTCGGGTTTGACTTTAACTCAATTGCAAAATTATGGCTTTGATAGTGATGAATATATCAAATGGAGAATCAATACGAATTCCTTTCATTTCTCCACAACGAGTCAAATCCCTTGCAATGTTGTTTAGATCACAACGAGGAGCCGAGAGGTTCACAACACCTCATCTTTCCATCCTAGATGACTCCACCAACGTCCATTTGGGTTATCCTAGCCATCAGGGCTTGCATTTCCATTGTTTCTGGTAGGTGCAACATCCTCAAGTACTGCAGTAAACTCAAGCTTATTGTTTGGTAGCAGACCTGTAATAAATAAATCCTTTACCATCATAGGCAAAATTCTTTCCATCCAAGTCATTTTTGTAGGTCTCATGCACTTTGTAGTCACTTTTCTTCTAACACTCTTACTATCCACAAGATGACCATCTTTATGTTAAAGAGAAACGTTGTACTGATAGAGGTGTCTATCCGTACTTCCTACGCTCACTTTGAAATGATTGACAAGCATGATTACCTTTTACCATTTAGTTCTAACACCACGCCTTGCCATAGGGTGTCATACAATCTTCTTCGCACCCAATTATGCTTTGATCAGAACAACATCAAGAGGCACAGATGGCTTAGAAGGCAGGGATTCCAGTGATGCCCCATTTCTCTCTTACTCAAACAAATCCATACCTTGAAATCTTCTTTCTAATTGGTTTTGCTCTAACCATATACGAATGATTGCATTGTCTTCCACTTTATCAAGGAACCCGTTCTCCATAACCAACTTTCTAACTTAGAAACTGATCGTGAATTGACACCTCTTAATGTATAAAATGGTGTGCACAAATAAAACACAAAAAATTAGCACCGCAGAATAAGATATAAAGCAAGTAAAATATGATGTAATGCATGAATGCAGAGAAAGAGATATGTTGATTTTGAATTCAGTTACATTAGAAAAAATTTTCTAGAAAACAAATTTCTTTACATAAAACGGATCGCATACACGGCCTTGTCCTCATAGTCCAAGTGAAAACATGAATCCCTTCTTCGCAAAAGTCAAGTCTTGCAAAGTTCCAATAGATGCCTCATCTAGTTTCTTTTTGCTTGATCTGGGACGTGACTCACTGCTCCATAATACTCGTTAGCTTCTTCAAGAAAGTAGAGACGTTGCGATTCTCGATTCTTCTTTGTCAGCTTGAATCCTTGGGTAATAAAGTCTTGTATTCCTTCACCGACTATCAGTCTTCTCTTGTTCTGTTCACTTAGACTATATTCGGATGAGACCGTATAATCCACTCTATCAAAAAACCCATCTTCTTATGACAAACTTTTCTATTTAGCAATCAAATTAGAAATCAACACCTCTTTTCTATGATATGAATACAATGCAATCAAAACAAAAGAGAACACGTTAGCATAAGAAAAATAAATAACATAGAACACCTATCAAGGTGACCACAGGGTTTGACATAGTTCTACCTAGGGTAAGCCCTTAGGTTTTCTACGTGTGGTTCAGCTTTAAAGTTGAGGTACCCGAACCAACAGATTCCTCGATCCTCACCCATTATAGGCTCATCTGGACCGAGTTCGATTCAAGGGAATACATTTCCCTATGGCCATGCGGAAGTGAAAACTTTACGAAGACATAGGTACAGATGTATTCCGAAAGTAATCCACTTGCCCATGCGGAGGTGAAAACCTCACGAAGGCATAGCTTCTTACTCCCACTTAAGGGTGTGACCGCAATGGTCATGCAGTGCAATGCATAAGTGCTTTGCAGAATCATATGCAAGTAAAATGATCATATTTTTAAAATCAGAATTTTAAATTCGAACGAAAGGACATGAGATTATCAATTTTACGGCCTGACTCTCTTAGTCCCCAGTGGAGTCACCAAGCTGTCGAAACTATTTTTAAAACCAGGTTTAGAAAATGGGGATCGACTTTAAAAACAAAATGGGAGTCGCAACCAATCCTTTTTTACTTAGGTGTGATTGGATCACCTTGTAAAATGTTTCATTTTAAAACATTTGATTTTGGTCTACGAAAAATAAGAAAATGAGTTCGGGAGTCGGTTACGTATGAGGAAGGGTTAGCACCCTCATAACGCCCAAAAATTGGTACCTAATTGATAAAATCATGTCCAAATATTTGAAATTTAAAAGAGAGTTAAAAATAATCCTTTATTAGAAAGAAAACCAAAGTTTACCTATTTCAAAGAAATAAGAATTCCACACCCAATAAGTTAGGGTACAGTATCTCATAACTTCGAAGTTAGATACATCTTTTTAGAAAATTCTTACCTTGAGATACAAAACGTCACACCCAATAAGTTGGGATACAGCGTTTTGAATTCCCAAGAATAGTTTTTTTTTTATGATTTAAAATTTGAGATTCCTTTGTTCCGAAGGAATATAAACATTACATCCAGCACGATTGAACACAACATTTTTTAAACCCTCGTAATTAAAATCATCTCATAATTTATGAAATTTATTAAAAGGGTATTTAGTTACTTAGCCAAACGGAAAATCGCAACCAGCACGATTGGGCACTATTTCCCGAATTTCTAAATACCAAAACATTGCCTTATTTTAAAAACTTTTAAAAATATAATGGTTTTGCAAAAAAAAAAAGGATTTTTATAATAAACAATAACCATGTAACAACATTGCATTAATTACCGAACACAAATATTAAAAGCAAATATACTAACGTTTAAGATAGGCAACAAAGAAATGATAATACAAAATATGTCAAGTAATAATTCTTACACTAAGGCAATAGTGAATACATGATGAAGTATAAACAAATACAATAAATAATAAAACAAATATGA
This sequence comes from Gossypium rotundifolium, assembly GCA_025506655.1. Lineage (NCBI taxonomy): Eukaryota > Viridiplantae > Streptophyta > Magnoliopsida > Malvales > Malvaceae > Gossypium > Gossypium rotundifolium. The sequence goes on along the minus strand of CP106734.1, from coordinate 169,896,192 downwards.
ACATATTACATGCAAGATTAATAAATAAAATAAAAATATTACATACATATATGATATAAATAATGCAAACAATGTATAAATAAAAGAATAGTATATAATGATTTTGAATAAATAAAATAAAATATAAATAATATAAATGAAACATAAATATATTTTGTATAAAATATAAATATATATAAATTATTAAACAAGTAAAATAATACATATAGTAATAATTAAATATATAATAAAATAATACATATAAAATATACCTATATAAATTTCACAATATTAATAAATAAATATAGGAAAATAATATAGAATATAATATAATAAAATAGTTTAACATACTATATAATAATAAAAATAAAATAAAAAGATAAAAATAAAATAAACCAAGAAACAGTGGTCAAATAACAATTAAAACATATTAAAAGGACTAAATCAAAACATGCGTTAAATTATAGGGGTTAAAATAGCAATTAAGTCAAATTTTAAAAACGGCAACGTCTTGATTTTGGCCCTTAAAGAAGTCTGAGGGATTAAATTGGAATAAAATTAAAATTTAAGGCCGAATTAAAAATAAATAAAAATGAAATTAAATAGAATTAAAATTCAGAGGGACTAAAATGGTTATTAGACCATTCATAAAAAATGCGGATCCTGCCCGGGTTTTCGGGTCAACGCGCGGATCCCCTAGCCCTGAACGACGTCGTTTTGCACTTATTATGTTAAGTGAAAACGGCGCCGTTTCCTTATGTTTATATAAGTAAGAAAAATAAAAAAAATCATTCTAAGATTGTTTATAAAAAAATTCCAAAAAACGCTCTCAAGCCCTTTTTCCTCCATCCATGCTTTGAACATCGGAGCTCCGTGCCTCCGTTTCACGTGCGCCACGCGCCGTCGCCCACGACGGTGCAAGGTAGATACTTCACCCTTTTTTACTCGTTTTCTTCTTTTAACAGTATTTGTATGTAAAATAAACATAAAATAAAAATAAAATATCAAAGAAAAATCACCTCAGTCAAAAAAAACTCTGTTTTTTATTTCTCTGAAATTTTTGAATCTTTTTGTATTCTTTTGTTTCTGTCCCTGTTTTCTTCCCCAAAAAATAATCTCTGTGTCCCCCCTTTGTTTACAGATCTTGGGGGTTTTTATTGACCCGAAATGAAAAATAAAAAAGGAAATACATGTTATTTCTATCTTTTGCTGCGATTTCTTTCTTCTTTTGCAGGTGAAATGGAGATCGTGGTGGCGATGGGGATTCATGAATAAACGTGCAGCGACCGAGGGTCGGCATTAGCGAGGCGTTGATTGCTGCGTGAGGTGGGGATCTTCTTTGGTGTGTTTCTTGGCGTGAATCACCTGCTAGAGTTCCCAATAGCTGAAACTGTTTTGGGCTGATTGGGCTCCTTTGTAATTGGGTCAAGGTTATTTGGGTAGTGGTTAGGTATTCTGTTTGTGGTATTGGGCTGTAAAAATAAACTTAAAAAAAATCTGGACTTGATGTTTATTTTATTTTTGTTTTGGTTTATTTGATGGGCCCGGGGAAAAATGGGCCATTACAATCATCCTTAGAATCATTTATTCTTTGGATTCGTTCGCCTTCGTACCTAGATATCTAGATATCAACTTCATGAGCGACATTGTTACTGACTCCCTTTTTGAACAAGATATGGGTTTAGGGGATTTCGGAATTTTGAAGATGACAGAGATTGTAACCTACCTTCTGATTTGTTAAAGATGGTAGAGCAAGATGAAAAAATAGACCTTACTCTACAAAGGGTCAATGGATATTATGAGCCTAGAGAAAAGGGGAAGACTGAAGCCTAGCTTATCACAAAAATAAGGCAAGACATTATTGAGTTGTTTTAAGAATACAAAGATGTTTTCGCACAATTATATCAGGACATGCCTTGACTAATAAAAAGTAGGCTAAACAAAGAGGATTGGACACTGTTGATTCACCATGGAAGGGGATTGCATCAGTCATACCGCAAATACGGAATTAAAGGAGACAAGATTCATATGCCTACTCCAGTTCTTTACAAAATTTCCATATGTGGGGGATGGATATGATAGGGCCAATCTCGTCAAAAGCTTTTAGTCAATATCGACTCATCGGCATAGTTATCGTTTACTTCACTAAGAGAGTGGAAGTATCTTCATATGCCAATGTTACAAGGTCGAAGTCATCAAATTCACCAAAAAAAAAAAAAAAAAATATATATATATAAAGGAAAAAGATCAAAGCCATAAAAGATTGTATTTAAATAACTGTACAAAGCCAAAGTTTATATTTGTCCAAAGATCAGGCAGCATATCACAGTGCAACAAAAGTTGCCAAAAAAAAAAACAAAGAAGAAGAAATGAAAGGTGGCTAAGACTTGTAAAGATTGGCATAAGAAGCTATCACTACTCTCTATGATTATCAAACGTTGGCTAGGACCTTTGTTGGGGTAACACATTTCTCATCGGAATAGAAACAATTTTGCCAATTGAATCTAATTGAAGAAAAGGTTAAAAGCTATTCGTCACGGCCAGATGATGCGAACTTACATTAAAGAAGTTCATCTTAGGGAATTCCACGAAGGAACCTGATGTTGAAAAGGACTATTCTTCTATAAAACGATTTTAGAGGAAAGCATATGCCAAAATGGGAAGGTCTTATGTATAGCCTTCTCTAAAAGAGCATTAATATTGACCGAGATGGATGGCGAAGACTTGCCCAATCCGGTGAATTCAGGTTCAGTTAAGAAGGATTTTACCTGAAAGAGGAAAGATTAAGGTCAAAACCCGTAAAGGGCGCCTCAAAAAAAAAGGAGAGGCCAAGGCGAAAACCCGCAAAGGGCGCTTTGAGACCAAAGGGGCTTTGAGTTGAAAACCCGAAAAGGGCGGCTCAAATTTTGAATAAAAGTGGGGCATACAGTAGCCTTGCTACGTCTGAATTAGTAATGAAGAAGTATGTTATGCCTTGGGGCATCGACAAAGTACTCCGGATCCCCTAAACACATATTGAGTTTAAAATGGTCCTCAAGAAGTTGGAACAAAGAAGCTCATGCTGCGATATTTGGGGCACCTAGCTTCTATCCTACCCATTTCTGAATTCATTATCTTTGATTGCTTTATTCTTTTTCAAATACACCCAAATCAATTTTCTTTTATTGCCTAGGTTATCTTTGATTAAATTATTTTTTCGAGCTATGCTTCTAACTAATTTCTTTCTCGTCCATTTTGTGTTCTTTTTCAAGCATTTATATTGAAATAACGATTAATGGACTAATAACTTTCATAAAAGGAGTTTCGTATATTACTCTAGAAGCTTCTAAATAAAATGAGGAATCTGAAACATGACTATTGTTCAGAACTCACCAAGCCTAAGGGCTGGAAATATTGGAAATCGATTATGTGAAAATCGAAATGGGCCTATGCATTTTGATTTAATTATCTGAAATGGCATGTCTTATGTGTTATGAATGTATTATGAATATTTTTGGATACTTGGAAATGTAAGAAATGATTTAGAAATGTTAAGTTTCAAAAGAGGAAAGTGAACATTTTGGAAACTTGGAAATGTAAGAAATGATTTAGAAATGTTAAGTTTCAAAAGAGGAAAGTGAACATTTTGGAAACTTGGAAATGTAAGGAAATGTCACGAAATGTAAGGAAATGTCTTATCTTGGAAATGTAGGAAATGTCACGGAAATGTAAAGAAATGTCTGAATTGTAAGGAAATGTCTTGTCTTGGAAATGTAGGGAAATGTCCTGAAATGTAAGGAAATCTTTTAGAAATGTTAAGCTTAAAAGAGGAAACTAAAACAAGGTGGCCTTAAGAAAATTAATAGAAGAAATATGATGAAGAACGGGCTTGAGAAGTGGCTAGGAGGCACCACTTAGGGCCAGTAAGTGACGCCACCTACATATGCAATTGGGCTTGTGTTCGAGCCACAATGAAAGCAAAAGAAGTTTTATTTTTGCTACAAGATAGGTAAAAGTGAATGACAATAAGGCACTAAAAGGGAGGTGTTTTATTTTTGTTAAAATTCGCAAATAAGATGGATAAGTGATGGATTATTCTTAATAATTTTAAGTGAAGAGATAAAGAGAAAAGCTAGGAAAGGCCGGTGTTTGAGTGTTAGCCAAAATTCATTCTCTTCTCATCTTTTTCATTTGTGCGAAATTCTAAGCAAGAATTGTCCATCTTTTACTTTGTTTTCTTTTCATCTCTTTCTCTAGCCGAACCTTTACAAAGCAATTAAGCCTCTTTCTCGTTTTCTTTTCTTTCTCTTCAAAGCCACCACCTTTCTTTCTTTTGATTAGCGAACCCTATAGCCTTGTTCTTTTCTTTTTCATTCATTCGAATCATCATCTACCCCAAGACCAATCTTTTCTCATTATTGAGAAAAGCCAAATCATCAAATATCTGCTTAGTCCATAGCCGAATCTCGTAGGTGCAAAGACAAAACGATGGCTTGTAAGTAAGGGTAAGGATCTATTATTATCATTATGTTTCTTTTCTTCAAGACCAAGATTAAGATTCTAATGCTATTTGTATCCTTGGCCAAAACTACAAAGGATCTTTCGGATTTTGTCTATTGTCGACTACCGGGGAGAAGAGACTACTTTTCTGGATTTAAAGATTCAAGGTAAGACATGTGAATATTCGCCAAGGCCTATTTTTGGTATTTTAGATCTAGTTCATATTTATTCAACATAGCCAAAACTAACAAGTTAATAGATCTAAGGATCAGTCGACTACAAGGAAGGGGAAATTCTTTTTCCGAAGGTACACCATAGGCCACGTGTTCCCTAGTTATTCAGTGAGTTTCGGGATTTAAAATCCATAAGGTAAGTATCTATAGCATTCGACCAAGGCCATGTTGAGTAAATAAGACGTGTTTCATTAATATTTAAAAGCCGAAACTAATCTATTCAAGTAATCTAGTGATTGCCGATTTCAAGAAAGAAGGATACAAAGTTTCCGGCATTTGATTAGACATCAATCGGCAGCAAGGTAAGAATTTAGTGTACTAATCCTACTAGGATTTGGTTTTGGTGGCCGAATGGGTTTTCATTAAAACTTTAATATGGGTCGAATGTAGGGAGTTAAAAATCTAATGCAGTAGATCGGATTTCGGGATTTCAGTGAAATTGTTAAGCGAATCAGGTGTGTACCCCACACTATTTCTTAATAAGTTTAAGGCACTATTTAATATGTATGTATGTTATACGAATGTGGAAAATATGGCTAAGTACCATGTTATGGTACACAGTGTTAAGGTACGTTTTCCTACTCCTACTATGAGTATGATAAGACTTGTTATGCCATGAATATGAATATGATAAGAATGTGAAACCGGGACTAAGGCATTATGTTGCATGACTTTGTATGACATGGGCATATGGGATATTATGAAAAAGGGGAAGTGAATGTGGTGACCTAAGACCACGATATCTGAATGTGGTGACCTAAGACCACGATAATCGAATGTGGTGACCTAAGACCACGATATCTCGAATGTGGTGACCTAAGACCACGAATTTTATAAGAGCGATGAGCACGTCATTGCAAAGCGATCGCCTCGATGGTGTGTAGCGGATGGAGGTTGACTTAGTAGTCCCCACGGTGTGCGAGGATGGTGCGGGGATGTGTAGCGGATGGCATATAGGTTTGGGTTGGGTTGCATCATTATTTCCTATCTCATTATATGAATATGCATGTAATATGTGAACATATGCCTAAATTGTTAAATTTTAGTGTTAGTTACACATTGAGTCTGCTTGACTCACCCGTTGCTAGGGAACTTTTTCTTTCGGTGACGATCAGTAATAGACCGGGTCGGCAGGAGCTTAAAGGTGGCCATGCACAGTGAGGAATTTATTTAAATTTGGATTTTTATTTCATTAAGTACTTTGAATTTATTTTTTTTTTGGGGGAATTATTTGATGTAATAAGGCCATAGTAGAACTACTTTACTTTGCTTTCATTTATTACGTTTACAAACTTTTATTTATTAAAAGATTAAGTAAATTTATTTTAAAACAAAGCCCAAATGTTTTGTCACCGAAAGTAAAGGATTTTAATAATGAAATAAACTAGTTTCCAACTCAAGCCCAACCCAAAACAATCTTTCTTTCAAAACACACAAGTTTTTCCTAAGTAACAAAAGAATTTGAAACGGTTTACATCGGGGAACATACGAGATCCGGTCAAGGCTCGTGGGCTGGGTTTGGGGTGTTTCGATTTTGTATCGAGCCCGTTTTAAACTCTCGGCCTTGGGTTTAAGGCCAAAATGTTTTCAAAGTGAAGCCCAAAAGAATTTTTGTGAATTAAGCGAGATTTTCTGGCATGGCCCACTAAGTCTCAACCAAGTCCACCAAGTAAGTACTTCGACTTCAAGTGATTTGAATATGTGAAATGTATGGGCTTTTATGGCAACGTAGATTAGTGAACTAGGATCGTTGAACCCAGGACTAGTCTACTAAAAACACAAGTACATAAGACTTAAGGACCATTAGACAAACACTGTGGTTAAGTCGTAGAGAGCTAGGGTGTGGTAATCATGCGCATGTCAGGAGTGGATTCATGAAGAGCTTGGTATTTAATCGGTCCTAGCGACTCACCTCCTCTTTACTCGAATCCTACCAGTGCGTAGAGGATTTGCTCACCCTAACCAAGAAGACTCGGTCATCTGGCTAAACCAATGATTAAAACCCGCAAGGACTAGCCATATTTTTATAAAAACCTTAGTTTTTAAAATCCTTAAATTAACCCTTCGATTTGCAACAAAATCTATTTTGAAAATTTTTGAAAAAAATTTCGGTTTGCCAAAATTACTAAAATACCCTCGGTCGTAAAATTATAAAATACCTTGGTTTCTAAAATTACCATATTACCCTCGATTTTAGTAAAATTTCTCTATTTTGAAAAAGTGTCCAAAACTCTATTTTACAAAAATTCAAGGTGCTTTGATTTGGAAAAATTACTAAAATGCCCGTGTTGTAAATTAATAAAATACCCTTAGTTTTTAAGATTTTCAAAATACCCCGACTTTTGCTAAAATGTTTCTACTTTACAAAATACCAAAAACTTTTGTTTTACAAATATCAAGATACCCCGATTTGGAGAATTTACGAAAATGCCCTAACTTCTAAAATTAAAATAACCACGATTTCAAATTTACGCAATAATCACGTGATTTGGAAAACAAATTTTCAAGATAACCTCGAGTTTTGTAAATTTTGAAATACTTTTGATTTATAAAGATTATTTTTGAAGTGACCGATTTATTACCAAAATACCTTATAGGAAAATGACGAAATTACCTTGGAGGATGATCAGAATGCCCAAAGTAGTGAAGTGAATGTCGTGAATGAATGTGTCTCTTTCAAGATGGATGAATGTGAATGTGAATGTGAATCTACGAATTAGAATAGTGAACTGAACTGAGACTTTGTTTGATCGAAAGAACCACTATTAAACTCCTTTTCATAAAAGCATTCATGGTTAAGCGGTGGAACAAAGTACTAATGCATAAAACTCTTTAATCGATTAAATTGCAACGTTAGAAATGAATTCTCAGGAATGTGAACTTAAAAAAAAATTGTGCCTAGGAAGTATGATGGCTCTATTAAGATCAGAGTGCGCAGCAATAGTGTAGTGTGGTGAGTTAGATTGTACGATTGTTCGTTAGTAAGTAATTTCGAGGACGAAATTATTTTAAGGGGGGTAGAACTGTAACATCCTGAAAATGGGCCTATGCATTTCTGATTTAATTATACGAAATGGCATGTCTTATGTGTTATGAATGTATTATGAACATTTTTGGAAACTTGGAAATGTAAGAATGATTTAGAAATGTTAACTTTCAAAAGAGGAAAGTGAACATTTTGGAAACTTGAAATGTAAGAAATGATTTAGAAATGTTAAGTTTCAAAAGAGGAAAGTGAACATTTTGGAAACTTGGAAATGTAAGAAATGTCCGGAAATGTAAGGAAATGTCTTGTCTTGGAAATGTAGGAAATGTCCGGAAATGTAAGGAAATGTCCGGAAATGTAAGGAAATGTCCTGTCTTGGAAATATAGGGAAATGTCCTGGAAATGTAAGGAAATCTTTTAGAAATGTTAAGCTTAAAGAGGAAACTAAAACAAGGTGGCCTTAAGAAAATTAATAGAAGAAACATGACACAAGAACGGGCTTGGAGAAGTGGCTAGGAGGCACCACTTAAGGCCCAGGTAAGTGACGCCACGTACATATGCAATTGGGCTTGTGTTCGAGCCACAGGGAAAGCAAAAAAGAAGTTTTATTTTTGCTACAAGATAGGTAGAAGTGGACGGCAATAAGGACTAAAAGGGAGGTGTTTTATCTTTGTTAAAATTTGGCAAATAAGATGGATAAGTGATGGATTATTCTTAATAATTTTAAGTGAAGAGATAAAGAGAAAAGCTAGGAAAGGCTAGTGTTTGAGTGTTAGCCGAAAACTCATTCTCTTCTCATCTTTTTCATTTGTACCGAAATTCTAAGCAAGAAGTGTCTATCTTTTTACTTTGTTTTCTTTTCATCTCTTTCTTTAGCCGAACCTTTACAAAGCAATTAAGCCTCTTTCTCGTTTTCTTTTCTTTATCTTCAAAGCCACCACCTTTCTTTCTTTTGATTAGTCGAACCCTATACCTTGTTCTTTTCTTTTCTACATTCATTCAATCATCATCTACCCTAAGACCAATCTTTTCTCATTATTGACAAAAGTCAAATCATCAAATATCTACTTAGTCCATAGCCGAATCTCAGAGGTGCAACAAAGAACAATCGACTTGTAAGTAAGGGTAATGATCTATTATTATCATTATGTTTCTTTTCTTCAAGACCAAGATTAAGATTCTAATGCTATTTGTATCCCTGGCAAAACTACAAAGGATCTTTCGGGATTTTGTCTATTGTCGACTACCGGGAGAAGAGACTACTTTTCGGGATTTAAAGATTCAAGGTAAGACATGTGAATATTCGCCAAGGCCTATTTTTGGTATTTTAGATCTAGTTCATATTTATTCAACATAGCCAAAACTAACAAGTTAATAGATCTAAGGATCGATCGACTATAAGGAAGGGAAATTCTTTTCCGAAGGTACACCATGACCACGTGTTCCTAGTTATTCAGTGAGTTTCGTGATTTAAAATCCATATGGTAAGTATCTATAGCATTCGCCAAGGCCATGTTGAGTAAATAAGGCGTGTTTCATTAATATTTAAAAGTCAAACTAATCTATTCAAGTAATCTAGTGATTGCCGATTTCAAGAAAGAAGGATACAAAGTTTCGGCATTTGATTAGACATCAATCGTGACAAAGAAGGTAAGAATTTAGTGTACTAATCCTACTAGGATTTGGTTTTGTGGCGAATGGGTGTTCATTAAAACTTTAATATGGGCGAATGTAGGGAGTTAAAATCTAATGCAGAGATCAAATTTTGGATTTCAAGAAATTGTTAAGTTTAATCAGTGTGTGTACCCACACTATTTCTTAATAAGTTTAAGGCACTGTTTAATATGTATGTATGTTATACGAATGTGGAAAATATGGCTAAGTACCATGTTATGGTACATAGTACTAAGGTACGTTTTCCTACTCCTACTATGAGTATGATAAGACTTGTTATGCCATGAATATGAATATGATAAGAATGTGAAATCGTGCCTAAGGCATTATGTTGCATGATTTTTATGACATGGGCATATGGGATATTATGAAAAGGGAAGTGAATGTGGTGACCTAAGACCACGATATCCGAATGTGGTGACCTAAGACCACGATAACTAAATGTGGTGACCTAAGACCACGATATCCGAATGTGGTGACCTAAGACCACGATATCCGAATGTGGTGACCTAAGACCACGAATTTTATAAGAGGCGATGAGCACGTCATTGCAATGACCGCCTTCGATGGTGTGTAGCGGATGGAGGGTTGACTTAGTAGTCCCCACGGTAAGCGATGGTGCGGGGATGTGTAGCGGATGACATATAGGTTTGGGTTGGGTTGCATCATTATTTCCTATCATTATATGAATATGCATGTAATGTGTAAACATATGCCTAAATTGTTAAATTTTAGTGTTGGTTACACATTGAGTCTGCTTGACTCACCCCATTGTGGGAACTTTTTCTTTCAGGTGACGATCAAGAATGGACCGCCTGAGGAGCTTAAAGGTGGCTATGCACAGAAGGAATTTATTTAAATTTGGATTTTTATTTCATTAAGCACTTTGAATTTATTTATTTTTGGGAGTTATTTGATGTAATAAGGCCATAGTAGAACTGCTTTACTTTGCTTTCATTTATTACATTTACAAACTTTTATTTATTAAAAGATTAAGTAAATTTATTTTAAAACAAAGCCCAAACGTTTTGTCACCTAAAGTAAAGGATTTTAATAATGAAATAAACTAGTTTCCAACTCAAGCCCAACCCAAAACAATCTTTCTTTCAAAACACACAAGTTTTTCCTAAGTAACAAAAGAATTTGAAACGATTTACACCGGGGAACATACCAGATCCGGTCAAGGCTCGTGGGCCGGGTTTGGGGTGTTTCAGATTATCTCTTCGGATTCTTATTGGATAAGACAATTCTGTGGGTGATACCATATCGAAAAATGACGAACAAGGTCAAGCCAAGTATAAAAGGGGATCATTGTAGAGAGTCCCTTCATTAATGGGAATGGTGGAAAATGATACAAGTTCTATACCTCTGAGTGGTAATAGATTGATTGGAAGAAGCCAAATGTTATTACAGTAGGAGGCACAAACTTCATGTCCCAAGGTTCGAGTGGAGTGGACTCAGAATTGCCACGGGGCAAAATAATTGAGCAAAAACTTATACTTCAAAGGGAACGAAGATGAAACCTGGACGGATAAATGAGTGATAACACCTTGAACGGGAATCATACTCATATCATTTTTACATTCATATATCATAGCATGTCCAAATTAAGAGCATTTGATGCATTTAGATCAAGGCATCCTAATTATTAGACAAAAGCATATATTCATTCTACAGGTTATGTCCTTTAAAGGACAATGTAGTAAGATTGAAGATTCCAATCTAACATCCTTGAGTTTGCAGTGGAACAGGTTTGATATAACAGATCTGGCAATTCCTGAGCTTGTAGGAAGCCGATCGAAGACATCAATATGGCAATCCCTGAGCTTACATGGATCAGATTGAAAATAGCAGATCTGACAATTCCTGAGTTTGTAGGAAGCAGATCAAAGACACCAGTCCTATCTCCCTGACCAGCAGTGGAATAGGTCAAAAAATTATAGATCTTGTCACCCTAAGCAGTAGGGAACCAAGATCGAAAGACAAATCTTGTCTCCTAGCGGTAGTGGAGCAGATTTAACCACCGTCGACATCCCTAAGTTTGCGGTGAAGCGGTGAAGATATGATCTGGAAATTCTTGAGCTTGCGAAGCCGATCGAAAGATGAGATTTAGCAATTCTTGAGCTTGCGAAGCCGATCGAAGACATCAATCTGGCGATCCACGAGCTTACAGGATCGATTGAAATAGTAGATCGACAATTCCGAGTTTGCGGAAGCGGATCAAAGACACCGCCCTATCTCCCGACCGCAGGTGGAATAGGTCAAGATTGTAGATCTTGTCACCCTAAGCGAGAGGGAACCAAGATCGAGCGGCAAATCTTGTCTCCCTAAGCGATAGTGGAGCAGATTTAAGCCACCACGCTATCTCCTCGACCAGCAGCGGAATAGGTCAAAATTGTAGATTTTGTCGCCTAAGCGATAGAAGACCAAGATCGAACATCAAATCTTGTCTCCTAGCGAGAGTGGAACAAATTTAAGCCACCAACCCTATCTCCCCGACCAAAGTGGAATAGGTCAAAAATTGTAGATCTTGTTGCCCTAATCAGTAGAGAACCAAGATCGAACATCAAATCTTGCCTCCCTAAGCAATAGTTGAATAGATATAAGCCACCAGCCCTATCTCCCTGACCAATAGTGAAATAGGTCAAAAATTGTAGATCTTGTCGCCCTTAGCAGTAAAGGACCAAGATCGAACATCAAATCTTGTCTCCCTAAGCAGTAGTGGAACAGATTTAAACTACCAATCTGGCATTCCTGAGCTTTGCAGGAAACAGATTGAAAATGACAGATCTGACGATTCCCGAGTTTGTAGGAAGCAGATCGAAGACATTAGTCTGGTGATCCCTGAGTTTGCAGGGATCAGATTGAAAATATCAGATCTGGTCTCCTTGAGTTTGCAGTGGAGCAGATCAAAAGATAGTAGATACTGCCTTCATGAAGTTGAAGCTATCAAATTCACTGAAATCAAGATGAAGCTCCAATGCCGTTGAACTTGCAGTTCAGATTAGAAGTCATTTGAAGAAAGCGAGGATCAAGAAGTCGGGGCTCGGCCAAGACCGGGCAAAATTGGTCCTTTTATAGTCTTTGCTCTATTCTCGTTACACAACAATGAGCAAAGAGGGGCAGCTGTAATAGCCCATTTTGCCCGGGCCTGTAAAAAATAAATAATAAAAAGTTTTTTTAAATAGTCTTGTTACAGAACCCAACACTCTAGCCCAATTAGCCTAAACCCCTTAGCCCAAAACCCCAACAACACATGGCCCGAAAGGCCCAAAACAAATCAAAAACTAAGGGTTCCTGAAACCCTAGTTTCTCCCTTGCACCGCAAACATGAAACCAACAGTCGCGCCGCAAGTGTAGAAGCCCGATCGTCGGGCCGCAACACCAGCCCTCGTCAAGCTGCGATTCGCGCATCGATAACGCTGTCATCGCCGAGATCTTCTTGATCACCTGCAAGAAAAGGAAAGGGGAGCAGCAAAACTTGGCAACGAATAGGCTAGAATCGATATTTTCCTTTTCATTTTTCTTTTCGGGTTATAAAACCCATCAAAAACATGTAAATGGGGATATCTGAGGTTATATATGAATAGACAGAGAAACTCAAAAGCATATACGAAATCAATAAAATCTAAGCAAGGTTTCTTTTACTTTTTTTTTTTTTTTAATTTTACGAGTATATTTACATTTTTTTGTTTTATTTTATTTAATCTATATATATATAATATACTTATAAAATACTTATAAAAAAAATAAGGCGGAAAAACTCTCACCACAGTGGAGATGGAAAGGAGGCAAAAGATGGTGTTGAGTATTGCGCATTCATCTCCCTTTATGACCAAAATTGGACGGTGACATTTGATGGATACAGTGCCATGAAATACTAATATAGGTTCTTCAATTGATATCGTAAACCTTTTTTCCTTTTGAATTTAATTGTTATTTTGAAGTTTAAATAATGAATTAACTTATGTTTAAAGAATTCAGTTCAACTTGAATCTATCTATAAAACGATGGGCATTAGGTTAGGCTAGCCTTTAATATAATTTTTAAAACCAATGAGCATTGGAACAAATATGAAATGCGAACAGAATATACGGTTTGAAACGATAGTGATGTTGCGAAACAAGGGTTCCAGGACGCAGAAAAGGAAGGGTATAGTTCCTTTTTCTTTTTCTTTTTTTTCCTTCTTTTGACTGAAATCTAATACCAGCAGCACGAATGTAATTAAGGTCGTGGGTCTTTTCATTTCTGCCATTCTGGATCCCACTTTACTTTACACACTGGATCCTTGGCAATATATACAAGTCTTCCACTCTCAAGCTCTCGTGGACTTTGTAAACGAAACCCAATCTTCTCTTTCTTTTTCTTCTGGGAGTGAAGCTGAAACTTCTTGTTGGTGCGGAGGAGGGGTGAGAGATCTGCGTGATGGGAGGAGGCAATGGCCAGAAATCAAGGATGGCTCGTGAGAAACACTTGGAGAAGAACAAGGCCGCTAAGGGTAAAAGTTTCTTGTGCTCGTTCTTATACTTTTTACGTTTTTAAATTTCAGCCATAAGATCTGACGTACAGAGTTCGTCGTTTGTGTATTCTAGGTAGTCAGCTGGAATCAAATAAGAAAGCCATGACGATCCAGGTAAACTATATATAGCCTATGCTTCCTTTTCTTTTCTCTTCTGCTTGTGGTTACTGATTGATGGAGAGTGGTGGTTGCAGTGCAAGGTTTGCATGCAGACATTCATATGCACCACATCAGAGGTGAAGTGCAGAGAACATGCTGAATCAAAGCACCCAAAATCTGACATCTATGCTTGTTTCCCTCACCTTAAGAAATGAATGAAATTATCCATTAAGGAAAAAATAACAATAACAGAAGTAGCAGCTGGTTAGACTTGAGGTTCCATTTCTTGTATTTTATGTCATTAGTTCCCGCAATCGTATTGGATCATATGAATACAGATTGAAACTTTCAAGCTATTATTCATGACTATGTACCAAATTGCATATTGCAACCAACCTATTAAATAAGACATATTTTGGGAATTAAGTTCGTCTACTCACAACTGTCAAGTTAGAACAACTAAAGACAGCTCGCAAATCCATTAACGTAGCTCAAGATCACTTTCTCTATAAACAAGAAACAACCCCAATTGAGAGTATCAGACAAATCAACTGGGTCCCTGACACTAAATCAATGTGAAGTCTTTCACAAAGATGAGCAACACTAGAATCCATTTGTCTCCTGATGGAAGGAGAAAACCAAATTACGAGGTAGTAGTAGGCGTTGGGAAGCCAATTCGGGCAACACTGCTTCTCATAAAAACCTCGCGGTAATTTACAATGTGGTTCCTAGCATTGCAATTATTGACCAGTTAGAAAGGGACCAAAGCCCATTAGAGATATGGGGTTGATGGGCCCTTTATTTCTAGATCACAACATCGGACCAGGCTGTCCCGTCAGTTGTAGCGCGCGTTCCAGAAATGGGGAGCAGCAGCGGCAACACTCTCAAAAGCTTAAGGAACCGCTGCCTCCTTCGACTCTCTTCCGATACCCATTCGCTCTTCCATGGCAAAACCTTCAACGAAGCTTCTCTCACGACCCAAAGGCGAGGATTTTATTCTTCCTCCTCCCCTAAAAAACTTGCAAGTTGCAAAGGGTCTCTTTCACTGCGTTCTTTTTCGACCTCCTCATCGTCGTCAAAGGTTGGGTTTTTGGGATGGTATTTAGCGAAGCTCGAATCCAATCCTATTATTACAAAATCTGTCACAACTTCCCTTATCTTTGCCGCTGCTGATTTTACTTCACAGGTAAGTCTATATATTTTCGTTTACCCTCAATCCAATTCTCAATTATGCAAACAAGGGTCTGGGATTTTCGCAATTTGATCGGTTTTGGTAGAAATAGGAGCCTTTTTTTTTTTTGAGAAAGTGATGTTAAATTACTCGAAAGTATGTCTCTTGGCCTATTTCTATTGAATTCTAGGTGTTTCTTTGATGTTTGCATTTACAATCGTTGGGAAAGAATTGCTTTGCGACAACGCAATTCTTATCCTTTGTTGAATTATCCTTTTAACTTTTCTTAAGTTAACTTCCAAATGGTTTTTACATCTTCATTTCTGTGATGCTATTGTTTGATCCGTTGATTTACCATAATAATGTTTCCTTCTCATATGTATCACATCTTTTGTTAGATGATCACATCAGCTTCTAGTTATGACTCGATTCGGACATTACGGATGGCTGGATATGGATTGCTTCTCTTGGGGCCATCACAGCATCTTTGGTTTAACTTATTGTCAAAAGCTTTGCCTAAACGAGATATGCTGACTACCTTCAAGAAAATGTTTCTGGGGCAGGCTGTCTTTGGACCTTTGGTCACTACCGTTTTCTTCTCCTACAACGCAGCTTTACAAGGTAAAAGATCCCCCCTTCCACCCCCATCCCCCACAACTATTCTTTTTCTTCAAGGAAATATACATATTATTGCAATGTTGGGACTTTCTATTATTCTGTATTTCAATATCTCTGCTTGGTCGGGACTTATTATGGTCCTTGTGGAGTTCAGAAGGTGACATTGCGAAGGTATCTAATCATCATTATTTCAGAAATTCCCTTTAGCTGAAAACTTGAGACCCCTTCTTGGATGAACTGTTGTCAGTTTGTTGCTTGTACCTCGTAGGCTTTTTTAGAACTCTAGTTTGGCATCATGTATCAAGCTTTGCTTTTTTGCCAACTGAGATGCTCTGTGAAGTTACCATTTTTGCTTGGCTTTCTAACCATTCATTTGATTACCTTTCTAATGGGGCCTTGTTCTTGTTTTGGTCTTTTATTGGCTAGCTTCAGAAGTTAAACCTATCCTCCGAAACTTATTGCTATCACAAGGGATTTAAAGATGAAGCCCTGGTTCTTAAATTGTACTCATTGTGTATAACCAAGTCTCTGGTTGTGCGGTGTTGGCGTTCTCATCGTGTTAGACTTACTCTCTGACTTCTTATTGTGGTTCTGAAATCAGGTGAAAATGCTGAAGAGATTGCAGCTAGACTGAAGCGTGACCTCCTCCCGACATTGATAAGCGGTGCTATGTTCTGGCCAACCTGTGATTTTGTTACGTACAAGTTTGTACCTGTTCATCTCCAGGTATATTTGTGTTACTTCCTGCTATACTTTTAGAGTTTTCTCATATCCAATTGCTGTGACTAATGCCTTTGCTAACATTTTGTGGCAGCCTCTAATGAACAGTTCTTGTTCCTACATATGGACAATCTATTTGACGTACATGGCAAGCTTAAACAAAGTGAGCATCGAGTAGTGGGGCTTTTGACTTGAGTGCTTGGTACTTAATTCTTTCAGTTTACTCAATTTAATTCTTAAGCTGGAATTCTTCCTGGAAGACATGAAACAATTGAAAAGCAACCTTTAGTATTGAATATTTCTTGTAACCATGCCTTTAGCTCTGCAGAGATAGAATTATACATCGGATCTCCATCTTTTAGTTTTATATTAAAGATCATTTTTATTTAATTATTAATTATATTCCATGTTTATCTATCTTACTGCTGGAATCGGTTGGATAAAAGAGATGAGACATGGGATTTGATTTTGGATGTTTTGCGTCTTTAGTTGGTGCAGTTGTACGGATCCAATCAAACCTGTGCTTATGCACTAAATCATCATTCACTATAACATATTTATGACAATAAAATAGTAACTGGAGAGAGAAATAGACTGATTTGTCCTTTTTCTCTTGTTTCTTTCCTGAAATCTTTAATTAATATATTAGTATTAAGTTTGTAGTAGTCCTATTTTGTCCGGCTCATTAAATCAAAAATAAACCAAGATAAAAACAGAAACAGTCCAAGTTCAAATGGTTGCTGGAAAACAGTTCAATATATTGCTGAAAAATTGATTCAATGATTACCGTATTTTTTATTTATAAAATATCAAACTGAGAGAAATGTGCCAAAAAAAGCTGGGTACGATTGATGAAAGATATTGATTTGTGTATATATTTCGTTCGTCTTTATGTATAATTAATTTTATTTCAGCGCCACGTGTTTCTCGTTCCCGACTAACCACTGTTGGAGCGACACGTAACTGAATCTTTGAACATATACAAGCGCAGACGTGTTCTGTTTTCCTTATTTGTCTCCCTCTTTGAACCCATGCGGTCAAAGCGACGAGAGTCGGGCCTATTGATTCGGCCCGAACTCCACGTAATTACAACCACGCGCCAAGGCCGAAGCGTTCGCCAAATACCCTCTCCCCGCTCAAACCTTTGAAGGTACAACCGTCTCTACAACCGAAATGATTCCTCACGTGCCTGTGCAATCTTAAAGACGCACAACCAATTGTAAACCTCCACGTGGGAGACAGGAAGGCACCAGGGCGTCAAATAGGATACCAGAATAACCGTCTCGGTCGAACGCGCCAAAGGCATTGAATCCCAACACAGTTCTCAAACAGCTAGGAAGTGCCACGTGGCAATCACGAAGACAATGATTGTGTCATCCGGTTTTTTTTTTTTTTGTTAAGGGAAGCCATTAAAATACAGAGCACGAACTTAGGAGTTTTCCCAGAGGAGAGAATAAAATAAAAAAGAAAGACAGAGAACGAAAGCAAAAGAAGAATTAAAAAGAAAAGGAGAAAGTAGAGAACGAGAGAGGTTTTTCAAAAACATCTCTTTTTAAAAAAAATTTCTTACTTCAATCAGTAGTTTCTGATTTAATTTTTTCGTGAATTTGGTTGCAGGATTATTTAGAATCTTCTCTCTTTTTTTCATTTTTTTCCTTCTTTTCCTTTCACCCTTTCTCTCATGCGCTCTCCTCTCAACGAGAAGAAGGAAATTTTCAGCAGGTGGAACGTAGAAGAATGAATTTTGTTGATAAAATGTCGAACGGAATGCGTAGAGTTTGGACCGGTCTCGCCACACGCCTCGGGGTTCGTAAAAGTGGTAAGTCTCAACTCTCAACCGTCTTAATTCTAACTCGTCGCCGATTTGAAGATTTTAGCAAGGCTGAGATCAAGAAAGGTCTCCTTTTCTCTTTAGTTTTTCTTTTTTTAAAGTTTTTTCCTATAACTGAAATGTTAATGACAATGAGCCGTACTTCCTTTAAAATGATTTAAGTGATTATACTTAATTAGCCATATTTGTTGGGGGAAGGAACAGGGCTGTTGAAGCTGCAAAAGGAAGTAAGCTCGTGTGAATACGGGGATGTGCATGTGATGTGGGACTTGCTGAGGAGATCCGAAATAGAAATGGGTGAATCCCCCAAAAGATGCAAAAAGCGACGATTGACAAAATGCTTTCAATGGAGAAGGAGGTCTCCTTTTCATCGTCGCTGCTTCTCATGAGCATGGGCATTACTAATTTTCCTTTCAGGGTTTCAGTCAATTCTTTATTATTATTTCATCCCCTCTCTCTGTGTGTATATCCCTGGTTAGAAAGGGTTTTTTTTCCCATCGTATCGGTCCAAACCACGATTTAAAACAAGAGAGGAAATAAGGAGGGATTGGTTTTATAAGATTGCTCCTATTCCCTCTTTTTCTATATACCAACTATTTGTATATATCAGCTGCCTGCCAAGTGATTGCGTTCTCTAACTCGTACTTTGCCATAAACTATATATATACTTCGGTATATGTGTTTTCTGTTGTCCTTTAAACTATGCTGCCAGTGCCATGTTTTACGTATTTGATGTCTTCACGAAAATTTGCTGAGGAAAAAAACATGGTTCATCTATGGTTTGGCAATTGGTTGATGTTGACTTTCCTTGTGATTCTTCTTTTTTTTTTTTTTTTTTTTTTTACATATATTTCGTTTTCAACATGTTGATTTTATTATGAAATAAGCAGTAGACTGCTACAAAGTTGAAAGTTACATAAGTTCATGATTGACATCACTAAGAAAATAAAGAAGTAAGCTTCCAATCATCACAAAGTCCATACTTCACTACATATCTGCTAAGATTATGAAGACAATGGGTCAGAATAGAACGATTTGGATCAACCAAAGCATTACAACTTTAGCTCATTTTGATAGAAATTCTTGCTGTTTGTTGCTCTTCACGCCAAGTATATTGATGCATTCCAATTAGGGCTTAACAAAGAAACTAAGAAAATCCAAAAATCGATTTAAATTGATGTATTCAATTTGATTTTAAGTTGGTGTATTGTTTAAATCGCATAATTCAGTTTAGATTTTATTTTTCACATGAAACCGTTTTATCTAAATCAAACTGAATGAAAAATATATGTTTTAAAATAGTCCTAACATAATAATAAATTGACCATTGCAATATTTACATAGACTAATTCGTTTAATATTAATTATTATTATTATTATTATTATTATTATTATTATTATTATTATTATTAACTAGATATGATCATAAAAAAAGGTTATGAAAATATTTGATAAAAAGATTATAATTATATTAGAGCAAGTGAATATTTTTGATATAATAATTATAATTATAAGCATAATTTTAAAATTAGGAAAATAGTTTATTAAAATTTATAATATTTTATTTATAAAATAAAACAACTTTTACAATCATATATATTTTATAGTTACGAACTTAATTAATTATATGGCATAATATAATCACTCAGTTATAGCTAATTAAACTAAATAAAAAAATGACACAGAACTTTATTTTTAAGAACTTTGGAATGATTTATCGACTTTATAGTTTAATTCAATTTTTATGAAACAATCGATTCAATTTTTATGCAAAAGCCGAACCGAAGGAATACAACCTCTAAATTCCGATCAATCATCCATAATTTTATTATTAGCGGTTTTACCATTTAGATGGAATATTGTTCGCCATTCGAACTCTAGCATCCGATCTCACTTGTCTTGTTATTCAACGTAGGCCCAGTACCTGCTGCCAGATGCCTCTTTAGAAATTGCAGGTGAAAAAAGAGATGGTCCAGTCCAGTGTCTCTTTCAAAAAATGAAGATGGGCTTAAAACCATCTTTTTCCACATATTGGATGGTAAAGCTCCTTTTCCTACTCTTGGGTCCTAGATAGTCCAATAACTAAACAGGCCTAATCCACAGACCCACTTTACTGGCTGCGGCTGGACCACAAAGCTTCTTTCAGATAGGAGGGTAAATTGCTGCTAGATATAACGAAGGCATTTCTATTTCTTCTATTTCTAATGCTTATGACCAAAACTTAAAAGACTTTATGTTACTCCCAAGTGCTCGTAGGCGTAGCTTATCAATAATGAAATATCGAATCCTATTTTAGTCCTAATTTCAGTACTGCTTTTTAGGGTGTTGGTGGCGTCCATTTTCAGAGTAAGCTTTTACTCCTTGGCTGCGTCTTGTAGCCCTTGCATGCGTACAACTAAAGTTAATTATTACCAAAAGCTGGCAGGCAGCCTGAACTTTGAACAGATTAGAAGCGTTAGTTATTAACTTACAGCAACACCCTTAGGCAAAATCGTCACTTTTCACGCTTATCACCTCCATTCTTCCACAATCCACCGATTGCAATAAAGGGTTGTTTCAAAACTGGCGGTCACTATTCTTCCCCCTGAGCTTTAACGGTTGGTACGTGTTTAATCAGTAGTATTGCAGTAGTAATATTTAATGGAGTGCGGCAAATCGAACGCCGTGCCTCTCGGCATACGCGAAGCCAACGCTATATCAATTGAGCTACAACTTCTCTGCCACTCTATTTGCTTCCCTAATTTTCATTAGGGATATGGTGAATCCATCTATGTCTGAGAGAAAGCAAGCAAACGAAGAGGTGTGTAACAGAGAAACCAAAGTGCACGGTAATTGGCTCAAAACAAATGCTAAAATGGGTTTCCAAGACACGACTGTACGTGGCGAACGGCTCGCGTTCCCAGCAAACAATTTTTTGTTTTTTGTTTTACCGCATTGATGTCTTCATTCATTTCTCACAATGACACTGTTTCCTCCCATGCATAAATCAATGGCATTTACTCCTTTCTCTGCATCCCTACAGCCATGAGAGATCAGACAATGAAACTCACATGCCTTCTTTTATTATTTCACTTACCCCACCATTAAAGTTCCAAACATTTTTACATTATATATTTTTTCTATTATCAAGCACATTGCATGTTCAAAGCCTCAAAGGCATGGCATGGGCCGCCCTTAGGCACTAGAGACATAGTTACTAGCCACCTTACTTCATTGCCTTATCTCCACCGATTTTCCGGTCGACTTTGTTTGAAGTTGCTCAATTCTGGGGGTGACGAAAACTGGATTCCAATTTTTTATTTTTATTTTTTGTCTTTAAATATATTTTGGTAGCTGGAAAATAGTTTCATGCGCTGACTCAGCTGCTGCATAAAAGGCGTTTTTTCCAGGGTGTAATTGTAGTTGGGAAAAATCAACTCTTTGTTCGGAGGGGAACTCATCAATTCATCTGCCAATAACACTGGCATTATGAAGGTTCCTGGGATTTGGGTTTTCTTCTTTGTGATCGGGACAGCTTTGTTCGTCTTTTCCTTCAGCAGCTCCTCCATTCCTGGTAATGTTTTACCTCGTACTAGTTCATTTCTCTTCTGTTAATTGGCCTCCATAACCATCAAGACAAAATTCCTGTGTTTGTTTTCATTACTGGAATTCGGGTAATAGCTGCATTGGAAGATGGTTTAAGTGTTACAGTTAATGCATTGCATGGCTTCTTAACATTATTTATCTGTTAATGATCTGACTGATCTTATCAAAAACTCTCTACCACTACCTACATTTGAAATTTATTAAACTTAATTTTGTTTTTAAAAAATTTAGTTTTTTTTTAAATATAAGTTAGATGGTTGAAACTTTTATATTAAATTTAAATTCATTCTAGTATTTTTATTTAAAATAAATTTAAATTGATTTTAATAATGTAAATAATTGGGTTAATGTTTTTGAAATCGGAAAAGAAAATAAAAATAAAATTCAAAATACAACAAAACAAAAACTTAGAGTATAACTTTTCTTTTGTGCAATTTATATTTGAGATGTTGATTGTTTACTCCATAAACAATGAAACTTCAATCTACAACTCTGGTAAACTGCACATGGCTTGTTGCTATTTAAAGAATTAAATGACCTCACTGCATGCTATTTCTTGTTATATAAGTTTGTAGTGTCAATAATTTTGTTACCTCCAAAGAAAAAAAAGGTTAATAATTTCGGTCAACCGTCTCAATTCTCAAGCTGTCTTGGATCTTCATTCTTTGGGTTTAAATAAATAATTTTAGTGATCTATTTCAATCGTATTTATAACTAGTTGATCAAATTGCAGGCTTTGGTTGGCCCATAGCTAAATCATGCCAATAAAATGATGTAGCTTAAAATTGCGGCTTTGCATGTTAAAAAGTAAATGCATGACGTTAGTAAATCAAGTAAAATAGCAGCAACCAGATACATGTCACTGTTGGAATCAATAATTATTACATGTTTAATAGTGACCAGCTTCTTAAATGTCAGGTATGGAGTTTTTGCAGCATGTTGATGGTACGAGTATGAGTGAAACAAGTAGAAAGCTGAAGGTATACACATTCACTACATGCATGGCCACAATCTGCAAAGAGAACCCTTTTGCTTCGTTTCCGGATTTTGAGACATTTTCTCATCTGAATTTTGCAGGGGAGTGGATACAGCCCAAGCAATGAAAAGAAGAGCAATGTGGACGTGGATGATTACGATCCTATTGATCCAGTTCCAAGCTCCAAAGCATCCATAAAATCTGGTCCTATTGAGCATGGTAGTCCTCTTATTCCGTACATCCCAAAACCCTCACCTCCAGATCATCCCAAAATTGGTGGTTCCACTTAGCCATCCAAAAAAATCCTCTGAAGAACATGCCACTGTAATATCTGTATCGTACCTCATGTTTTAACCAGCTTTGTTCTCTGAATCCTGTCTATTCAATAACTTCAAGTTGCCTATATGTATGCAGCTTATGTTTGTGTATGAATCTGTTTGGCATTGGCCTTATATCCTGAATATCACTTCTTTTAAGTTAATTTGATTGCCATTTGTATTGGTTTTCCTTCATATCATCAAACCCATCAATCATCATAAAGTTCATAGCTTAAGTGCCAATTTCTTTCATGACCCCAGCAGCTTAATGAAACACACAGAAGGGTCATGATAAAAAGAGTTTGTGAAAGCGACTGCTTTCATTTGGTCCCCTTTCCTTTGGTTAGCTATGCCTTATGGAAAGGGGTAGAGGAGATATCATAATCACCAAAGCAATGGGACCGAAGAAAGCTAGCTCATTTATCCTGCCCATTTTGCTTCAACTACCATGTGATTGAGCTTAAGAACGTTAATTGAAAATGGATTAGTTACTTTGACTACAATGGCATGTTGATTGGCTTCCCCATCCAGCATGGTTTAATGCAAAACCAGTTTGTTTTTGCTTGACTGGTTTTGTAGCAAATGGTGGTGCAGCGAGTGAGTAAAATTCGATTCGGCTCGTAAAAATAAAAAAAATTCAAATTAATTAAATTAAATTAATAGAATTCGAATTCACTCAACTTTTTTTGAATTTGAGTTCAAATTAAATTAAAATTTTGAATTCAACCAAATGTCAAACTCTTTTACTTCCCTATCCTCCAACCCCATTCAAACCCTTTTATTTTCCCTCAAAAATTGTATTTCCCCAAACCACCAAAAAACTTTTTCCTTTTTTTTTCCAAGCTTCTACTTCCCCAGTTGAATTGAAGTTTTGAATTCGAATAATTATAATAACTTTTTTTGGTAAAAAAAAAAAAAATACAACTCAAGTATCAAACATTAAGAAAAAGTCATCACATAATTCTCATCAACCAACCGTAACCCCAGTTCTTTGACTCGCACAAACTTGACAATCCAGTGGGGGGATAACTTTAATACCAATTATACAATGCTTGTCATTCATGTATTCAAAAAAGGAATCCTATTTCTTCAGCGGGGGAACAAATATTTTTGTTGCGTCTGCTGCAAGCAATAGCTTCATTAAGCAAAGGTAAAAGCCATGATATGATAACAGCCGACGTAGTGATCAATTAGACAGACTACTCTGATCAGATTTGTATGAAATTGGGATCCTTTTATGGAGATGGTCCTTTGATGGAATTTAATGGAAGCTTGTTTTTGGTGTCCTAAAATATTGTGATTATGATTTGTAGAATTTTGAGAAATTTAGGTCGTCTTCTTTTTTTCTCTTTCTGTACTTCATGAATCAAATTTGTTCACGACAGATTCCTTGGGTGATGCATTGAACAAAACTTGAGGACCACCGAGAAAAAAAATGGATTCATTGCTTAAATAAATGTTTTATGATAGGAGAGAAATCAGAATAATTTTTTAGGAGAGCTAAATAAAATTTTAATTTTTTAGTTTATATCGTTATAATTTTTAAAGAATTAAATCAAATTTTTTATAATTTTAGGGGGTAATATGTAATTTTATTTTAATTAATTTAAAATTTTAAAAAATTTAAAAATTTAAATGACAATTTTTTATTTTAAGGGGTCGGGCTCATCTGACCCTAGAATCTCCTCTGCTTTATGAGTCTGATTTAATGCACAAACTATCCAATTTCTAAATATTGATATGCGAACAGCAAAAACAAATGATTATCACCACATACCTACAACTGTTAATAAATTAAAATGAATATGCTTTCTAGTACAAACATGTTGAGCTTAATGGTCATTTGTAGGTAGTAGGGATATAGTACTAAGATTACAGCATAATTGGGATATATGATTGTGACTTTCCCTTTAAGATGCACCTAGAGAAGTCTTTTTTGGTTAATATGTGATATTTTTTAAATAAATATTGATTTCAATTACATTTTTTACACCTCATTATGAGTTGGATTGTGTTATTTAAAATTTAATT
Source organism: Gossypium rotundifolium (assembly GCA_025506655.1). NCBI lineage: Eukaryota > Viridiplantae > Streptophyta > Magnoliopsida > Malvales > Malvaceae > Gossypium > Gossypium rotundifolium. The sequence continues at coordinate 169,870,974 of CP106734.1, read as the reverse complement.
ATAAAAATATATTATTGTAACATCTTTAATACCCTTGAGTCGAGAACAGTGTTAACTTGAGAATAAATAAGTTAGAATTTGAGAAGGTTATAAAATAGAAATTATAAGCATTAGTAGAGGGTGGAGAAAGATACTCATGGTAATTGAAAAGAATCAACTGTGAGAAATAAATTTAGGGTATTGACTAAATTGTAAGAGAGTGAAAAGTGTCGAGATAAAAGTGAGAAAAGTAAGAGATGGAATGATTAGATTGAATTGAAGGAAAAAATGAGGAGCTACTAAAGGTGAATTTTTACCAAAAGAAAATATGACACATGAATGGTATTGTAGAGAAAGTTAAGGGATTAAATGGTCTAAATCAATTTAGATAATTATGGAAAGAATAATGATTAAGGACTAAATTGGTGTAAAAGTATGATTGGTGAAAATATTTTAATATTTATTATCTTTAATTATTAAATTAATATATTTTGTTGGATACTTTTGGAAATCAGAGAAAAAATACGTTTTCAGATGCTTTTCGATTTGAAGCTAGTTGGTGTCTGGATAATTCTTTGGAGGGAGAAATTCGAAGAAGTTGAGGAGAAACGACTGGAAGTATCCCTGATAAGCTTAAGGGTCTTGGACAACATCTTCGGATATGGAGCAAAATCAAATCAAGAGAATCAAAGAGAAGTCGTTTGGAACCGGAGGAAAAATTAAATTGCCTTTATGATCGGAGCCAAGCGATGAAGTTCTTCTTTGAAATTACGATGTCTGGTGGGACTCAACCTTCAAGTCGATCAGAAGAAATTTATTGGGAGCAACGAGCTCGAGTCAACTGGCTGAGGTATGGAGATAGAAATACCAGCTTTTTTCATAAAATGGATGTTCAACTGTAGAATCGCGGTCGAATTCATGAATTAGAAGGGATGAATGTCACAAGGGCTCATACAACAGAGGAGATGTTAAAATTTGCTTCGGATTTTTTCAAAGATTTATTTTCAGCTTCTGAAATGGGATCAGATAAGCGTGTTTTTGGGTTGGTGGAAAAACGAATCACTGATGATATGAATAAGTCCCTACTTCAACAATTTAAGGAGGAGGAAATTGCATGTGCTGTTAAGATGATGGACCCACTGAAAGCCCCTGGCAGTGACGGATTTTCAGCAATTTTCTTTTAAAGGTACTGGCAAATTATTGGTCCTAAAATGTCTAACTATTGCTTATCTATTTTGAATGGTGAAACTTAGGTTGAAACCATTAATAAAACCCATATTGTTTTAATTCCTAAAGTTGATAAACCAAAAATCTCACTCAATTTAGACCCATAAGCCTTTATAATGTTGTTTAGAAAATTATCGCGAAAGTCTTAGTGAATCGTATGAGTACTATTTTGGGAAGTTGTATTAATGAAGCTCAAGGGGCTTTCCTTCTAGGAAGACATATTTCGGATAATGTTCTTATTGCTTATGAGGTGCTTCATTCTTTGAAAATGAAAAAGAAAGGAAAAAAGGGGAATTTTGCGCTGAAACTTGATATGAGTAAAGCATACAATCGTGTTGAATGGGATTTTTTGGCTGGAATGATGACTTATTTAGGTTTTCATGCGGATTGGATTGTTCTTGTCATGAGATATGTTTGCTCGATTTCTTATTCGGTGAATCTTAATGGGTCGAGCAATGAATGGTTTTTACCTTCGGGAGGCCTACGGCAGGGTGATCCTCTAAGTTCCTATCTCTTTCTTATTTGTGCTGAGGGATTCTCAACTCTTATTAAAGAAGCTGAGCATAAGGGGTCGATAAGGGAGTTTCTATTGGAAGAGGAAGATTCTCGATTAACCATTTATTTTTTGCGGATGATTGCATCCTTTTTGGGGACGCTTCTGTAGAAGGGGCTAAGGAGGTGGGTGATGTTATAAAGGAGTATGAGACCATTTCAGGCCAAAGGGCTAATGTTAATGCCAATATCAAGGATTCCATCACAAATACTTTGGGAGTAAGGGTTGCTTTAAACTCGGAGAAATACTTAGGGTTGCCAATGATGGTTGGACGTAAGAAGAGTTGGGCTTTTGCCAATTTATTGACCGGTTCAGAAGACGCATTGATGGCTGGAGTTTTCGCTACTTATCGATGGGGGTAAAGAAGTTTTCATCAAATCAATCTTACAATCTATCCCAGTTTATGCAATGCAATGTTTTGAATTGTCGAAACTCTTATGTAGGAAGCTTGAAGGTATTATGAATAAATTTTGGTGGGCTAATAATAAATCGCTGAAGGGTATTCATTGGAGCAAGTAGGATGTTTTGTGTAAACCAAAGAGTGTTGGTGGGTTGGGTTTCAAAAACATGCATTTGTTTAATAAATCATTATTAGCAAAGCAAGTGTGGCGTCTTTTATCCCAACCCAATTGTCTTTTAGCCAAAGTTCTTAAAGCTCGTTATTATCCACATTCAGATATCTTATCAGCCAAGATAAGTTCTTACCCTTTGTTTACCTGGCGGAGTATTTGCAACGCTCGAGATTTGATTGCTGATGGAGTTATGTGGAGAATTGGCAACGGCGTTAAGGTAAACATTTGGAATGATCCTTGGTTGCCTGGAGTGGAAAATAATAGAATATCAGGGAAACAGTGTAACACTCCAAACCCGGCCCAAACATTACGACCGAATTTGGTATGTTACAAAGAAAACATTTTGGAAACCCTTGCTTAGCCGATTTAATTTAGGGTAAAAGATATTGCCTTATTTTAAAAACAGTTGAGGTGTATAAAGAAAATGATACTTAGTTTGTTTAAAAATATATTAGGTCAGATTGTTACCGATTTCAGATGTACCCGATGGTACGAAAGAAAACATTTTCGTGTGAATTTAAGAAAATTTGTGTAATCATTTTAGAGTTGTTAAGTGGTTTAAACAAATAATCCCAAACATGTAAAATATTAAAAATAATCTTAGGAGGCCTTATTACAACTCGAACAAATAAAACCCAAAAATAAACTAAAATAATTTAGAGTAAACTCAAATTTCCACTGCATGGCCACCTCGAGTCCATCCGGCTCCTCATCCGCGATCTACGAGTCACCTGAAAAATATTAAAGGAAAAGGTGAGTCACCAAGACTCAGTGTGCAACCCTTTTCCCGGTTTAGTGCAACAACATACACAATTTATAACAAATTATCATGCACTAAATTATGCACCCAACCTAGCCATCCAAACACCTTTCTCTACCCCGTGTGGTACCAAACCACTGGTGGTGTCAAACCACTAGTGACTTAAAGTCACGAGATTCATCAATAGTTGTGGTGCCAAACCACTGGTGGGGCCAACCCACGTGTGATACGAAATCACTGGCGTCGATCCCATAATATAATCCGTGAGGCCAACCCACTATGGTGCTAAGCCACTGGGACGAGACGCTATGAGGTGCCAAACCTCTGGTGACCGTAGTCACGAAATGTGGTACCAAACCACTGGTGTCCGTCGACACGAATATTATTTCCTCCTCTCATACAACCCACATCAAGCAATGATATGCATATAACAGGAATCATGCCCACATGTTTATTTAACTACATACCAAATATGTCATGCTTCCCAAAAGCATCATTAAGTAAATTCATAACAACAAGGACTTACGATTCCTGCTTATACCATGATGGTATTAAATCCAAATCTACATCATTCTAGATTAGCACACACAACGTATTTAGCACGCTTATTAATTATAAAGTGTGTATGTACACACCGATGCCAACGATAGCTCTAAATCTCAAGAAACCAATCGCCACACAAGATTCCCTTGCCCTATATTTGGCCATTACCTAAAGTTAGTACCAAGGCCATTCGCCAAACCAAAATAATTTCAAGGGTTATCATTTGAAACCCGAGACTTTACCTACACGTCCCTTGAATACAAGCCACCACACTAAGTGTTTCTGCTTCCCTATAATCAGCAATCACATACTCATGTTAATAGCCTTCGGCTTTCGAACACTAAATAAATAACTTACTAAGATAGATCCTTACCACCACTTACCTTAGGAGAATAGATCCCGAAAGATTCCCTTAATGGCTATGGCTTCCCAACAATCGCCTTAATCGTATTAGTAAGAGTCATAGGCCATAACTTTAATTCTAAAAGAGATGATTACCCCTTACCACACTTATTGAAAATTGGCAGCACCTTGTTGGGGATATGAGATTCGGCCTAATGCACAATTGGAAGGCTGGAATTTTAGAGAAGAGGAGAAGGGGTATTCGGTCAAGAAGAAACAATGATGCTGGAAATTCTCGAGCAAATTTTAAGCTAAGAGTTAAGGAGAATTCAAGAAGACAATGAAGGAGAAAGAAGAAAAGAATTTGCTGGAAATTTTCTCTTAAAGAGGAGGTATATTCGGCTAGAAGGAAGCAAGAAGAGAAGAGAATTTTTGAAGAATTTTGACAAGAGAGGCTAGGGAAAAATTCAGCAGTAGCAACTTGGAGAAAAGAAAAGAAAATTTTGAAGAATTTTGGCCTCTTCCTCTAGGTGTTAACCGAATATTGACAGCCCCCCAAGGAGTCCCAATGCTAGCCAATTCCTCCATTTTAGGTGATAAATTCCAGCTTTTATTTAAATTAAATTTATCTATTGTTATCCCTTAATCACCTCTTTAGCAAGTTTAATGGAATTTAACTCATCGATACTACTCCTTCCAAAGAAAAATTAAGCTTTATCTCTATCATTTAAGGAGTCCAAATGGCGACCAACACCTACTCTCATTCACGCCAAAGAAGAAAGAGGAAATAAAAAAATAAAACCATACTGCTTCTTGGGCTCGAACCAGCGACCCATGCAGCAGCCTCCCCCTTAAGCGCCCAGACCAACTCTCCCAATTGACTTTCATGTCAATTACCCCTTTCATTTATTTATAAGACCTTCTTCTTGGCCCTTTTTCTTCTAACGCAAAAAGCCCCAAAAAAAATACTCCCTGCGTCCCTCGAACCCGAGACCTGCCCCTTCTAACTCTTAAGTGGCGCCCCAAGCCACTCCTACCACCTGGACTTTCATGCCATGATCCTTCACCAATTAATTTTTAAAGCCTTCCTACCTAAGCCCATCACTTTTTAAAAAAAAAACAAAACGCAGAATGCTCCTCCTGCCACTCAAACTTGTGACCTGCGACCCCCCTTCACCTCCAACACGCATGGAACCACATAGCCAACTAGATCCTTGTGTCATGTTCCTTTTAAAAATTTTCTTAACCCCTATCTTACCTAGCTTCCCTCCTTTAAGCACTTATAAAGAAATTTTTAACCCTAAGTCAGACTTAGCTCGGGTTAATTTCTAGACCTTAGAACATGCCAAATAAATCATAACATTTATTTCTTCAAGCACATGGGAACAAATAATTAAATTTTCAACAACCCCTAATTCAGGATGTTACAGTTCTACCCCCTTAAAAAAATTTTGGCCTCGAAATTACCTGGATTAGAAGAGTTGGGGGTATTGCTGCCGCATCACATCCTCGGGTTCCCACGTGGCTTCCTCCGCACCATGGTTTCGCCATAGTACTTTCACCGAAGGTACTGACTTCCTACGTAGAACTTTGACATCACGATCCAAGATTTGTACCGGCTCCTCCTCGAAAGATATGTTCGGGTTTACTTTAATTTCTGCCACCGACACAACGTGTGATGGATCTGACCGATATCGTCTAAACATCGACACATGAAAGACGTCATGGATCTGGCTTAACTCTGCCGGCAACTCAAGCTGGTAAGCTACCGGACCCACTCGCTTTAACATCAGATAAGGCTGATGAACCTTGGGCTTAGCTTCCCTTTTCGCCCAAATCTCAATACCTTTTTCCAAGGCGACACCTTCAGAAAAACTTTATCTCCTACTTGCATATTCCATCTTTTTGCGCTTAAGGTCAGCATAAGACTTCTGCCTATCTGACGTTTCCTTAAGACGAGCCCGAATCACCTTAACTTTATCTTCGGTTTCTGTTACCAATTCTGGACCCAAGACTTATCGTTCACCCAACTCCGTCCAACATGTAGGAGTACGACATTTCCGTCCATACAGTGCTTCATATGGTGCCATCTGGATACTCGCTTGATAACTATTGTTATAAGCGAATTCTGCTAGCGGTAAGTACTCTTCCCAACTACCACTGAAATCCAGAACACACCCTCTTAGCATATCTTCTAAAATCTGTATGACCCTTTTCGACTGCCCGTCAGATTGTGGATGGAAAGCTGTACTGAAATCCAATCGTGTACCCAAAGCTTGATGCAACGCTTTCCAGAACCTTGACGTAAATCTGGGATCTCTATCTGAGATGATCGATACTGGCACACCATGCAACCTCACTATTTCGACACATACTGACTTAGCTAGCTTCAAGTGAGTAATCCACTCTACTGGGTATGAAGTGAGTGATTTAGTCGACGATCCATAATCACCCAAATCTGCGTCCTTCTTGTCGGCGTGAGGGTAGCTCATTGAAAAATCCATCGTGATCCTCTCCCATTTCCACTGAGGGATCTTTATTGGTTGAAGTAAACCTGATGGTAACTAATGTTTAGCCTTAACCTGCTGACACGTTAGACACCTTCCCACAAATTCTGTTACCTCGCCAAATTACAGCCACCGTAATTGTTTAGTAAATCTCCATACATCTTGCTACCTCTAGGATGCATAGCGTATGGGCTGCTATGTGCATCCCGAATAATTTTTTGCCTCAATTTCACATCTTTCGGCATATAAGCTCGCCCTTGAAAGCATAATACTCCATCATCGGACAAGCTATACCCCTCCAAACCACCATCTTGAACTTGCAATCTCCGTGCATTCAGACTTTCATCTACTAATTATTTTTCCTTAATCTCCTCGATCCAAGTTGGCTTAACTTGCAGCTCTACCAGAAGACTTCCATCGTCGTATAGACTCAAATGAGCAAACATCGCCCTTAAGTCCGCCACGACCTTCCGACTTAATGCGCCACCACCACGTTAGCTTTGCGGATGGTACTCAATTGAGCGGTTGTAGTCCTTCAACAATTTCAATCCACCGTCACGCCTCAAGTTCAAGTCCTTCTGAGTTAACAGATACCTCAGACTTTTGTGATCTGTGTAGACTATCACTTTTCCCCATACAAGTAATGCCTCCATATCTTCAAAGTGAAGACCACCGCTGCTAACTCCAAGTCGTGAGTTGGATAATTAACCTCATGCGGTCTTAGCTGACGAGACGCATAGGCCACTACCTTTCCTTCCTGCATCAATACACATCCCAACCCCAGATGGGACGATCACAAGATAATCAGAACAACTTCCCGCCTCAGTCAGTATTGTAATCAAGCTTCGCCGTAATCTTCCTTAGCTTGTTAAAACTTTCCGCCGCTTCTCCACCATACAAACGGAACTCCCTTTCTTAATAACTTAGTTAGTGGAAATGCGATTAAAGAGAACCTTCCACAAATCTTTGATAGTACCTCGTCGGACCCGTAAAACTTCAAATTTCTGCCACTGACTTAGGCGGTTTCCAATCTAACACCGCTTCAACCTTGCGAGGGTCCACTCTAATCCCTTCCGCTGACACCACGTGACCTAAGAAAGCCACCTCACTAAGCCAAAATTCGCACTTACTGAATTTGGTGAATAACTACTTTTCCCTCAAAACTTGTAGAACAATCTGCAAATGCTTGTCATGCTCCTCCTCCATCTTAGAATAAACCAATATGTCGTCTATAAACACCACGACAAATTGATCCAAGTACTGCTAAAACACCCTATTCATTAAGTCCATGAACGCTGCAGGTGCGTTGGTCAACCCAAATGGCATCACTAGAAACTCGTAATGCCCATACCGAGTACGGAACGTCGTCTTGTGAACATCAACCTCCTTTACCTTAAGTTGATGATAACCCGACCTAAGGTCTATCTTCGAGAATACCGATGCACCCTTCAATTGATCAAACAAGTCATCAATCCGGGGTAACGGATACTTGTTCTTGATCGTTAACTTGTTCAGCTGATGGTAGTCGATACACATCCGCATTGACCCGTCTTTCTTCTTGACAAACAGCACAGGTGCTCCCCACGGAGATATACTTGGTCGGATAAACCCTCGGTCCAAGAGTTTTTGAATTTGAGCCTTCAGCTCCACCAATTCCTTTGGTGCTATTTCAGAGGGTGCTATAGACACGAGCGCCATTCCGGGCAATAAGTCTATACCGAATTCAACTTTCCGATCTGGTGGCAGACCTAGAAGTTCCTCTGGAAACACATCAGTGAATTTCCCTACCGTTCGGACCTTCTCAACTACTGACTCCTTAGCCTCCAAGGCACATATTCGAACCAAAAACGCCTCACAGCCTTTCCTGACCATCTTCTCTGCCTTCAACGCAGACACCACGTTGGATAGGTAATTTCTTCTATTACCTATCATGACTACTTCATCACCCTCAGCCATCTTTAGAACTATGCGCTTAGCAGCGTAATCCAACCTTGCCTGATGCTTAACCAACCAATCCATGCCAAGAATTAGATCGAACTCCCCAAATGGCAGTTTCATCAGATCAGCCACAAATACTACCCCTTGGAGTTCTAGGGGTACATCTCTAAATAGCTTGTTTACAACCACAGAGTGACATAGAGGGCTAATTATTGTCATCTCCCTAGAAGTAGTCTCAAAGTCTATGTTCATAGCCTCTACCATACTACTAGCAACGTATGAATGCGTTGAACCCACATCAATTAATGCAACATATGGAAGACCAAAAATTAGGAATGTACCGGTTATGACGTCCGGTACGTCACCCTCCTCTCGACACTTCGCTGCGTAGACCAAACTAGGTTACCTTACTTCAGTGTTGCCTGCCCCTCTTCTCGGGTTCTCGCGACCTCGATTATAACCATTGCCTCCCCTACCATTACCACGACCCCTCTGTGGTGGTCCTACATTTCTAGCCTGAGCACGGTTCTGACCCTCTGGCTGATTCTTTGCCAACTTCCGAGGACAATCCCTTACACGGTGATCCAAAGATCCACATTCAAAGCATCCCCTTTCACCGGTCCAACATCCTTCCCAATGTGATTTCCCACAGCTATTGCACTGAGCTGATCTCTGATTAGTAGCCACGGGCCTTCCTCCCTGATTGGGCCCACTCTGCCGAGCCCTTTTTTGTGCATTACTACCCGATCCGGACGATCCAAAGCCTTTTTTCTGCTTGTTCCTATCGTAGTTCTGTCTTACGGACTCCTTGACCCCTTCGCTACTTTAGCCTTTTCTACCAAAACAACAAACTCACGCCTCTTTGTGGAGCAATCAATGACCTCAAATCATCCCTAAGTCCGTCTTCAAAGCGGACACACCGCTCATGCTCTGTTGATACAATTCCCGAGCATAGCGGCTCAACCTCAAAAATTTCGCTTCATACTCGACACGCCTTATTTCCTTGTATCAACCCCGTAAAGGCTTTCCTCCGAGCATCAATGTAGTGGTGCCCACATACTTCTTTTGATAAGCGCTTTGAAGTATTCCCAAGTAAGGTCATCCGCCAGTAGCACCATCTCGAATCGGACCACCATCGGTATGACTCATCCTTTAAAAGCGACACCGCTCCTTTCAGCTTCTCCTCATTCGTCATCCGATCGAGATCATCCATGATCCTCTCAGTCGATTTCAACCAATATTCCGCCACACTGGGTGCCACACCCGATACTCCCCGGAATACCTCAGCCCCGTTGGATCGAAGTCGCTCGGGTACAGACTTTCGAGCTCTCATACCTCCACTCGTCCCAGCCACCATCTCAAGGACTCGCAACACAGCTTGCGATACTACCTCACCTCCCGTCTGATCCTGCTCCTCAGCTCTAAAAATTGGGGGTGGTGGTGGCGGTGGTACCTCATTCTCCGATCCCTGACCCGACCTCACGGGTTCTGACACAGTTATCCTGCCCCTACCGCGTCCACGACGACCACGTCCTCTAGAGCTCATTCTAACTATTGCGCTTTAATCTGATTAAGAAATTTTTATGGATTAGTATTTCACTTGGTTATCCACGAAGAAATTTTATGATAGGAGTTTTAAGAGTGGTTCTTTCATAATCAAACAAGCACACAGTCTTTCATTCATTAATTCAAAGAGACGTTGTAGTTTCGTTGTGATTGTTTTTCCACTACCCAGGGGCATTTTCGTAATTTGTCCTACAGGAGTATTTTTGTAATTTTTCAAAAACACAGGTTCTCAGATGATTTTGTCAAAAATTATTTTAAATCTCTTAATTTCCCGGGGTATTTGGAAAATTTTAAAATTCAGGGGTCTTTCGGTGATTTTAAAACTCAAGGGCATTTTGGTAATTTTTCACAATTCAGTGTGAATTTGTAAAATTTGATAAATTAGGGATGTTTCAAAAGTTATAAATCTTTGGGAGTTATTTTTAAGAATTTGTCTTCCACTTTGATGGTGTTGCAAAAATTTTGGAAACCAAGGTCATTTTGGTAATTTTATTGGTTAGGGCAATCTTGTAATTCTACAAAATCATGACGTTTTCGATATTTTACAAAGTAAGGTTTTTGGGCACTTTTTACGTGATGAAATTTTTGATTAAAACTGTGGGTATTTTGGAAATTTCATGTTTCAAGGGCGTTTTCGTAGTTTTACCCCTAAGGGTATTTTAGTAATTTTTCATATTCAGGGTGTTTTCACAAAATGACTTTCAAAAATTGGGTTCTAAGTGATTTACAAATGAAGGATATCTTGAAAATTTCTATTTGAAATTTTTTTCATACGGAGGGTATTTTGGTAATTTATAAGCCAGGGGTATTTTGGTCATTTTTCAAACTGAGGGGTATTTTGGTCATTTTTTCTTTTTTTTTAAAAAACAAGGTTTTATTTTCCTCAAAAACAAAACGGCTAATCCCTTTCGGGTTTTAGTTATCGAGTTTAGCTTTGTGAGTGTGTCGTCTCACTAGGATGAACTGCTACTACGCACTGTAGGATTCAAATGAGTAGGAGGTGAGTCACGAGGACTGCTTAAATACCAAGCTCCCACCGAATCCAATCCTAGACATGCATATAACGATTGCCACATCCTTTGCTCAGTGACAACTCACAGGGTTTGTTTAGAGAATCATTAAATCTTATGCAATTTTTGTTGGGGTATGCTAGCCCTAGGGTTCAACAGTTTCTACTCTAGTAGTCTACGTTCCCATTTTACCCTTCTACCCCTCATCAAAAGAATTCACAGAAATTGATAGAAGTACTTACCTGGGCGGATAGGTGCCGGAGACTCGGTGCCATGCCAAAACAGTTTCTCAAACATCATAATAAGGCCTACTATCCAAAAACAAAACATTTTGGGCCTTGGGCCCCCCACAGCAGAGTTTTGAACTGGGCTCTGATACCAATTTTGTAACACTCCAAACTCGGCCCAAACATTACGACCGAATTTGGTATGTTACAGAGAAAACATTTTGGAAACCCTTGCTTAGCCGATTTAATTTAGGGTAAAAGATATTGACTTATTTTAAAAACAGTTGAGGTGTATAAAGAAAATGATACTTAGTTTGTTTAAAAATATATTAGTCGATTGTTACCGATTTATGGATGTACCGATGGTACGAAAGAAAACATTTTCGTTTGAATTTAAGAAAATTTGTGTAATCATTTTAGAGATGTTAAGTGGTTTAAACAAATAATCCCAAACATGTAAAATAATAAAAATAATCTTAGGAGGCCTTATTACAACTCGAACAAATAAAACCCAAAATAAACTAAAATAATTTGAGTAAACTCAAATTTCCACCGCATGGCAACTTCGAGTCCATCCGGCCTCATCCGCGATCTACGAGTCACTTGAAAAATATTAAAGGAAAAGGTGAGTCACCAAGACTCAGTGTGTAACCCTTTTTCCGGTTTAGTGCAACAACATACACAATTTATAACAAATTATCATGCACTAAATTATGCACCCAACCTAGCCATCCAAACACCTTTTCTACCCCGTGTGGTACCAAACCACCGGTGGTGCTAAACCACCGGTGACTTAAAGTCACGAGATTCATCAATAATTGTGGTGCCAAACCACCGGTGGGGCCAACCCACGTATGATACCAAATCACTGGCGTCGATCCCATAATATAATCCGTGGGGCCATCCCACTGTGGTGCTAAGCCACTGGGACGAGACGCTATGAGGTGCCAAACCTCTGGTGACCGTAGTCACGAAATGTGGTACCAAACCACTGGTGTCCGTCGACACGAATATTATTTCCCCCTCCTCTCATACAACCCACATCAAGCAATGATATGCATATAACAGGAATCATGCCCACATGTTTATTTAACTACATACCAAATATGTCATGCTTCCCAAAAGCATCATTAAGTAAATTCATAACAACAAGGACTTACCTGATTCTTTGCTTATACCATGACGGTATTAAATCCAAATCTACATCATTCTAGATTAGCACACACAACATATTTAGCACAGTTATTAATTATAAAGTGTGTATGTACACACCTGATGCCAACGATAGCTCTAAATCCCGAAGAAACCAATCGGCCACACAAGATTCCCTTGCCTTATATTCGGCCATTACCTAAAGTTAGTATCAAGGCCATTCGGCCAAACCAAAATAATTTCAAGGGGTTATCATTTGAAACCCGAGACTTTACCTACACGTCCCTTGAATACAAGCCACCACACCAAGTGTTTCTGCTTCCCTATAATCGGCAATCACATACTCATGTTAATAGCCTTCGGCTTTCGAACACCAAATAAATAACTTACTAAGATAGATCCTTACCACCACTTACCTTAGGAGAATAGATCCCGAAAGCTTCCCTTAATGGCTATGGCTTCCCTACAATCGCCTTAATCGTATTAGTAAGAGTCATAGGCCATAACTTTAATTCTAAAAGAGATGATAACCCCTTACCACACTTATTGAAAACTGGCAGCACCTTGTTGGAGATATGAGATTCGGCCGAATGCACAATTGAAAGGCTGGAATTTTAGAGAAGAGGAGAAGGGGTATTCGGTCAAGAAGAAACAATGATGCTGGAAATTCCTGAGCAAATTCTGGCTAAGAGTTAAGGGAGAATTCGACAGCACAATGAAGGGAGAAAGAAGAAAAGAATTTGCTGGAAATTTTCTCTTAAAGAGGAGGTATATTCGGCTAGAAGGAAGCAAGAAAAGAAGAGAATTTTTGAAGAATTTTGATAAGAGAGGCTAGGGAAAAATTCGGCAGCAGCAACTTGGAGAAAAGAAAAGAAAATTTTGAAGAATTTTGGCCTCTTCCTCTAGGTGTTAACCGAATATTGACAGCCCCCCAAGGAGTCCCAATGTTGGCCAATTTCTCCCTTTTAGGTGATAAATTCCAGCTTTTATTTAAATTAAATTTATCTATTGTTATCCCTTAATCACATCCTTAGCAAGTTTAATGGAATTTAACTACTGATACTACTCCCTTCCAGCAAAAATTAAGCTTTATCTCTATCATTTAAGGAGTCCAAATGGCAGCCAACACCTACTCTCCTTCACGCCAGCAGCAAAGAGAAAATAAAAAAAATAAAACCATGCTGCTTCTTGGGTTCGAACCAGCGACCCATGCCACAGCCTCCCCCTTAAGCTCCCAGACCAACTCTCCCAATTGACTTTCATGTCAATTATCCCTTTCATTTATTTATAAGACCTTCTTCTTGGCCCTTTTTCTTCTAACGCAAAAAGCCCCAAAAAAATACTCCCTGCGTCCCTCGAACCCGAGACCTGCCCCTTCTAACTCTTAAGTGGCGCCCCAAGCCACTCCTACCACCTGGACTTTCATGCCATGATCCTTCACCAATTAATTTTTAAAGCCTTCCTACCTAAGCCCATCATTTTTTTTAAAAAAAAACAAAACGCAGAATGCTCCTCCTGCCACTCGAACTTGTGACCTGTGGCCCCCCCTTCACCTCCAACACGCATGGAACCACATAGCCAACTAGATCCTTGTGTCAAGTTCCTTTTAAAAATTTTCTTAACCCCTATCTTACCTAGCTTCCTCCTTTAAGCACTTATAAAGAAATTTTAACCCTAAGTCGACCTAGCTAAGTTAATTTCTAGACCTTAGAACATGCCAAATAAATCATAACATTTATTTCTTCAAGCACATGGGAACAAATAATTAAATTTTCAACAACCCCTAATTTAGGATGTTACAAACAGATTAATCCAAAATGGACGATAGTTAATCAATTAATTGAAGCTGAGTTAGGCACCTAGAATAAGGGACTTATTTTTAGCCTTTTGGATGAAGATCAGGCGCAAAGTATTTTTTCCATCCCGATTTTTGAGGCTTTAACGGAGGATTTTCTGGTGTGCAAGTATGAGGGATCCGGAGAGTATTCGGTGAAAAGTGGCTATAGAGTTCTTACTACTGCCTACTTACATGACATCAACTACATCAACTCTACTGATGATATCTACAAGACTTTTTACAAGTCTTTGTGGTCTATTAACATCCCGGAGAAAACTAAAATACATATCTGGAGAGTGCTTAACAATTATTTGCCTCACTACAGTAATTTATTGTTAAGAAAGTTGAGGAATGAATCGGCCTGTCCTCTTTGCAAGGAAGCATAAGAAAACACGGATCATTTGTTGTGGTCTTGTAGTCTTCTTCAGGGTGTGTGGGCTTCTCTTCAAATTAAAACTATTCCTGTTGATAACACTTCCAACTCTAAGTTTCACTTTGTCAAAACTTTTATTGCAACAGATGATAAAAGCAAACAAATTATTGCGATTTCTATTTGGTCCATGTGGTAAAGGAGAAATCAATTTATTCATGAAGGTGCCAAATTTTCTTTGTAGGAAGTACTTGGGTTCATTTGAGGTTATGTTGAGGATGTAAATCTTTGCAAAGAGAAACTCGGTGGTTTTGAGGGTTTTTAAAAAAAAAGGGTATTGGAAGCCTCTAGTTGTGGGTTTCATCAAGATTAATTTTGACGCTACCTTTCAAAGAGATTCTAGGACTTCTATATTAGCAGTTTTAGCAGAGATTCAAGAGGTGAAATTAGAAGAGCTGAAACTTATCTGATAGAGGATGTTGCTAATGCGTTCATTGCTGAAGCACGGGCATGTGAAAGGTCGTTGTTGTTCATGCGACTGATGGGTTTTCGGTGTCTGGTCGTGGAAGGGGATTCTTTGACAGTTATTAAAAAGCTGCAAGCAAGGGTTGATGATAAATCGATTCTCAGACCTATTATCCATCACATTCGAGAATTAGAACATTTTTTTGAAAATGTAGTTTACCTTTTTGTTCCTCGTTCTGTTGATGATGCAGCCCATACCCTGGCAGCGGAAGGGCGAAGAAGCCAAAGATCTGGGCTTTGGGTTGATGGAATTCCAGCTTCAGTAACGCATGCCATGGAAAGGGATTGGAGAAACTGGATGCAGACAAGTTAAAGACTGTCATAGGTTGCTTTGTAGTGGAGAAGGTTCTCTGAATCTCCATAGCTGGTTTCAAAGCATTTGGGTTTTCCTCTCAAATCTGAATCGTTTTTTGCAAGGAGAAGGAAGCTGTTTTTAGCTGGTATTTGTGGGTGCTCTCTTTTGTTTGAAAGCCAGAGTGGATTTTGTTTTTGGTTTTTTGTGGTTTTTTTTTAACGTTTCTATGTGCGCATTTATGGTTTTGGACGTTTGGTCTGTTTCTCTTTTGCTTTTCTTTGCTATTTGCTTTTATTATTTTCTTGCTCCAGTGGTTTTTGTCTTTTATGATTTATTTTGATGTAACCTCCTAACACTTTGAGTCATATGCTAATAATATCAGTTTATTCGTTCAAAAAAATTTAGAATAATGTAGAAAAGATGATAACATTCACATTTATTCATCTTTTCTCCCACACATCACTTATTTCATGAACAACCAAAGTTTTAGTTTTATTCATTTTGGCCCTTTTCACCATTTCCAAGCCTTCCAAGCTTTGTTCCTCTAATTTTTTCATGAATATTTAGTGAAATTAAAAAGAGAAACCTAGTTGTTATGATAGTTTCATGAGAAGGACATTTGTAGTTGTCTTGGAAGAGAGAGAAAATAAGAATTAGGGTTTGATTACAACAAATCAAGGTAAGAATGATAAGTTTTACATGGATTTCATGTTAGTTTTATTTAAATAGTATAGATATGGCATTTGATTATAATTTTGATAAGTAAATCTTGTATATTTGATATGGAAATGAAGAAAAAGAGAAGAGAAATGATCAACAAGTTGGGGACAAAGGCAAAGAAATAGCTAAAGAGTAGAAGAAGAAGACAAAGAAAGTTTGATTCTAAGCCTTTGGTAGTAGGGGTGAGCAAAATCTGATTCGATTAAAAAAACTCAATAAAAAATTTAAATTTTGAATTAAATAGTTTGAGTTAATCGAGTTATTCGGATCAACTCGAATAAAAAATAAAAATTTTCAATTTAACTCGAATATGAATTACACAATTCGAGTTATCTAAAAATCCGAATAAGAAAAGACAAATCTACGTCGTTTTGATAAATATTTACCTATCAGCCTTACTTACGTAGTTAAATAATTTTGTATTTCGCCTACTAGTTAAATAATCAATCTATGTAAACGCAACATTGAGTATAAATAATATAATTCGTTAACTCGACTCAATTTGACTCGAAATTTTTTAACTCGATACGACTCAAATTGAGTTTGATTGCTAAAATAGGATTCATCAACTCGACTAACTCAAAAAATTTACTTGATTCGACTTGACTAGATCGAATGCTCACCCCTATTTAATAGTAAGTACAACAAGAATTTACTTAAATAATATCTAAATATAGAATTTTGTTAGATTAGTTATATTAATATTTATGTGATTAATTTTATACATGATTATGTTAATATTTAATATGAGATTGGTTAGTAAATGTATTGAAATTTAATATGAGATTGGTTAATATTTAATAATTCATTTTATTTATTTTAATATTATATTATCTTATAAAAATTTTATGTTTAAATTTTGATTTTTGTTTGGAGTAAGGTGAAATGTTTAAAAATAAAATAAAATGTAGAATATATTTTTTAATACTTTAAAATTTATATTTATTAAACAATTTAATTATATTCCATAATTAATTTCAAATAATATATCAAACAATTTTATAACTTAAATTTAGTATTTAAATTTTCAATTACCTAATTTTTCAACACTTTTTTATATGTAAGTTAAAAGGATGAAAATAATTGAATAATTTACACTAGTTCTATATCAACCCTGTAAGAAAATAAAGACAATATTATAATTTATAACTAAGGACTTTTAAAAAATAAAATTATTGATAAAGAAATAGAAAATTAATAAATAATTACTAATAAAAATTGAGAAAAAATTATTTTTATTTTTAACAAATATTAATTTCTCATATAATTTAATAATAAATTATTCCTCTTGTGTAAAATTCTCTTTCTTTGAAAAAAATTGAGTTGATGTCTAATTAATTAGTGAGATTAACTCAATCAAAACATTAATAATAATTATATTGTTCCACTCATGAAGTGGGTAAATTTTTTAGTAAAATGTATATTTATTAAAATTAATATAAAATTAAATATTATGCTATTTTTTATTGATTTTATATAAAAATATAAAATAAAAACATAATATTAATAATATAATTTATTTTGTAAAAGTATGATTTTTGTCATTTTCCAATTGAGTCTTCGTCAAGTTGTCTCATAAAATAAACTTAGTCAAAGATTTAAATATTACCATAGATTACAATTATTGAATATGTAACATTTAAATTTGTTAAAAGATAAATCTAATAATGTAAGATCTATATCTATATCTATATTATTATTTAAGCTCATGATTGATTTCATGTCACGAGTCAATCAAATGTCAAACCTGTAACAGTCCATTTTCAGTGAAATCAGAACAGTAATTTTGGGACCGCAAATCCAAGTCGGAAAATTTAGTTTAATATTATTTATGGTCTACAGTATGATAGAAATATTGTGTAAAAATTTCGTTAAGAAATTTTACCGTTTACATGCCTAATTTGATAAAAAGGACTAAATTGCATAAAGTGCAAAGGTTGTGTTCTAATAGCTAAATGTATTAAACAGCTATAGAACTTTAAATTGGAGGTCCTTATATAGTAATTAGCCATCAAGGTTGATTAGTGGTTAAGCATGAGTAGTCATCATTGGAAATTGAATAAATTATTAAGGTTAATTTTAGAAATTTGTGATTAAAGTTATAATAAATAAAATAAACTATTATCATCATCTTCAACCAAAAAAAAAAAAAAAAACTAGCCACGGAAGATTGAATTTGGGCAAGCTTATTCGTTCAATTAGGTATGTATTTTTGTCCTATTTTTTATGATTTATATGTTTTCGGGATCATAGTATCCTAATCTAGCTAACTCGGGGATTTATTTGTAAAACTATTAAAGTATTAGAAATTTTCTAGTCATGAACATGTTTGAGTTTTAAAGTTTGATGATAGAAAATGAATGGTTGTTGTTAGATAAACAACTTTTATTAAGAGATTTTTAGTGAAATTATCAATTAGTGGCTAAATTGAAAAGGTGATAAATTTATGGTAAAATTTGTAAATTTGTGAAATATATGAGCTGCTATTAATATGTATAAAAATCGGCTAGGCTTGGGTAAGGATTAAATTGCATGAAATTCATTTTTCGAACGTAGGGACTAAATTACAATGAAATTAAAAGTATACGGTAAAATGGTAAATTTTGCCAAAATTCCATGTTGGATTAAATTGAATGAGAATTATATTGAAATGGGTTAAATTCATTCGTATAGATCCTGTCAGACCTCGTACAAAGTTAGATTGAGACAAAAAGAAAATATATGATTAGTTGCCTTCGTATCTATGTACACTTGTCAAGGTAAGTTCGGAAGCTTATTGGAGCTACATCACACTATTCATCGACTCTTTTGGTACTTTCGAATATTTAAATTAGGTTATAATGGCATGCATAGGTTAATTTGGCCAATGTTGGCATATAATTGTTTTGTTGAGATTAGCCACTTACATGGCTTGTGTTTGGGATATTTTGATGCATATATATATGTGGCCTTACCATATTTGATGTGTATTCAATATGGTAGAATGATGAAAAGTAAAATGTGGTTTGAATATGCATATATGTTTTTGGTCATTTAGGTAAGTTTGGATACTTGGTTGACATATTTTTAAGTTGTCATTTGAGGTGCCTAAGGGCATATTGGTTGTATGTAGTGATATTTCTTGTTTAAGACTTGATTTTCTCTTGTTTTGAATGTCTTGTTTTGAATCCCTTGTTAGGGCTTGTTGACGTGCAAAAATGTTGAGTTAAGTTGGTGTCAAATTAGGTAAGAAATGTGGCTTGGAAAAATGACCTATTTTCATCCACACGGGTAGAGACACGGGCTTATGGCTTGGCCGTGTAACCCAAGTCAGAGAGTTACATTAGCACGGACATGGGTTGGGACACGGCCGTCTGTCCCTATTTCGAATGCCCACACAGCCTGAGACACGGGCGTGTCTCCTAACCATGTGAGTCACACGGCCTTGTGACCCCTGCAGCTTTGAAAATTTTTAATGTTTTTGAAAAATTCTTTGAGTACCCGATTTAGTCCCAACTTATTTTTAATGCGCATTTTGGACCTCGAGGGTTCACATAAAGGACAATATGTTTGATTTCAATTGGTTTCTGACATGAATGTTATATGATATGAAATGTTTGTTTATTTGATCTGTAAACTCCGGTAATGTTCCGTAACTCTGTTCCGACGACGAATACGAGTTAGGCATATTACAAAACCAATTAAAAAAATGAGAAAAAAAAAGACTTCCTAGTTATAGGAATATTTGATATAGGAATTTTTGATATAGGAATATTTACATATTCAGTTATTATATTTTTATGAGGTTTGGTTATTGTAACATCCTAGATTAGGGGTTATGCGTTTGGAGCATAACCCAAGTGCTAGTGGGTTTTAAGGGTATTTAGAGATGTTTTAAGAGTTTTTAGAACTTTAGAATGAAGGTGAAAGCTTTGGGAAAATTTTGGATTTAAGTGTAAAAAGAGGAAATTAGGTTGAGGAGGCCTTAAGAATAATTTGTGGGCGTTTTGGGTCATAAAAAGGGGCTTGGTAAAGTGACTTAAGGACGCCACTTAAGGCCTGGGAATGACGCCAATAAGGGTCTGGAGTTCGAGTCTTGAGGGTAGCATGGGAGTGTTTTATTTTGCGTCAAGAAGGGAGGTTAGACTGAAGACAGCTTTAAGGAAATATGCAGTGGTCTTTGGACATAAAGTAGGCCTTGGTAAAGTGGCTGCAAGGCTCCACTTAAGGGCTTAGAGGTGACGCCTGGCCCAGATCTTGGGTTCGAGTAGCGTGGAAAGCAAATGGGTGTTTTATTTTTTGACTTTTGGCGCCAGGAAAGAAGGAAGCATTGGACGGCAAATGGACTTTTAACTGAAAGAGGATTAAGCTTGCTTATCCTTTTAAAATTCGACTGGAGTAGGATAATTGTTGGATTTATTTTTGTTATTTGTTTATTTTGAATAGGTAGAGATAATGGTTGTAATATTTATTTTAGATAATAGAGGTGTTATTTTATTTAGTTTAAATGTGGAGATAAGAGATAAAGAGGAGATAGAGTTTTTATATTATTTTATTTATTTTGAATATGTGTTCAAGAGTTATTATAGAAGAAGGAAGTGGAATTTGAGAGGAGGTAGGAGTCTTAGAATTTGAGTAGTATAAATAGGGTGACCATCCTTTAGCTATTCTTTTCTTAATTTTATTTTCCTTGGCGAAAGTTGTTCCTCTAATTCTCTCTTTGAGTAGAATTTCTTCTCACTTCTTCTCCCTATTCTTTCTCTTTTCTTCAACTTTAATTCTCCATCTTTTCTTATATGGCCAAATACCCCATTTGCCATTAGTGCCATAATAGAACCTAGTAGCTTCTCTTTATTTGAAACTCTAAAGAAACACCATCACTACCCCGATTCTCAAAAGAATATTTCATCTCCATTTGATGAGCCATAGCGAATCTTTATTTGAAACCCTTATCACTTCTTTTCTTCTTTTGTTCTCTTCAAAGTCGAAAGTTGGAGATCTAACTCTATTTCTTGGATGTGGCCAAACCTAGGGAGGTGATTTGGGAAGATTGACCATTAAGGGTAAGCAACGATAGTGGCAAGTATTCCTTTAGTAATCGGTTTTGGATATTTTTCTTAAGTGTCGAATGCAAGTGTCCAAGCCTTGGTTGTAGGCATGGCGAATGGGCTTAAGGCCTTATTAATGTGTTTCGTTTGTGTCGACGTAGGGACCATTAAAGAAGCTTATAAGGAGTTGACTATAGCAAGGTAAGCCATTGTAGTTTCGTCCTAAGGCCATAAGTGGGATATAAGTGTGACCGATTTCGACTTTGGTTTTAAGGGCAAATCGGCAATGATGGGACAAGTTCGAGATTCGATTCGTTGGTAAGAATATTTAGTAAGTATAGCTAAATTTGGTATATTTAGATTGTGATGTTATCAGTTAACCGTTTAGTTCTGATTAAGATATCATTAATAGACATGGATGCCGATCAAGAAGGAAAAGGGAAAGTTCCTATCCCGAAGTTTAAGAAAAGATCAGTAACACCCCAAACCCGCCCACGAGTCTTGGCCGGATCGGTTTGTCACTCTAAAAACGTTTGAAGCTGATTTCACTTATGGGTAAAACATTAAAATTTCTTTGTCTTTAATAAAACATTGTGTGTTTAAAATTACAAATAAAACTTTAATGTTACCAATTATCAATTTTAAAGAAAAACTTTAATATATAATTTTGAGATATAAATTGCCAAAATAAAATCATATCCATCCGAATAAAACATAATAGTAAACCTTAAAACCTTAGGAGGCCCTTATTACAATAAATAAGTAAATCCCAAGTACTTAATAATAATCTGAGTAAAATAAATATAATGTCTTCTGCATGGCATAAAAATAATTTCTGCATGGCCACCTCGTATCCACTCCAACCCGGTCCAAGCCATATTCATCACCTGCGATGTTGGTAAAAATTAGGGTGAGTCAAACAGACTCAGTGCATAGTTATTTCACATGTCTCCATACATATGGGCTTGGCCCATATCCACACAGTCCACATAATCAGTCATGCAAAAATGCATCCCAACCCAACCTAAGTCCATCCGTTACACCTACCTTAGCAAACCTGCTGCTCAAGGCCGTGGCTAATCCACCGATCAACTAAGTGATCCCACATATCTTACCTCGGCAGACCTGCTGCTCAAGGTCGTGGCTAGGCCACCGATCACCTAAGTGATCCCACATATCAATCAGTCCACGGTGATGCACACAGCTATCAACCGCCGAGATGGGCACCTAGCCAACACCTCCATTGATGAAGCACATAGCTACCATCAAGCGCTAATGTAGCACAAGGCTAACATTAGACCACGTACATAATGTACACCCTTTCCTTCAATATTCATGTCCCAATCCCCATGTGCATATATTTATCATGACAAGGTAACATTGTAAAGAGTACACATCACATGCTTTACCATAATTCATACACATAACACAGGTAGTTTAATATCATAAAATCTTGACACATTTAACGGTTACCCACCATGGTATCCACCATCTTAGCCATTATTTTGGCTACCATTCACATCATAACATATACATATATAGCAACATGCACAAATAATAAGAAAAACGGTCGATAACTACGCACTTTTCTTTGGCACAATCGATTAAATCTCGAAACTTGCCCTTATGCCCGTCGATTTGCCCCTAAATAACCATAATAAAATCGATCACACTTAAACCCAAAATATAGCCTTAGGCTGAAAGTCCTAGATCACTTACCTTGCTTACTAAATCCCGAAACCACTACTTCCTCCTGTTGTTGCCGAAATCCCTATATGCCTTTGTTAGAATCGACTATACACAAATCTGTGAAAGTGGCCCTTGGCCGAATTCAACATAACACTTACCTTGATCTCGCACACCCCGAAAAGACCCCTTCAATGCTCCTTAATGTCGGCTACAAACAAAAGACACCTCATTATGACCTATGAAGATTCGGCCAACCTTACAACCAAGGCCAAAACACTTTATTTCGGCACTTCAAAGAAGATGATAAAACCGATTGCATAAAGGAAGAAAATACTTACCACTATCGCTTGCTTGAAGAGACTAAAAGAGAGTAAGTTCCGGCTTTTAAGTTTCCAAGAGAAGAAAAGAGAAAAAGGAGACAATCAAATTCGGCTAAGGCCTTCAAAAGGGTGACTGCATATTCGGCTAACAAAAAGGAGTAGGTATGGAGTTGAAGAAAAGAAGATTAAGAGAATGGGAGAGGCTTGAATCGACAATGGTGCTACTTCAATACTTGGTTCTTGATTCAAAGAAAAGAGAGGAAAAAGAATGAGTTTGCTTAACTAAAATTTTCGACAAGAAGACTAAAAGAACAACAAATAATTTCGACACTCTCCCCCCTTTACATGACCGAATTTCTCATCCCAAAGAGCCCCACATTCGGCCACTACTTCTTTCCCTATCTCATCCCCTTTTCTTCTCCTATTTTTCCTCTATGACACTTGTTCAAAATAAATCTCTATATAATCTCTTATCTTACTCATAAAAAATAAAATAAAATAAACTACATTTATCCCGCTTCTTAGTAGAACAAAGCTTACCTCATCCAATTGTAAGTCTAAGCTGCCGTCAATTCTTCCCAACTCGACATTAAAATAAAAGAAATTGCCAAAGTGCAATTTACTGCTTGAACCTAGGACCTGCGCCTTTGACACAGACTACAAGTAACGTCCCAAACCACTTTGTTCTTGGCTCCTTTTGTGTCATAAACTCCCACACTTTCTTTTAAGACCTCCTTCCTAGCTCTCCCTTGTCTTAACGCCAAAAGCAAAATAAAACACGCCCATGCCGCCAACAGATTCAACCAAGGCCTTTGTCCAGGCGTCATTCCAGCCTTAAGTGGCGCATGGAAGCCGCTTTACCAAGGCACTTTTATGCCAAACACGCCTAAGATTTTTCCTTAAGGCCTCCTTGGCCTTGCTCCCCTTCAGACATTAAAAAGAAAAGCCCATTGCTTCCCTTTGCTCGAACCACATCCACCTAGCTCCTTGAGGCATCACTCCCTAAGCACTAAGTGGCACCTCCCACCAATTTACCACTTGGATTTCTTGTGTCCTAAACTCCCCAAAATTTTCTTAAGGCCTCTTGACCTAATTTCCTCTTCTCACTTAAAATTCCAAAATTTCCAATGCATCCCTTTTAATCCTAGAGTTTTAAAACTCCTAAAACACCTCCAAACACCCTTAAAGCCTACTAACACTTGAGTTATGATCCAAACGCATAACCCCAAATCCAGGATATTACAGTTCTACCCCTTTAAAATAATTTCATCCTCAAAACTACTTAGCTAATTGCACTCCTACTCACCACACTATGCTTACATTTGCGACTCTAATCTTATAAAAATATCATACTTCCTATGCACAATCTATAAGTTCACGTGCAAGGCTTGAACACTTTCACTAGCGATACAAGAAAACTATACAACAATCAAAGTAATTAAGGTATTCGAGAAATAAAGGCGTACAGGTTGTTACATCCGCACATCTTCCTCCTCATGACGGCCAAGCTGTATAAACCAACCTTGGTTGCCTCGTCTGCACCTTCAAACATCTCATTCGGTGTTCCACGACCTCTGCTGAACCATTTCCTCCATGGTTGGGACCACGACCCTTGTAAACTAGCGACCATTCTGCCCATTGCCTCCTCCTTGACCTTGTTCGAGCCCTATTCGAGATCCCGAGGCGGTCTTTAATCAAATGAGTCTTAAACTTACATCTAAAACACTCCCAATTCCGATTCTAGCACTCGCCAACTTGATACCTCCCAAACTGAGCACATGGATGGTCCGGATTTCCAGTAGCTGGCTTAGTGCCACGAACAGAATTCTCGACCCTCGGTCTTTTCTGAAAGTTCTCAGATGATTCTGATGGTCCAAAACTCCTCTTATCTCTATTCTGTCTCACAGAGTCCTTAATCCCCTCAGCTACTTTAGTCTTTTCCACCAGCACGGCGAACTCTCGCTCCTGCTATGGAGCTATCAATAACCTCAGGTCGTCTCTTAATCCGTCCTCGAATCGGACACACCGCTCATGCTCTGTAGCCACTACTCCTCGAGCATATCGGCTTAACCTCGAGAATTCAACCAGACTGCCACGGACTTGTTCCTTGAACCAAACCCAAAAGGCCTTCTCTCGCTCATCAACATATCCGGTTCCCACATATTTCTTACGATCGCCGCCTTCACATACTCCTGTGTTAGATCCTCACCGTGGCACCATCCCGAATCGTGAGCCACCATTGATACGCTTCATCGCGTAGCAGCGCCACCATTCATTTCACTTTCTCCTCGGGTCGATCCAACTCATCCATAATTGTTCCGTCGCCTCCAACCAATACTCAGTGATCTGGGTGCCACACGAGATACTCCACGAAACACTTCACTCCATTGGCTCGAGTCGCTCGGTCTGAACTTCCTAGCTCTCATATTTCCACTGCTCCACCACCATCTCAAGAACTCGCAGACAGATCTTTGCGTCTAAAGATCATCCCCGTCGATCTTCTTGCTCAACACCAAAAGTTGGTGGTAGTGGCGGTGGTACCCATTCTCGGATCCTTGACCCAACCTAACGGGTTGAAACACGCCATTCTACCTCTCACGTCCACGACGACCTCGTCCTCTAGAACTCATGTCTAACGTCATGATTTAATCGATTAAAAGTTTTATGCATTAGAAATTTTGTTTCTTTGTTTATCCACGAGCAAATTTTATGATAAAAGTTTCGAAGTAGTTCTTTCGATCAATCAAAGTTTCAGTTTAAGTTCGCTATTCTAATTCGAGAGAATCACATTCTCATTCACATTCATCCACAACATTCACTTCACTACTTTGGGCATTTCGATCATTCCTACCCTGTGGGTAATTTCATCATTTTTCCTATAGGGGTATTTTGTAATAAATCGGGTCAATTTGAAAATCACAAAAGTCATTTCAGAAATTTTTCCAAACTCATGGGTATTTTGAAAGAAAGATTTTCCAAATCAATGTATTGTAGAAATTTCAGAAATCGGGGTTATTTTGGTAATTTCGTAAGCCAGGGGTAATTTGGTAAATTTCCAAATCAGGGTATTTTGGTAATTTTCAAATTAGAGTATTTGAAAATGTCGTAAAATAGAGGTTGTTGATATTTTACAAAATTAAAATTCTTCTTTGGAAAAATTTTAAGGTAAATTGGTAATTTATACACTGTGGTATTTTTGTAATTTCACAAGCGAGGTCATTTGGTAATTTTTACAAAATATGGTTCCTGGTGACTTTCAAAACAAGGGTATTTTAAAGATTTCTAATTTGAGGGTACTTGGTAATTTCCCTCTTGAGGTATTTTGGTCATTTTGAAAGTCGGTAATTTCGTAATTTTTTTAATCGGGTGTCTTTGATATTTTGTGAAGTTTTTTGGATATTTTACAAAATCGAAATTGTTATTGAAATCGAGGGTAGTATGGCAATTTTTGAAACCAAGGGCATTTTAGTAATTTTACCACTAGGGGTATTTTAGTAAATTTGTAAATCAAAAATATTTCAGAAAAATTTATAAAAGTAGTCTTTATAAATCAAAAGGGTAATTTTAAGAGTTTTAAAACTAGGGTTTTATAAAAATTACGGCTAGTTCCTTTCGGGTTTTAGTTATTGGGTTTAGCTTGTGAATAAGTCCTTTTGGTTAGGGTGAACCGTAACTTCGCACACTGTAGGATTCGAGTAAAGAGGAGGTGAGTCACTCGGACCGCTTAAATACCAAGCTCTTCACCGAATCCACTCCTGACATGCGTACAATGGTTGCCACACCCTAACTTCGGTGACTTACTTCACTGTGTTTGTTGATTGTTTTAAGTCTTATGCATGTGTTTGAGTGCACTAGCCCTAGGGTTCAATAGATCCTAGTTCAATAATCTACGTTCCCACAAAAGCCCATCTGATCACATATTCAAATCACTTCATTAGTCGAGGTACTTACGGTGGACTTTGGTAGGAGAATACAGTGCCATGCCGAATAAACACGAAATAAAAGTCCATATTTTGAAAAGCCTATTTTGAAAAGCTTTTGCCCAAAACCTCAAAGCCGAAGTTTTGAACTGGCTCGATACTAAAGCAGTAACACCTAAACCCGGCCCACGAGTCTTGACCGGATCTGGTTTGTCACTACAGAAAAACGTTTGAAGACTGATTTCACTTACGGGTAAAACATTAAAAATTTCTTTGTCTTTAATAAAACATTGTGTGTTTAAAATTACAAATAAAACTTTAATGTTACCAATTATCCAATTTTAAAGAAAAACTTTAATATATAATTTTGAGACATAAATTGCCAAAATAAAATCATATCCATCCGAATAAAACATAATAGTAAACCTTAAAACCTTAGGAGGCCCTTATTACAATAAATAAGTAAATCCAAGTACTTAATAATAACTGAGTAAAATAAATATAATGTCTTACGCATGGCATAAAATAATTTACGCATGGCCACCTCGTATCCACTCCAACCAGGTCCAAGCCTTATTCATCACTGTGATGTTGGTAAAAATTTGGGTGAGTCAAGCAGGACTCGGTGCATAGTTATTTCACATGTCTCCATACATATGGGCTTGGCCCATATCCACACTGATCCACATAATCGGTCATGCAAAATGCATCCCAACCCAACCTAAGTCCATCCGTTACACCTACCTTAGCAGACTGCTGCTCAAGGTCGTGGCTAATCCACCGATCAACTAAGTGATCCCACATATCTTACCTCGGCGGACTGCTTTGCTCAAGGGCGTAGCTGAGCCACCGATCACCTAAGTGATCCCACATATCAATCGATCCACGGTGATGCACACAACTATCAACCGTAGAGATGGGCACCTAGCCAACACCTCCCTTGATGAAGCACATAGCTACCATCAAGCGCTAATGTAGCACAAGGCTAACATTAGACCACGTACATAATGTACACCCTTTCCTTCAATATTCATGTCCCAATCCCCATGTGCATATATTTATCATGACAAGGTAACATTGTAAAGAGTACACATCACATGCTTTACCACAATTCAAACACATAGCACAGGTAGTTTAATATCATAAAATACTGACCTGTTTAACCGGTTACCCACCATGGTATCCACCATCTTAGCCATTATTTTTGGCTACCATTCACATCATAACATATACATATATAGCAACATGCACAAATAACAGAAGAATAGTGCGATAACTACGCACCTTTCTTTGGCACAATCGATCAAATCCTGAAACTTGCCCTTATGCCTGTCGATTTGCCCCTAAATAACCATAATAAAATCGATCACACTTAAACCCAAAATATAGCCTTAGTAGAAAGTCCTAGATCACTTACCTTGCTTACTAAATCCAAACCACTACTTCCTCCTGTTGTTGCCGAAATCCCTATATGCCTTTGTTAGAATCGACTATACACAAATGCGTGAAAGTGGCCCTTGGCGAATTCAACATAACACTTACCTTGATCTCAAGACACCGAAAAGACCCTTCAATGCTCCTTAATGTCGGCTACAAACAAAAGACACCTCATTATGACCTATGAAGATTCGCCAACCTTACAACCAAGGCCAAAACACTTTATTTCACTTCAAAGAAGATGATAAAACCGATTGCATAAAGGAAGAAAATACTTACCACTATCGCTTGCTTGAAGAGACTAAAGAGAGTAAGTTCCACTTTTAAGTTTCCAAGAGAAGAAAAGAGAAAAGGAGACAATCAAATTCGGCTAAGGCCTTCAAAAGGGTATTTGCATATTGGCTAACAAAAAGGAGTAGGTATGGAGTTGAAGAAAAGAAGATTAAGAGAATGGGAGAGGCTTGAATCGACAATGGTGCTACTTCAATACTTGGTTCTTGATTCAAAGAAAAGAGAGGAAAAATAATGAGTTTGCTTAACTAAAATATTCGGCAAGAAGACTAAAAGAACAACAAATAATTTCGACACTCTCCCTCCTTTACATGACTGAATTTCTCATCCCAAAGAGCCCCACATTTGGCCCCTACTTCTTTCCCTATCTCATCGCCTTTTCTTCTCCTATTTTTCCTCTATGACACTTGTTCAAAATAAATAAATTAACACATTAATTATCCTCCACTAATCTCCTATATAATCTCTTATCTTACTCATAAAAAAAATAAAATAAAATAAACTACATTTATCCTGCTCTTAGCAAAACAAAGCTTACCTCATCCAATTGCAAGTCTAACTGCAGTCCAATTCTTCCCAACCTGACGCAAAATAAAAGAAATTGCCAAAGTGCAATTTCTGCAGCTTGAACCTAGGACCTGCTGGCCCTTTGACACAGCTGCAAGTAACGTCCCAAACCACTTTGCTGCTGGCTCCTTTTGTGTCATAAACTCCCCACACTTTCTTTTAAGACCTCCTTCCCTAGCTCTCCCTTGTCTTAACGCCAAAAGAAAAATAAAAACACGCCCATGCAGCCAACGGGATTCGAACCAAGGCCCTTGTCCAGGCATCATTCCAGGCCCTTAAGTGGCGCATGGAAGCCACTTTACCAAGGCCTGTTTTATGCCAAACACGCCTAAAATTTTTCCCTTAAGGCCTCCCTGGCCTTGCTCCCCTTCCAGACGAAAAAGAAAAGCCCATTGCTTCCCATTGTTCGAACCTCATCCACCTAGCTCCTTGAGGCGTCACTCCCTAAGCACTAAGTGGCGCCTCCACCAATTTACCACTTGGATTTCTTGTGTCCTAAACTCCCAAAAATTTTCTTAACGCCTCTTGACCTAATATCCTCTTCTCACTTAAAATTCCAAAAATTTCCAATGCATTCCCTTTTAATCCTAGAGTTTTAAAAACTCCTAAAACACCTCCAGACACCCTTAAAGCCTACTAACACTTGAGTTATGCTCCAAACGCATAACCCCAAATTTGGGATATTACAAGATCTGTCTCAGCGGTTCGGGATTGGCCACCGTGGTGTGGACCCGTCGAAAGCGACAAAATTGGCGATAATAGTAGTATCACTTAGTGATAGCATCGATCTTGAAAGCGTAGTTCTACAAGTAATCAGGTGTGTGATTAACCCACCGTTTTTTGGGTTTTTGCTATATTTGCATGTGTGAATTATGTGCTAACCAGTGCAGTGGCAGTTATGTGGTGATTACCCTAAAAAAGGGGTATATCGATAATCAGGTTAGTATTATCTGTTGATACGAATGTGAAGGTGCCGATGTGAATGTGACTATGCCTATGGAAATATGATGGTCTGCCTTAATAACATGTGCATGCATTTATTATTATGCCACTATTACATGTTGCATGTGCATGGGTTGGGATATGAAAGAAGGTACGGGTGTACTTCGAGTATGTGGTTTGATGTTAGCCTTGAGCTACATCGTGGATTGACGTTGACTGAGGTCACGTTGTAGATTAATTGCGATTTAGTTCACGTGGCTTGATGAGTGGCTATGTGCCTCATCGTGGTTGATATCGGCTAAGTGCCATATCGTGGTTGATGAGTGACTATGTGTCCCATCGTGGTTTTGGTGTTAGCTACGGCTACATCGTGGATTGGCGCTGACTGAGGTCGCGTTATGGATTTTGTGCTTTATTGCACGTGGGCGGCATTGATTGCCTTTTGGAGTGAAAAGGAGAGGTGATTTATTAATCCCCCGGTGTGTGGTAAATTTGGATAAGGGGTGTGTAGAGGATGGACCCTAGGTTTGGGTTGGGTACACTTTGCATAATTATATCGATATGTGAATTTAATGTGAAAGTGGGCCAAGCCTAATTGATACGTGGACTAATGTGGAAATGGGCTAAGCCCAAGTATGTGAAAAGTATGTGGTTAATTACCTGTTACACGATAAGTGTTATGAATATGGGCCAAGCCGAATGTGGTAAATTGTGAATATGATATCTTGTTATCGATATATGGGTTAATATGTGTTAACATGTGGGTGGAATTCGGTGGTTTAATTACACACCGAGTCTGTATAACTCACCCAATTTTATCAACATCACGGTGATGCTTGGACCGGGTTTGGAGTGGATACGAGGTGGCCCATCGAAGACATTTTATTTAATTAATTAAGTATTTATATTTTCATATTTTGATTAAGTGTTTATTGTAATAAGGCCCATTAAAGTATTTAAGTATTTTTATTAAGTATCTTTAATATTATGTTTTATTATGGATTGACAATTGAGATATCTTTCATAAATGGTTTTATTTTCATAAATCTATATATATAATAAAGTTTTAATTGGATATTTTTATCAAGCTTATATTATTTAGAAATTTTAAATGGACATGGTTTTGAATAAGAACAAAATTTTCAAGTTCCACATAAGTCGGATATTTTCAAACGTTTTCATGATGGCATTTCAAATTCAAAGAACGAATGGACCGGGTTTGGGGTGTTACATGCTCAGCTCCATCCTTTTATGCAATTCCTTCCTTCCTAGTTGTTTGTCTCGAAAAATATTTTATATACAAATACTTTTTACATTAAAAATTAAGATGAAATTGTGACTACTTTGATTACTCTTTCCCATTACATTTTTAATCTATAGCTATATATTAAAGGAATGTTCGCTTTCCTCCTTAAGACACATGCACCCACTACCCACTTTTTCTTTTTCTTTTTATAAAAATAGTTAATTTTCAATTTTATATGTCTAAATTTGAAATTTAATATTTATATTTTAATTTCTAACATAATTTTATCTCTATATTTTATAATTTTATTTTTAATTCAAATAGTTCATATAATTAATTTTTAATTAAAACATTACGTGGTTATTTATAATTTAAAAATGGATTTTTAAATTGTAAGAGATTAAATTCTTGAAAATAAAAGTTGAATAACTAAATTTCAAATATACGAAGTGTAGAGACTTAGAGTTATGGTTGTTTGAATCGATTGAACCGACTGAGATACTAGACTGGAGAGAGGCATTAGATTAGTTGATCTGCGAATTGGTTCGTGCAGGTAGAACCATTCTAAAAAACCAATTGAACCATTTTTTTAAAAAATAATTTTATTTTTATGATTTTAATTATTCATTTAATAGAACCATATGGATCAATGATCTGACCAGCTTGATCACCTTTTTGGTTCTAAAAACTTTGCTCAGAATATATTTAATTTTTAAATTTTTACTCTAAAATTTGACATAAACAAATAATCAACTAAACCCCAAGTATGACTGGACCATACTAGTTAAAGGTAAATTTAAAGCTATACTTTAATTTTATATAAATTCCACCACTTTATTTTTTTATTAAATTTGCCACTAAAGTTTCATTTTGAATAAATTTTACTATTAAATCTTGTTTTTATGTTAATACTTGACGCAATATTATTAGTATTTTATTTTAATAGTTGCCATTAATATAATAAATATTTATAAAATAAACTTATATTTTCCTTTTATATATATTATTTTCAAGTCTTTCTTTTGTTAAATAAAAAGTACAAGTTAATTTATTATTTTATGTAATATTTTATAAATTTAACTTATTTCTAATTATGAAAATAAATATTTGAAAAATATTTTATAAAATAAAAAATATATTTTAAGGTTTGTTTAATAAATACAAAATAAAAAATTAATAAAAAAGTTTTATTAAAATTTATTTAGTAAACAAATCACTTAAAGTTTATCTATTTTTTGGCAAATCTTAAAGGACGTTTGGTTCAAGTCATGATTGTAGAGGCCCATTTGTGCCCGAGTCCGTGTAAAACAAAAAATAATAAAATAATAAAAGTCCATTTTCAATACAGTCCATTTACAATAAAAAGGCTTAAAGCCCAAGCCCAAATGCTAAAACTTGGCACCCCAAATACCATCAGCAACCCAGATTACACCCGAGCCCAAACAAACCCAAATACTGACCCACTACCCAAGTAGATACCACCCAAGCCCAACCTACCTATTGACCCAATACTCAGACCCAACTAAATAGCTCAATACCAGAGTGGCCCAACACCCAAATAATGTCAGCAACCTAGGGTTTTTTGAAACCCTCGCGCCGCAAGCAACCCCGACACCAAGCCACCAGTTGCGCCACAATCCACGCGAGCCTCATCTCCGTCGCGGGATCTTCATCCACCTGCAAAAGAAAGGAAAGAAAACAGCACCAAGAATGGCACCAATAACGTTTTCCTTTTTTATTTTTATTTTCAAGGCTATAAAAGCCCGATTATTCTGTAACTACGGAGGAAGATACCAAAAAAAAACAATATCAATAAAAATCAAAAGAATCGGGCAATTTACCAAAAATACCAATTTTTAAAAAAATTTACGAAAAAGGGCCAAAAATTTTATTATTTACGGAAAGGGCCATTTCCCACAAAACGCGTCCACGTCAACACGTTTTGTGGGGATAAATGCCACATCAGCCAAAAACGTATCCTTAAGGGCACGCTTTGCTGACGTGGCAAAAATGCTCCCCCAAGGACACTTTTTAGCCCTTTTTTTTTAAATTATTCTTGAATTTTTTAAAAATTTACGAGAATAAACCTTTATAAAGGCTCAAAGTGACAACGCTATTTTTTTTAAGGTGTCTTCAATTAATAAGGAAATATAATTTACAAAGAAAATCTTTATATAGACCCAAAGTCTCATCACTACAGCAAAACAGACTTTTAGCGGCGTTTTTTTGGACATTTAGCGGCGTTTATAAGCGCCACAAAAAGTATTTATTGCTTTTCCAAGCGCCACAAAAACGCCGCTAATACTATGTGGGAAATTTTTTTAAAAGCGCTAAAGATCACGATCTTTAGCGGTTGTTATAAAAGCGCCACTAAAAGTCGGGGTCATTAGCGGGCTTTCCCAAAAACGCTAAAAGTCGGAGACCTTTAAGGTAACTTACAAAAAACGCTAAAAGTCAGACCTTTAGCGCTTTCCCAAAAAACGCTAAAGTAAGGTCTTTAGCGGCTTTCCCAAAAACGCCGCTAAAAGTCGGGGCCTTTAAGCTTTTCAAAAACGCCGCTAAAAGTAAGGGCCTTTAATAGCGCTTTTCCTAAAAACGCCATAAAATTTCTTGAGATTTTGTGGCGCTTTTCTAACGCCGCTAATTTGTATCTGATTTAAAAAATAAAATTTTTCAATATTATACCCTCCCGCACTAAAAACCAACCAATAACGGTATATAATTTCAACGCAAAGCAACAAATTTAACATAAAAATCACACAATTACATTAATTCTAAATGATACTTGAAATTTAATAAATTAAATGAATGATAATGAAAATATTGTTTAAATGTAATAATGTCAAAACTTCTTTTGCGAAAAACTAAATGTCTAAGATGGCGGTTTCTGCGCATTCTTTGAAACATCTGCATCATATCTTTGGTGGTCTTTGGAGCTCTTCGTATTTTTGTTTTGCTGCTAGCATCGATCTTGCCTCTACCTCCTCGCATTTACGTCGTACCTCTCTCTCTCTTCTTCTTTGCCTCCTTGCTTGTCTTGCTTCGCATCCGCTCTAAGTCATTCTTTGGAGTTCTTCATATTTTCTTTGAACATCGGCAATTTCTTGCCTCTGCTCAACAGTGCTCTCTTGCATCCGAGCTATCTGGTTTTGTAGCCTTTGAACTTGACGAGATTGCCCGGAAGGCATGTCTGCTGGGGCGGATCAAAATATTGGGTGGGGTAACTCCGGATCCTTTAATTCGAACGACCATACCTTTCAAGACCAAAAACATCGGTGATAATTCTATTAATAATCTGATAAAGATTAACAGAACTATCGGTTGAAGCGATCGTACCTTCGGGACCCAAAACATACGTAATAATTACATTATCAATCTCCTCAAGATTAACAGAACTATCGATCAAGCAGTACCGCTTCATACTCCGCTTTTTCTCCTTTAGTTTATCCTAATAAATCAATGAAAGAGTTAGAAGCGAAATATATAAATAAGAAAGAATGCAACATAATTTAACATTATAAATTTAAAACTATAAGCGATGAATTAAACTATTATAATTAAGCGGTAGAAATATTTATAAAAATAAAATATTATTAAGTAAATATACCAAAATTTCAGCGACTTGGATGTCATCGGAGATCCATCCTTCTTTCTATCGTAATGTCAAAAAATTTGACGCGTCCAACTTTTGACCGATCAAAGTTTCCTACATTTAGCGAGAAAAAATATAATTTAATAGTATAAAGTAATTAATATTTGATGAATTAATAAATTATATTACCTCGGCGTCACTACACAAGCAAAACTTCTAGAACTGCAGGTAATGCGTGAATTTTATTTACATCTGCTGCTTATCCCAACTCGCTCACGGTCCTACATAATGCAATTTGAATTATATATATAGTAAATACTATAAACCAAATAATTTATATGATTTTAGATTTACGTAATACCTCTCCTTTTGTGAATTCAATATCTAACTTGATCTTCCCATTGGTACCTCAACATTCCGGTGGAACATTTCTTAATTTTAAATCGAGGCTTATCTCTTTCTTGAAATATTGTTTTTGAGGGTGCTTTTATTGTCTCTCCATTTTTACCCAATGTCTTCTTAACATAGTCATCGAGACCTCTAAATTAAATCTACCGAAGAAAAAAAGTATAAAAATTAATATAAATGAAAATTAAATAAAAGTATTATAAATTACAATCACGTTTTATTACCTTAATATTCTCGAGGGCACGATTTTTGTTGGCATCGGGCATGTGATGCCATGATTAAGTAGTTAATGGGCAACATATTGGAATTTCGTGCTAAAATGCCCAAATAGCCTCCTAACAATCGAGCTTGAGATCCAACAGTGGCCATCATTGTTTCTCCTTACTTTAACACGATCGTTAGGCTCTAAGTCGTATAAATCTTGAAGTAATGTCGCCCCGACCTTTGCACGTCCCACCACCTTCAATTGAAAAATAATATATTATTATATTAAAATTAAAAATGAATCAATAATAAAATTCAACATGCATGTAAAATAAACTTAACATTACTTTGAAATTCTCGGGCTCGTCATCTATGTAAAAGAGTAGAAGATCCAACAAGCATTTCTTTGTTCACTACTATTAGGTTCTTACGGATTTGGAGTTTAGCGGACAATATTTAAACCTCGTAATCGTCTTCTAGGCATTTTTCTGCAGTACACATGAAAATTATATAACATGACCAACATAAAAATTATATTATTACATATAAATAATAAATCGTTAAATCTTACTACATCATATTTCGTAAATATCTTCGCCCACATCTGACGAACCCATTGAAATTATTGACTAGTACTAGGGATATTTTCGGTTAAGTCTTGATTCGGAAAAGGCAAAGTTTACGATCTTTCGACTATGTCATCTCTACTTCCACCTTAGCGTCGAAGAAGTCTCTAGGGTGTTTGAAGTACAACGTACCAACCCTTATCAGTTGGATCTTCCGAGTAAAAACTTGTTTAACTTGAGAAGAAAACACATACGGCTCGTCCATCGCTTGTTCTCGGTGTGAATTAATGAGAGAAATTTACCATTGTAAAACCATATTGATCGTTTTTAATTATGAGCCGTATTCACATCAGCCCAATCACCTCGAAATAGGACAACTTTGCATTTACCGTAATAATCCAACTCAATGATGTCGATAATAAGTCAAAATATTCCAAATTCCCTCGACCTGGATTCTTGTCCCTAGCACTAGCATAACTTGTAATCGAAGAATTAACAACAATTTCGCAATTTTGAGTTCTCCTCAATCTCGCGATACCTTGTATGAAATCAGATCCGTTGATGAGGAAGCCACTATATCTTTTAACTATTCTGTTTGGACCTTGTGAAAGCCATTTAACGTCGTCATTTACTTCATTCCGACTCCAAACCTATTCAATGAAAGTAAATCGAGTAATTATGAATATTATTAGAAAATATTGTTACTTGTCAATGAAAATTTAAATTGCATACCATTTGGCTTAACCATTCATGGAATGATTCTGCGAACAACTTATTAATTTCTCGTCGATTTAATCTTGAGATCGTGAGCGAGCTCTCAATATTTGTTTGTCTTGACTACGGAAAAAAGGTTTGACTTTGTTAGAAGACAAACAAATCATAATTGATGAGTATTTATCAAATTGTAGAATGTACTTCGAAATTGAGCCATTGAATCGTGATGAAAAGAGCGTGTCGATGTGCTTGGACCCACGATCTATCGTCTAATTACGTAATTTTGACTCTGCCGGTCGGTTCTCGAAACTTTGAAATAAATAAGTTTCACCAAATTATGATCTGTGAGCCAAGCATTTCTACTTGGTGCATTCATTCTTGTTTCAACATCTTCCAAATACCTCGAATGAAAGTCATACATTCCTCGCCAAGTATCCTCGGCAATTGATCCTTAGGATAACGCTTATTGCGGCGATGATGACTTCAATTTGGAAAGGAACCTAAACACGATATACAACATTATCAAAAGTTGGAAATAAAGGCATTTAATGAATGAAGGAATATTTTGAAAATAAAGTAAGACCTTTCAATGGGATACATCCATCGAGAAAACGAGTCCACCAAGAATTGCTTCACGCGGAGATGAATTAACAAGTGCACCATGATAGTGAAGAAGGAAGGCGGAATATCTTCTCAGTTGCATAAAGTTAATGCGGCTCGATCTTGCGGTCTCTCAAGTTCTTCAACATTCAAAACTTTACCACAAATGACTTTCATTATATTTGGCGGTTCAATTCGAGAGCCGTCACCTTTTTCGACATACAACACCGCAAAGCAAGCTGGCGATAAGTCTTACATCAATATGTGATAGTCATGCGATTTTAAGCCATATAATCTTGATCCTTAAGACTCACACATCGCGATATATTTGATGCATACGCATCCGGGACCTTTATATCCTTCAACACCGCATGAGAATACTTCTTTCTCCGTCTTGACATTGAAAAAATAGCGGTGACAATCGATATTTCATATTCGGAAGTGCTCGGGGATGAAGCTCACGCGAATTCCATGTGGACTAAATCAAGTCT
Source organism: Gossypium rotundifolium (assembly GCA_025506655.1). NCBI lineage: Eukaryota > Viridiplantae > Streptophyta > Magnoliopsida > Malvales > Malvaceae > Gossypium > Gossypium rotundifolium. Next base: position 169,832,837 of record CP106734.1, on the reverse strand, counting down.
ACTCGAAGATTATCTTCGATTTTCCATCGACATTCAAAATAGTCCCAATGATGTTCTCGCAGACATTTTCTCTATATGCATGACATCAAGGTTATGGCGTAAAAGGCGATGCTCCCAATAAGGCAACTCGAAAAAATACTTCTTTTTTCCACAAGTCGACCTCATTAGGATCATCCTCTTCATCGATTCATCATCGATTCATCCCTAGATCCTCTTTTTCTATGCGGGTTTGCGGTTGATTCATCTTCCATAAATGAAATTCATATCTTTCAACATTAACAATATTTCGGATCCACGGATGCTGCGAAGGAGTGATCTAAACTCTTGATACCATCAAATTGAGCACTACGAAATCTAAATGTATGATTTTCCGGTAACCACAAGCGATGCCCCATGTAAGAAAACTTCTTCCCATTATATAACCATTGCGAACATGTGCTGCGGACAACACGGACAAGCATAACGTCCCTTGGTACTCCAACCGGATAAATTAGCATAAATTGGAAAGTCGTTAATAGTCCACATTAATGCCGCACGTAAATTAAAGTTCTCTTTTCTCATTGCATCGAATGTACGAACACCAACCCATAGTTGTTTTAACTCGTCAACAAGTGGTGCAAATAGGCGTCAATATCATTCCCGGCCCTTTCTCTCCGGTA